>CM067376.1:43077139-43396593 GCA_034510155.1 Eucriotettix oculatus | reverse complement strand
AGTAATGAAAAGTGACTAAAAATATTAGCGGGTGACGGGAATCGATCCCTGGCCCTCTGGACCGCAGAGCTGCGTCTTAACCACTACACCATAGCGTCAGGTCCCTTGGAGATCACAAATGTGGCAATATTCGTTAAATTATGTATATATTAAAATGCACTATTACTGTACTAAAAAAATTCATTTCTATACAAACAGATGTCTATTCCTAAATACTGTAATAAGATTCAATTTTTTACATTTATTATCACAATCGTACTTTAAGGTCTTATTAAACTATTTAAATTTAGAAACAGACAACCATTACAGAGCTCAAACTAATTTATTTCAATTATAAATAATGCAGTATTTATGAAACAACATACAAGGAGACTGTTTTTAAATTTAAGCATATCTTTTATCAGTCTTGGAATTTTAATTAATGAAGAGCTTTCTTAATACGCCATTCGCTTACTGAAGAAATTAACTGAAGCACTGTCAGTTGCAAAATTAATTTGGTTAATACTTATAGTTTATCTGGTAATATAATTACGTTATAAGTCCATATGTCTTCAACAGATTTTAATATTTTATTTTTTACCTCGATTAACATAAACACAGGATTATACTTAAATTTACATCTAGGAGATTAATTTTTTCAACGCCGTCAGCGATGAGAATGAATTAATATCACAATACTTTTTTATGTTTGTTCCGGTCGTTAGAATCGATTGTTTATTAATTCCAAGAAGATTTAGGGAAATTCAAACATAATAATAAGAAGTATATACAATTTATAGTATCTAGTAATATAAAATTTTATTATCCTTCTTTTTAAGACCATGTGGCTTTAAGTATGATATCAAGGAATGCAATATGAAACGCCCATAACATTATGTACACATACTATTTTCTAATAATAAGAAGTAATAGAATAAATATGATATGGAAGGTACTTAAAATACACTCTCATCGTAAAAATTTATTAAGAAACTAGCATATTCTTAAGATATACAGGGAACAAAAGTCCAATAAACATACGACCAGAAACGCACAGTCTGAGGCATGTTCTCTTGTTCATAGGGTCAGGAGACATTTGGTTGTGAATAGTCTTTAAGGACACAGGTCCTCTAGCACCTCAAAAGGTGAATAGTGGAAGGTCAGTCCGCACACCTCATATGCCTTATTTACTGCACAAAAGACCTGGAACCAGTGTGCGGCTATTGAAAGCAGCAGAAGGCGTGAGTCGTCCACTTGTCATCAATTGCATTATCTGAGGCTCATGTTCATTGGATTTTTTCTTGATTCATAGGTTACCACCACCTCTCAAAACAAGACACTTTTAAAGAAACTGTGTATATAAATGCGTAACGGCCAATCTCCTGATGTCGAGTGACACAACGCAAAGCGTCCGATTTCTAATCCTGGCATGAACATGGATGTTGTCTGTTAAGAGTTCAAATACCGAGAAACTTGTACAATGGTAAACAGTCGTTAATGACAATCAGCAGTTTATGCGACTCTAAATAAGCAGAAAATGTCAAACTGAACACAATGAAAAGTTTACTAAGCAACAAACTTAACACCAAACTCTTTAGGATTTCATAATCCGTCGTCACTCGAGACGGAAAATGAAACAAAGAAACAAACAGGAAAGATGTTTACAAAATAGCCACAATGTATTATCTATATAGCGTACATTAATCACTTTTTCAGACAAATATTATAAACTGTCAGTCGACCGATGTAGAAATTACAGCTGTGAATAGAACACTGCTACAATCAATGTAAAATTCTTACGGACTTTCAATAAAACTACTGAAATTTTGTTTGGTCATATTAAATTAATAATCTAGCATTATCTTTAGTATAAATAAAAACATTCAGATATAAAGCCTTTGAAGAACTGAATTGTAACCAATATATTGATTAATTTGTTATACCATTAGGATGAATATGGCAGTATAACTGCCGAAAGCTACAAATTTTTTATAATAAAATAACTCTCAAAACAGTGACCGTAAAAGAGTTTTATTATCCATTACATAAACATTTAAACGGTCAAAGAACGCAATTCGTTCTCTCTTCCCCTGTTTGGAACTTCCTGCAAACACTTGCAGATCGATCTTTCTTCCCCCAGAAATAAATTCTATTCTGCGATGTTTGATAAGTAACAGAGTAATCTTCGGGCTTGATGTTTGGAAGCAGAAAACGTACTGGAGAATAAATATTATTTCCCCCAAAAAAATTTAACTGTCATGAGACATTGTCAGGTTTACTAATCTAGTTAGTAGTGGTATACAATGTTGTAGTTGTTGTGACGGGTATTCAGTCATAAAACTGGTCTAATGCTAACCTATCTTGCGAAAGCCTTTTCATTTACACATAACTATCGCATCTCACTTCTTCATAATCTGCCTAGCATATTCCATCTTTGGCCTCCCTCTTTGTTTCTTACCCCACACACGTCCCTCTAATGCTAATTTTATTTATCTATCCCTTCTCTTGGTCATATTGTTCCATACTGTTCGCTCTTCCCCCATTCTGTATATAACTTCTTCGTTAGTGATTCTATCCACCCATCTGATTTTCAGCATTCTCCTATAGCACCACATTTCAAAAGCTTCTATTCTTTTCCTTTTCGCAACTCCTACCCTCCACGTTTCGCACCCATATAACGTCATGCTCCATAGGATTATTTTCAATAATGATTTCCTAATATTCGTTTTTATATTAACCGTAAGTAAAATCCTTTTTTTTCGAGAACAATCCTTTACTGTGCCATCGTACCCTTTATGTCTATTATACTTCTACCATGCCTAGTTATTATGCAGAATTCATTAACTTCCTTCAAAATATCCCTTCCCAATCTAACACCCTTCGTTATTCTACTGTTTTCGATGCTACACTCCATCTCCTTGGTTTTCCCTCTATTAATCCTCAGGTTGTACTGTTCCTCCAGGATCACGTTGATTTTTTTTTCTGACTCATATGCAATATCATCAGGAAACCTCAGGATTCTTATTTCTTCTCCTTGCAGAATGATTCCATTTCCATATTCCTTTTGAACTTCGTTCTATATATGAGTTAAAGAACACTGGGCGACAGACATCATTGTCTCTTTTCTTTATTTCTGCTTTCTTTTCTTGCCCTTCAATTCTAATTACTGCTGACTACCTTCTTTACAGATTATCGATCTCTTCATTTTCGATATTTTATTACTGTCCTCATTCTTGGATTTATGAAAGAAAATTGAGTCATCGAATATAATAATCCATGAATTGAAGAAGGGTAGACTCTTCCCTTATGATTTTATTGAGCTATAAAATTACCAGAACGACACGTATATTATTAATTTTTTGGTGTAACTTAAATAGCAAAAAATAACAATGCATTTAAGCTATAAGTTCTATTATTGTGTTCTGTTCTGTTTTAGTTAAGTTAATTGTAATTAAATTCAGAGCCGGTGGCGCATAAATGGGAATCCATCACAAATTCGGGTATAATTACTAAGATGTGAAACAGAGAGGTTATAGATTCAGGAAATGTCGCTGTTGGCGGTTAACGAGTAGAAAACGCAAAATAACATAATGGGTATTAATAATAAATCAATTATAGTGAGCCCTTGGGGGGTATGCAACTGAAGAAAATATCTAAAAGTCAAATGCTGAAGATATAAAGGAACAATTTACTGCTGTAAGAGGCAATGAATATTTTCACAGGAATATATGCCCATTTTCTCTCATTACGGTCTATCGTGCCGCTTCTCTCCTAATGGGTGTAATTAAATACAACCTTTATATGTGATATAATGCTAAGCAAGATGATGAGACTCGTAACAGCGGCTAAATTCATGAATATGCTGTAAGGGTCGGCTCATATGCAAGTGAGAAACAGGGCTCCATGAATAATTGTCTGATAAAAAAGGTTCCGTTACGCAACGCCGCGGATAATCATTAAACTGTAAACTAGGAAACCTAACTCAAGTAATGGTGTTTACCTTGGAAATACATAATATGATCATTGCTCGATACAGATCTGACGTAGGCACTCAGGAAATGGAAAAGACTTGCCTGTGGATTATTAGCGATTATTCGCAACCAATTCAGAAATTGGCAAAAGCCGAGCATTCCGAACCTACCATAATACATAAAATTATAGTGACTAAGGCGAATTATCAAGATATTTTTATTCCAATGATATATGAATATATATATAAAAGACTGAAATGTTTGTTACATAGGACAATAGGGCATTGAAAAATCTCATCAAAGATCTTACACAACGTAGTTGCATCAGTGAACATGTCAAGTCAATGTTACAATCTAGATTACGACACCAAATATTATTAGAGAATTATCTCCGAAATGTTGCACTTCGAATATAATGTTTCAATAATGCTAAAACAGTTACAAACTTTCTTAGCAACTTTTATGACTGTTTTCCGCAATAACCTCTTTGTTCTCGTTTTTTGTATATATTTGTTTCGGTTATTTTATGTGCACAGATTGAAGAAGAAATGTGGTGCATTCATTTTTATTAAGTATTGATACGAAAAAATTTTGGTTGTTAACTAATTGATTCTTAAGTGCCATCTTATATTGTTATAACTGAATAGAAATAGCAAGTTGTGTCCAAGTACGATGCGCAGTGGTCCGTAAAAGCTGTTAGAGCGACTTGGCTGTGTAAAAGCGTTCAGTTCAGGATATTTTACTTAAAAAATGGTGATAGGTAAAATGATCTCTGTCTGTATATTCCATTATTAAGAATATAACGAATTTTCATAAAAATGGAAATAGCCAGTATCCAACGGCTATGCTTGCGCATGGCAATAATCCCTCCCTCACTGTTCTACTGGGTACTTCGCACCCCATCCGACTTCTCTCGACATTTTGACATATGTCAATTACAACATTATAAAGTAAAAGCGGAGTCTTTAGTATTATTTGTAAATGGTAACGGGGTACGACTCAGGTATACTTGAAAAATTGTTAAGTAAAATATTCGAAATAAAATTAGAAAAGAAAGAAGTGAGAGAGGTAAATAAATAGAAAAGATTTCGTGGGGACAGTTTGCTGGACCATATAATATCAACAATATGCCATGCATAATCTAAGTAAGGTATTATTTAGATTGGGAAATAGGGAAATAACAGACAGAAGAAAGTTTTAAAATTAACACTACACATACTTTATAGCTTACTTTTGTCTGATAATGGCTATTTCTTCATGTAATTAGTATACATAGGAGTTTTATTTTGTTCCATTAAGCTATTCCCACAAACACAAGTCAAACATAAATGAACGTAATATGTCGAAGCAGAGGAGGTGTATGCTCCGGGGTAGCAGTTCTCGCTGGTCCTATCAACTGATTCCTGAAGTGGTGGAAACACGGAGATTTGAAAGTTGCGACCCCACAGAACACTCCTATCCCATAATTTGGAAGGTTATGAGCGTAGTACCCAATAGCCCGACCTACCTGATGCAGGTTTTACCTGCATCTCTTTCATATGAATCAGCGGGTAAGATCTTTACATTACAGTCCGGGGACCCAGTCAACCCTTGGCTACCTTCCACATTACCCCTTTTCAATTCACTTCTAAGGGGAGTTGCGTGTTTCGGGACCACCTTCATGTAGCCTGTTACCCCCCAAAAAAGTCAACCTGTGAGAGCTTTCTCTCGCAGGTATTTCTGCAATAAGTGAGAATGGGGCTTATCTTCGGGGATCTTCTCAGTCTGAATTTAAGGTTCTAATAAGTCAAGGCGCCTACATGTCTTTGGACGGTGCATGTACTGGGGACGAAGAGATGTCCGCTGATTCCATTTGGATCAGTCAGTCAGCTGCCTCCTACAACTGGTGAAGTCAGGAAGACAGGAATGCTGCCTACATCAAACGCATATCGCGTCATTCGGAAGGGCGTGAGAATAGTACCTTATGTTGGCGTTATAGGTTTTTCCCTGCATATCTTTTAGGTGAATCATCGGGTACTTGAACTCAACCGTTGTCTACCTTGCTCTACCTTCTCTTCACTTCCCTTCCTATGCTATTAAAGCGGAGTTACCTGTTCCAGGATCACCCTAATGTAATCTGTTATCCCCCCCCAAAAAAATCCAAACCTAGTCAATCATTCTACAATTTCCCCTTTTTGATTACCTCTATGGTATTAAATGGTAATTGCCACTCTCCTGTAGCTTTGTGATGAGACTGACGCGGAAGGCAGAATAACGCCATGAAATTATAAATTATTCGCACAGCTTGTGATGACGAATACTGAATTAAAGGGTTATATTTCTATGAAAGAAACGCAGCCTTATTCTGAAGAAAATGTCAGTAATCATCAGTTGAGAAAAGCTACTTGTTCAACGTGCCGCGTCTCCTACAGGGATTGACGACTAATATTTCTTGAATATTTTCTACAGTTACTGGTTATCATCTAGGTGGCCATATTTATTGTTTCTGTGCCTAAACGCCGACATCTTCGTGGCTTATTGTCTTAGTTCATGATACGCAATTTTCTCGCAATTCGATATAATTTTATTCCCATGCTGCTTTGCATATTGCATAGTGTGATTAAAAATCCATGTATCCGATGAGTCCTAGCGATTCGCATTCGTTAATAGACATTTATCATGAATCCTAGCGAGTTTCTTTCAAAATCGAACCACGTGAGCTATATTTTGGCATCAACGACCGTCGTAAATCCATCATCTGTCCCATATTTGTAATAGATGTAACCCTCTTTTGGTCTACATGTTGAAGAACGTTATTGCTTGGTTCTATAAACGTACTCATTGATTGCGATTTCTGTAGTTTTCTTTCAGTTACAAATATTTTAGTATCCGCTGTTGCTTGAAATTATTTCTTGGCGTGAGTTTGGCATCCCTTGCGGACGGTTATGTGATGTTCTAGTGGGCTTCGACCGGAATCGAACACGTGCCTATGGAATGAGTCCGCCGCGGCGGCTGCGGACCGGACAAGGTCACACCACAAAAAATGGCCGCTCTATGACGTCATCGGCATTCAATCTCTTCTCCAGCTTCAGCTCCAGCTCCAGCAGCTCGCCTGCTCGTCGGTCCGAACTTCAGCAACTTCACGCACTCGGAGGCAGAGATCAAAACCACGAAACTGAATTTTTTATTATTATTAATGAGATCTGACTTCTATTAACTACGTGAAGTAATTTGCAGGCTCAGTAAATGATGCACCATACGGAAAATTTATTGATACAAAATATATTTTCAAATATTATCGTCTTTGTAAAGACCAGACAAGGCCTGACATAAAATTATTTTTGTTGTTGTAACTGAAATTGAAAGTTAAAAATATATAAAGGTCAATAAGTCAGTTAAGTATTCACTAATTACAAATAAAATTTTCCTATACATTATAAAATGAACAAAAACACTTCTAATAGCTATGGTTAATTTGTCTGTATAATTATACTTAGATATAAATGATGGCCACTTTCAGATAATGATTTACTTAAATAATTAGAAAAGCAGTGAACTTGTGTTCGAACCGATCAGATACACGCGTTGGACAGGCTTCAAAACAGGGCAGGAAAAGCAAATATTTCTAGAGGCACGGGTAATCTGGAGGAGAAAGAGGGCCAGGCTTTGTGCACGGTACAAAGCGTATACAGACGAACCGGCCTCGAGTCATATCAAAACTCGTATTCATATTCATGTAGCGAGAAATGATCATCCATTTAAAATTAATCAGAGAAGACAACGAACGGACGTGGGTAAATACTCCTTCGTAAATAGGACCGTAAAAGACTGGAATGATTTTCCTGTAAGTCTACTAGCGACATTTCCAAAGAGTAAAATTATGTAGGGACAAAATTAGGGAAATGGTTTAACATAATTTATTCAGGCTTAGAATTAGAGTTAAAGTATTTGTATATTGAATGTTTATATTGGTATAATTTTATTTTATTATTTTTATTTCTTTAACTTATATTCTTTTACTGGAATATTAAATGTATGTTGCCACCACCAGGGCTCAGCCCATTGTAACGTAATAAATCTATCTATCTATCATATGTAACTCACTTGAAGATGTCCACACAACTTATGGAGGAAACGTTGCGTACTGGCAATGTAATTATTTAAGTACATAATTTTCTAACCCTGGCCATCTCATTAATAAAGCTTCTAATATAATACGTCGTAACAAATAACCTATCAAGTCTACTGTGTTTCTGCTATAATATCATATATCCCTTCATAAAGATTATACATTACATTTAATTGAAGTTTTTAAATTGCTTAGTACTGATATTATTTTTAAAACAAACAATTTTTTGTCAGTTATTGAAAAAAATACAAAGATTGTAACAATAATTTAGATACGCATATTATAATATGTAAAGTTTTCCTAAAAGACGGCCAAGTTTCTTACATAGAACAAACAAAACGGGCATTAAAATCCCGCCTGAGAGAAAATATATTTTATTTTAAACAGGCCCTTGACAAATATTTCATGTCTCCTGAAATAACCACAATTTTGATTGTAATAATGAATTATTAAAATGACACCATTTTATATTAATGTCTGAAATATTACACATGAAGTGTAATTTTTCGACCATTAATATTAAAAGAAATGCAAATAATCTCAGCGACATTTATTTTCAAATATTCTCTTTAGTCTTCTCTTATAAATATATTTTTATATAGTTGTTTCACATTATTTGTAGTACACATATGGATGGATTGTGTAAGAAAGGTAGTGTGTTATAATTTTTTTTATTGTAATAAAATGCAACTAATTTTAGTTAGTAATTAATTTTTAAGTAATTTATAGCCTACATATTTTAATAACCGACATTAAAGGATTATAAATTAAAAATACCAAATATTAAAGTAAAGTAAAAAAATCACGGAAGCCAATCCAATGTCATTTATTGTAAAATACTTGATGATTCATAGGAAGAGTACACCGAAAGTATACAAAAATTATAAAGGTAGTTTAATAATTAGTATTTAAGAACTATCAGAGTCTTTTAATAAAAATGGATTAGAGCAACCAAGCGGGAGTTCGAGTAGAAAGCGAACACTCCCGGCAGTACCAACATAAAAATACGTAGAAAAGCCTGATTGGTGAAGAGCGCACTATCATGAAAATTGTCAAAACATAACCTCGTTAAATGTTACTCATTTTAATAAGTCACAGCTGTCGTCATGTGAACACGCGGCCGCGAGTGTTCGGTTTCCAGCCGAAGTCCCAGTAGACTGCTAAATAATTCAGACCATAAATCTACTAGACTTCTGGTGAAGTTTTAAGTCATATAATTTAACTAAAAAACACTCAGTCACAACCTGGCAATATTTGATTGGAGGAATGAAACCGAGAAAGGTTCACGAGAAATAAGCGTGACTTACGTAAAAAATTTTCGGTCATTTTATGTGGACGGTATTCTAACTATATCTTTTTATTTGAGATGATTGTGAACTTAAATGGCTGAAGGCTTCTGCTAATGCAGATGATGGTTAAAAAAGAAATTTTATCTTGATATTTCGTGATCCGATTTTGGTATTTATCAACTGATATTGATCAGGTGTATATTGACCTTAAGAAAATAGCCATTACAAATGTGCAAGACTTATTGTAAAGCTATAATTTCCTGAAGCAATTACAGCAATTAGCAATTTCGTAAATCATTTATACTTGCAAATGCTCCGCGTAGACAATTCTATTCATGCATATGTGATCAATCTCTGTGTATGGTTCAAGAGATTAATAAGTTTATTCTTTTTGTTGGCAACTAATCTGCAAATTTACGAAAAACTAAACCAACCTTATAGATTTTCCGAACCGTCAAATACTTTCACATATTTTTTTTAAGCTGCTAGTTTACGTAGACTATATGTGAAAGGAAGGTGAAGAAATAAAAACCCTACGCTTTACCGATGATATTGTAATATTAGGGGATTCAGTATGAGACTTGGAAACCATAATAAGTGGCATGAACGTGGTCCTGCAAAAAGAGTTCAATATCAGGATTAATAGAGGGAAAACCAAGGTAATGGAGTGAAGTATGTGGAACAGTGGAATAACAAATGGTGTTAGATTAGAAAGCGATATTTTGAAGAAAGATAAGGAATTCTGCTACTTGGCCAGCATAGTAACTAGGGATGGTAGAAGTACAGTAGACATAAAGAGTAGGATAGCACAGGAAAGGATTTTACTCGCAAAAAAATATGGACTTATTTAAGGCTATGAGTATATAAGTATGAATATTAGTAAATCATTATTAAAAATAATCCTATGGAGTGTGACGTTTATGGGTGCGAAACTCGGACAGAAAAATAATAGAAACGTTTGAAATGTGGTTCTATAGGGGAACTCTAAAAATCATATGGGAGGATAGAATTAGTAACGAGGAAGTTCTAAGCAGAATAGTGGAAAAGCGAAAATAAAGGACGTTGAGAAGGGATAGATTAATAGGCCACGTTTTAAGATATGAGGTTCTTGTAAAATTAGCATCAGTGTGCGGGGTAAGAACAAAAGAGACAAAGAATGTTATACGCCAAGCAGATTAGAGAGGATGTGGTGATATGCGGAAATGAAGTGGCTTGCGCAAAATAGGTTTGCATGGAGCGTTGTATGAGACCAGACTTAGGACTGAGTATTACAACAACAACAAATAAATTTCAGTATCTAAGGGAATATTATAGCATATAGATGCAATATCATTGGTTATCGTCGCTTGTTTTAGTTGTCAACTCCCAATCGGTTAAATCAATTTAGATTGCTGCTTTCTGTTTGCAGAGCTATAAAGCTCATAAATATGGAAGCAGGAGTTGTCTTGTAAGTTTTCTCCATTACGTTTATCACGCACTAATTGCAATAAGCAATTATATTTTCTATACATGTTCGTGAATTTGATAACAGTTTTCTATATGGTGTCACTTTAGTATGTCTTATTTCATGAACATTGTTAGTGAATTTCACATTAGATTTAGATTTATTATTCAATCCATTAGAACTGGGTTGAGGAAGCAGGATACGTCAAATGATATATTACAAGAAATATACAAAATTTTACACTTAAGAATTTAAGGACAAAAAAGAAAGATAAAATTCAATCTTCAATTTTCAGTCGACGGAGGAGGCAGCAGAAGATCGTGCGTAGGTTCCTATCGAACATGAAAAGGAAAATAAGATACATTCTAGTAGAGTATAGTTGTAAAATAATAGGAGATTTTAATAGGATACCAGCAAACTGTTTTAGTCCTTCCCATCTACGAACTCTTTCACGGAATAATTCGTATCATTCACTAACAGAGATTTACAACTCTTTATAAATAATTTTTGAACCTTTAAAGCTTTTATTTCTTCCGGAAGAGTATTGCATAGATTTAAACCGGAATAGTGAATTCTTGTTTCAAAAAGGCTTAGGCGAATTTTTTCAACACAGAGCTGAGAGCGATTTCTTGTGTTGTATGAATCGCTTGAACCGTTTATGGCATATAGATTGATCAAAGTTTTGTAGTCTTCGTGCGACACGTATATTAATTTTTAAATATATTTATAAAAGACGAATATTTAGAATTTTTTTGTTATTCAACACATTACATGCAATGTTTCATTCATAATTTTGGGATTTCTTCATATAAATACACATGTGTAACAATTAAGTATTTATTTTACTTAGTGATTATTATTTAAGCAATTAACCCTCGCATTGGGCACCAATTTGTTATATATTTTTAATATGTTTAATATCAAAGGAAGGGGTGGGTTATTTTACCTATTAATTATTTCATTAATTAAAACCCCATGTTGTGCGCCTATTTATAATATATTTATTGGGGAAAGGTTTATTATTATTATTATGATTAATTAAATAAGCTCTACATTTGGGCGAAAATAGTAAAAAAGGAGGAAGAGGTATATTAATTAGTTTTTTACATGTCAGGAGATTTATACTTCTGAAGAAGAATATGATAATAATAAAAATAGTAAATGAATTTATAACACACAGCAAAGCTGTATTTTAAAGAAGCAAAATTTATAAATGAAATAATATTCTTGTGTTTTAACACTAGTCGTTTAAGTATTTAAAGCCGACGTTTCGAAAATATCTCATTCATATTCATCAAGCAAAGACTTGATAAAGATGAATGAGATATTCAAAGAAACTACGGTTTCAAATTATATCACCCGAGTTTAAACCCAATAAATTTTTATATAACAAATTCACCGGGAAAAGCTACCATCCAAGTTAAATTCGTAAAATACTTAAGAAAACAAAATGAGTATGCATAAAAGGAGAGTCGTTGAAATCAGGGTCTTCTGTGGGGTGAACCAAAACAAGCAACGTAGTTTATGGAAAATAGGTCTGGCAACGTGAACTCTTTAAGATAAATATCAACGATACCGTTGAAGACTGCACCTGCATTCTCTGGCGGGGTTTTGTTTCGGTCTTCTGACTTTGAGGCGTCTGAGGTCGATCCTCGCTGGTTTCATCGAGGATGATCTGTTTGCCCGGGCGACGCCTTGGACCAAATAAGCCGAAAATCCTGCTAAGTGATCTATCTAGTGACTCAATTTAATCATGTCTTGCCAGTGCTTCGAAATTTTTATATTCTCTCTCTGGCGGCTAGCAATTTTGTGTCTTTTCGCCTCAAAATCGCTCTCCGCGTAACCTCGGTAAGTTACCAAAATCCTCCTTCTTATTTCCAGTAGCCAATCGGCTGGAATCTGAGATACCACTCTGTAGATTTTATAGAACATTTGCAGCCAATAAGAAAAATTTCAGTCGCAGATGTAGCCATTCATAATTTCTCACACTTCCTATTTCTGAAGAAAATTTGTCTCAAAAATTAGAAACTTATGATTCCTTTGGATCGTGAAAGATAGATTATGCTATTGTGCAGAAAGATCTGTTTTCATTGTCCGAAGTAAAGGTGTAGCGATTCCCACACACGCACACACAAAATGCATCGCAGGCCTTCAGTCTTTCACTTCGCATAGATTTACTACATTACATATGAAATCAAATTTCTCTTCAAGAAACCAAATAATAATATATACATTTAAATTTTTTGGTGAAATATTATTTTTTCAACTTTTAATTTAATTATTAAAATATTAATAATACAGACTTACATTTGAATTAAGGCAAATACTGCGAATTAAACATTACGTATCCAAAACATGAAAACTTTCGCTCCCAGATTACGTCCAGTGACGATTATGGTCGAAATGTGGTTTAACAACCGTTGGTATTCTAGACCGCAATAATTGAACAATGCTAATTTAAATAAATAATGATACGGTAGTTCAATAGCAGAAGAATTTCTTCAATTAAATGCATTAATTTCCCACAGTAGGCCAGAATGGAAATAGTGTCGACCAGACCCGGGAATCGAACCCCGGACTGGCGTACTGGTCGAGCATCCGCACGGTAAGTGGAGGTCCCCGGATTTGATTCCCACAACTGGTACACATTTTTCTATTCTGCTCTTCTAAGTGATATTGTGATTAAATCATTATGCCAATTGAATATACCATTGTATATTTCTTACAATTTTACAAGCTCATTAGAATAGATACAAATGATTCACTCTGAAGAACTGAATTGGAATGCATTTTGATTATGTAAATAATATAAAATCCGACATTGAGATTCGTGAGGTTTGTCTGACTAGGGGACACAATAGTTTACATAACAAGGAATGATACCATAAAGGATCTGTTACGGATCCAATAAAAAATACCCCCAAAAATTTAAACTCATAAAATATATAGTCTTGTCAATTTTTAAAATTACAACTTGGACGTCATAAATATTTGCAATGATTTAAAGAAGCTATTATACAACATAAACAAATTGTAAGATTGTTCGAGAGTTTTAGAGGCAATTAAGAATCCTTCTACAAACGATTCTCGGGTCCAAGTTTTTGCCATAACATAACGTTTTCGTGTCAATCGCCATCGTTTGTTATCAGGCAGACAGACAAAAATTTGATCCGGTTGAAAACCAAGTCATTTACTTAATTGATTTACTGGGAAAGCGTGCGTTCAGAAATTAAGAATAAAATTTACCAGTTTTAAACTTAACTTCTTACTAATTAAACTGATGTACCATTAGAGCATTTAATTATAATTTGGAAACAATTTTTGCCAGATCCGAGGTATGCTGGAGGTGTTATTTCCTCTTCCGTCAGCAGGATATTATTTCAATTCGCGACCTTCGATATCGGTGGCCTGACGATTTAACCACAAGATCACCGGACTGAATCGCAGGAGAAGTATTTTTCCTCTCCGAAAGTTGGAAGTAATCCAGGGGTTTCTAATATAAAAATTACTCAGACGTATTTAGAAGTCAACTAAGGTGAAATCTCCACTGTATGATCCGTCTCGTTGATCCTTGACTTCTAAAATAATTCCATTCGACACTTATGAATGGGTCAATCATTATGATTTTCCATTCCTAAGGCACTAATTGTCATGTAAAATAATTGGTTCTCAAAGAAACATTCGGGGAGAGGAAAAATATTAGAAGGAAGATCAGGAGCGGGGACGGGAAGCCAATTCTGGATAAAGAAGAAAAGACAGAAAGATGGTGGAAATTGAAATCAGTCAGTGATAGAAGAAGAAGAGGAGCCGGATGATGAAGAGTCGGGGGATCAAATTTTAAGGTCGGAGTATGACAGGGAGCTGACAGATCTGAGCAGTTGTAAAGCGCCAGGAATTGAAAACTCTCCAGCGGAGTTAATAAGATCATTGGGCGAAGATGCAATATTAGATGCTGCTCTGTATATTTCTGCAAAACCTACGAAACAGGAAAAATACTAGAAGATTGTAGTAAAAACATAATTATACTTATACTGAAAAAGACTGGTGCTGATAGATGTGAACAGCACAGGGCAATTAATTTAGTATCTCATGTATGTAAAATATTTTATTTTGGGATAACAGGCTCCATGATGGTGAGCCTGAAACCGTCAATTCCCCTTTAATAGCATAGGAAGGGGGAATTGAAAAGGGGGGGAGCTGTGTAAGGTGGAGCAAGGTAGCCAAGGGCTGACTAGGCCCCCGGGCTATACTTTAAGGATCCTACCCTAAAGTGATGCAGGGAAAACCCTAGAAAACTTGCATCAGGTAGGTCGGGCATTGTGTACTATTCTTACTCCTTTCTGAATGACGAGACCCCACAACAGTGGGGTCGCAGAATTCCCATCTCCAGGTTTATGAGGCAGTTGGCCGACTGATCCAGTGTGATCAGCGGACAACTCTTACCTTATGCCCAAGGTCTTCGACCCCAGTACATAAACCTCTCAAAATAGTTTAAAAGTGAGAATTTTGAAAATAACCAGAGTACGAGGCGTTCCCGACAGTCACGTGAGCCCCGCAGATCACTCTGGGGAGATAACGAAAGTAGTGTATAGGAGGATGGAACGACAAATAGAATGCGAGTTAGTAGAAGGTCAATTTGGTTTTAAGAAGAATGTAGGGAGGGACAAGAGAACAAAAATTGACTTTCCGTTTAATTTTAGAAGTGAGGATAAAAAAATCCAGGCCTACGTTCATGGCATTTGTAGATTTGGAAAAAGCGTTTGATAATGTGAACTGGAACATACTATTATGATTTTGAAGAGGGCAGGAATAAAATATTGAGAAAGAAAGCTTATCCACAACCTCTACCTATGACCGTCAGCAGTAATTAGAATCTTAGATCAAGAAATGAGTAAAACAAGGATCACTGAACGTTGTTCAATACTGCAACAAATGAATGTTATTTATAATGTTAATGCGCTGCCAACACTTGGAACATTGTATTAACTGATATTTGTTTTCAATTTATCACAGATGAATATTGCAACATAATGCCGAAAAGTCCTGTATATTGATGTAAACATTAAATACTTTAACTTTTATTTAAACCGGCAAAAATCTGAAGATCCGCTTAAGGGCTTACTTCCTGTAAAATATAAAATTTTATATTATCAACAAAATGGCTGAAAAGTTTCAAATTTATTCGAATAAAGTTATTTTGACTGAAAGTTTCAGTTGTCGTCCAGTTAAGACTAATAATTTGTAAGTGTCGTGTAGACTAACAAATTTTTAGTCTACACTAATGAGCCTTTAGAATACTGAATTGTAGCTTCGCTGGAAGATATGACCCTAAACGCTTATATCCTTTGGGCAAAATGGAGTCCTATATGTCAAAATATTAAAAGTAATTAAATTTATTAACTAATTGATCACATTGGATTCCTCTTAGAACATATCTCTTTTACTGTGAAATATGTGACCGGTGTGATATCGAAGGAATTCAATTGTCAAAGAAATCTTTCATTTGTTAAAGGAATCATCAGCTGATGAAATCGTTGTCGCGTTCTCCCCTCTGTCCTGCGTGAGAAAATTATTCGGCAACGAGCTAAAATTCATCATCCACGTTCGATGTTGGGGAATAAATTACGGCAGGTAGTGATTAGACCTTCAGACTTTGGTGTATTAAGGATCAGCATATTAATAAAAGCCCAGATTAATTGCGCCGTACCTAAGATTTTAATTGGAAGGCTGAAAGAAACGACAAAAAACTGCAGAAAAAAAGTATTGGGAAAACGAAACGCGTAACTAATAGCAATGGATGTCAGTAAGCCGTGGTCATTTGTCTAATGTCAAACCAAATGCACGGACACAACATAATCAGGACGATCGCAGCGCGCGGAAGAAGAATAGTCTACCAAAGTCCAGATTAACTTAATAGCCATCGAGGCGTAGAACGGAACTAAATCTATAATAAGTTTTATCTTAACTAATTTATGATTAATTCTATAAAGTAACAGAACATGGTAGTACATTTTCCCTGTAATCAAGAGAATTAAGAAAACGAAATATCGTTAAAAGGAGAGTAGCGAAGGTTTATTTACATTACTTTTATAGGGGTGATTGGACACAAAATAAAAATGAGGAAATATTAATGATTTAAAACAATAATACAGAGTGTTTGGAAAGTCGGTGTGCACTGGACTACGGAAACTACCATAGTTAGATATAAATATACGTTGGAAGTTTACACGTTTCGTGACTTAAAAACTGCGTACGTGAGAATAATTTTACAGTCAGATCTACAGAAAATGATTATCAATAAAATTAAAATGGTTGAGACTGTCATAGTAGTACAGGCGTCCGTTGACGACATTTTCGACATTACTGCGCAACAAATTAACGAACATCTGTATTTAGCAAAATTAATAAAATATAAGACCTGAAAAAAATAACTTATTACTTAGTAAAATAGAAATAAATATATCATAACTTTGACGTTGCGTTTGTTTAATTATATTTTCATATCACTCGTAATCATTTATCCTTCTGTGCACATTATATGTTGAAATGCGATTTGGTAAAATAAGTGATTTTAGTATTTTAAGAGACAAACAGAAATATTATACGTGAAGTAATAATAATTTAAAATTAAAGAAAATAAAGTAACAAAATTAAATTATTGCTGACTCAGACAAACGAGATGTTAGTTTCTTTTTCCCCCTTAATAATTATTATAATTAAAGCATATACGTTTTGAAATGAGAAACAAGGAAAAAAGAAGGTAGAAAATTATAGTAAGTTAACAGTTTGTTTAGTTTTTTTCCACTTAATTCAATATGACTGTATCTTTATGCGTTACTTGCATCTATTATTGTATATTAGTAACGAATATTGTTGATTACTTATTTTTTCAGCCATGTTTGCACTGTCTTAAAAATAGAATGATTAATTCACCTTATTGAAAAATTTATTCGGAAACAAAAACTATTATTCCAAAGTCCTATCCGATAACTAAAATCTTGTCTAAGTAACTATAACTGACGCTGATTTAACAATATCTAGAAATTTGGGAAACGTAACGCGAGTAGGGATAACTTTGAGAAGAGGAGTGAAACATCCTGGATTACGCTTTAATTAATACCTCATTTAAAATTGTAGAATTAAATTAAAGGACAATTTACAGAAAACTTTTTCATTTTATACAAGTATCGCTTCGTCCTCAATTTTGAGACTTGCTCATGTAAATACAAATACATTCAAATTCTTTTACATGCTAAGTACAGCCTATATTGCTTCCTTGCCAAATATTCCGGCTATAATCTGTCTACCTCACCTTGCCCGTGACCTCACATCACAGAGTTCCCCTGTTCTGTAATGAACACATGTTCACTAATTTAGTAAAGTGATTAATTTAGTTCAATTTAATTTAAATAAATGTTGTTAAACTAAATTTTCCGAGCTGTGGAAGTGGTGGTGATCAAAATGCAAGCATTATACAAAATGACCGAACAAAAATATCCATTAAAGAGGTCGCCTGTGGAAGGGATTAGATGCCGCTGGCCAGAAGGGTCATAAAATGTGCCGGGGAATATGCTTCGGTCTCAACGTTTTGACACGTCTGGAATTTTTCCCACAGAAAGTGCAATGCGTGACTTTTCGCGTCTCTTGGCGAGACGTGAGACTTCCGTACTGGGAACTCGAAATTGAAAGATAAATTACTTTTGGCTAAAATTAAAATCGGGAAGGGGAAATCGGAGGTTTAGAGGTTGGTGAAAAAGATTGAGTTGTTGTAGATAGTTATTGATAAGGGTTGGTTGTTAAGTGGTCGTTAATAAGTGATTAAAGTGGGATAAAGAAATCAGTGGACAGTGGGTAAATAGAATTTTAAAATGTAAGCGGCGGCAGTAGTAGTTTTTAATTTGTTGAGAAGTTAGGAGGAGAAATTAAGATGAGATTTTAGAAAGTTATTTAAACTGTTGAGCGGACGGAAACACCTGGCGGTAGCAGAGAAGAAGTTTTCAGCCAGATTTCAAAGGCCCTGCTGTTTCAGAAGCGCCCCAACTTCAAAGGTTCCAGTGATCTATGAGTTTTCCAGTGTCGTCGTTGGTAAAGTACTAAATGAAATATAAATAACTCAAAGTCATGAACTAAATGTCACACTAGCAATTACCTCCATTAATTAGTGTTTGGAATATAAAGACCAGATATTTGAACCCACAGTCCCCTGAGAAAAAGAATCACTTTATTTAATTTTTACAGTAAATACATTTACTAAAATTCATATCTTTTAAACAGGAGGAAGATAAACTTTCATATTTCAGTGAATATATATTATAATATTTTAAAATTTCTTATTATTTACTCTCCTTGCAGTCTTAACGTAAAGTAAAATCAAAATCACCCCCTAATACGCCACAGGTCTAATCTCTACGCTGACCAGTTGCCGCTCCAAAACGTCCGCAATGAGTGTAGAAAGATGGAACTCGATCCGGTAGACCATGGCCCTAAATACAGCTGCAGTGACAGTGTCGACATGTATTAGCTATAGGATGAGTCTGAATCGAGTCCAACTCTGGGACTGACATACGCCTAAATTCAAAATGCCAACTATTTTCAGAATCTAGTTTACCTAATATTTGTTTCATCCTAACATTTTGTCTAGAATTCCAGAAATACGATAATTATGAATTAATTTATATAAATTTCTTAAATTTGCACTAAATGTCAGTTCTGAAGCACCGTAATGCAAGCAAGGGTAGGAATGAGAGAGAGGTTTCACCTCCAATATTTCTGGCTGAGGAATGACGGCTGTAATAGTTTAACCCAGAACTGTCTAAACAGGACATTCATCTCGTGGGTTTGAAAATTGTGATGGAAGCTTAACAAAACGCCATTGTCTTGACGTGTGTTCGCATTCAGGCCGTGAAGATACTCCACTGTTTTCCCTTACAATGGCGGATAGTTGGCGAAACGGAAACAGACAGCTGAAATAACACAGCTCGTGGCACATTGCACGAAACAAGTACTTGTGTCTCATTGTAGCCACCACGGCTACGGCGACTCATGGAATAAAATACGAAAAAAATATATATATTGTCTCATTGTCCGCGGCCGTGACGAGGCCACAGCTGTCGATATCTCGGCTAAGACGGTCGGGATCCGTAGTATTATACTGTTACGTGGGTGTTGTTTAAGCTGGAAGACGTTTGCTGGGGTTGTTGTGGAGATTAATGCCCATTCGAAGGACAGTGGCCGGAGGCTGCGCCGCCTCCTCCCACCTCCATCGACACGATCCCTCGGCGGCTGATCGCCGGATCTAAACCCTTCTTTGCCGCTCAGATCGACGTCATTTCAATACCAAACATAAAATCTCTGATTGCTTACAGATGGGAATTTTAAAACAATCTAAATATGAATATAATTATGAAGTTCGTTGATTGTAATTTCAGTACTCAAATTGGGCAAGACAAGTAATTTTACCAAAATTAAAAATAATTTTTATTTTTACGAGGGAAATTGTGGAATCCATCATGGACACCCGAGGGAGGTCCGCACCCCTCAGGTAGTGTGACTCCTACTCACTAAACCACAACAACCTTTTTCCTTGGTTGATGCCCACAGTGGAACCGCTTTCGCTATTCTCTTCCATCTTGCTTTATTTCGTAGCCCTAAAATTTGTTCATCTATCCTATACTATTTCTATGTATATCTATACACTTAAACACACGCTATAAAATATAGTTTCTCCCTTTATATATATATATATATATATATATATTGTAATATACTTTTTTGGGTATAAAACATTTATTAATTAACAGAACAAATTATGATCAATTTTAAAATTTTTCATTTATTAATTTAAAGTGAATACACGGGCTTAATCTCAGGGGATTTTGGGTCTCTCAAGAGATGGAGTATGCAGTAGCTGAAAAATAGAAAGAAAAATCATTAAATATTATTTATCCAGAGCAATGAGCAAGTTTCACAATTTTTTTATAGCTTACCCACAATTACTGGGCCAACAAACATCCACCTCTCGAATGTTTGTGCGTCTCTCTGGCGTCTTGCAGGATTTGATCACGTCTGGACACGTCTGCTCTCGTCCGTCCTCTCCTCAATTCGTCTGACTTCTCGGGCTGCTTGGACCACGTCCGTCCTCTCCTCCACTCGGTTGCCTTCTGAATATCTGCTCGGACCAAGTCTGTCCTTTCCTCCACTCGTCTCAATTCTCCGTACGTCCGTCCTCTCCTCCTCTCATCTGACTTCTGGCAGCTCGGACCACGTCCGTCCTCTCCTCCACTCGCCTGCCTTCCCTTTTAAATCTTCCGACGGGAATTCCCCTATTTCACAAAATTTCGGGGTTCCCCGCCCTCATTTTTTACACTCGTTCGGCGGGGTTTTCCCGCGGGGGTTCACCATCGTCATTTTTTATACACAGTCGGCGGGACTCTCCCGCGGGGAATCACCATCTTTCAGCCAACTAGCCATTGTTGTTGGCCGTACTGCGCCTCATAACGCCACAACATCACAAAATCCGCCTTTTTTATCACTATATATATATAAGAATTATCCTACTTATATGTCAGCTTTCTCTATCGTTGTCCAAAGTTTTTAAAACCGCTCACTTTCCTTATGAGGATACTTTCAGCTAATTTTGACACTGCGGTCGAAGACTCTTTCCTTGAGAGCATTATCCCCACTACATTATCTGTCGTCAGCGGTCCGTACTGTGCTTCCATATTTCCCCTTATTTGCGTCCACCGATCACACAGGAAGAAGGTGTGGTTGACGTCTTCGACGCCGTCGCAATGCAGTTGGAGTTCTCCATCATGCCAATTTGGTGGAGATGTGCCCTGAAACAGTTGTGTCCGATCAGGAGCTGTATCATATAGTATGACACCTCTCCGTGGTGTCTTCGTATTGAAGGATCGGGGCTAGCGTTGCTCCCTCACAACACAGAGGTCCCGGCTTCGAATCCTGGCATGGGCTTGGATATTTGTTCTGCTGGAGAATCGATACGCTGACCACGTATCACTCCAAATGCGGAATGTGTCTTATAAGATGACAGTCCGCAGTCGGCCAAGGTCCTCAATGAGCAGCAGAGCCATGGAAGAAGAAAAAAATAATATATCCAACCTTTTATTTTAATACAAATTAGTTTTCTGAATTTAAAATTTACAATAAATAAAAAGACGGCCAATAAGTCAGCATATAAATTTATCACTATTTATTCAAAAACGACGTTTGGTCTCATTTTTGAGACTTCTACAGACGCACCACAAACATAATATTACAAGGAATTAAATATAGGTTCTATGTTTCAATGTTTTAATTTATGTATAAAAATCATGGTTCCAAAACTTACAAATTTAGCAATTCATCATATTTATTCCTTGACTCCCTCCTTCATTTTTTTGTTATAGTAGTTTAACTTTTTAAAATTCTTCACCATTGTAAAAAAAATTAACTGCCGAAAGGACTCATTGTTACTACATCATTGGAGATGGTCCATGAGCGACACTAAATTCTTCATATGTCATTCATGTAAATCTTCACATAGATATTCAATAATCTTTTGGGCTGAGGGAGTCAAGGAATAAATGTGATCAATTTGGAAGTTTTGAACTATTTTTTGTATATAAATTAAAAATTTGTTTCATAGAACCCATATTTAATTTCTTGTAATATTATGTTTGTAGTGCACCCGAGGATGTTTCAATAAGGAGACGAAACGCCGTTTCTGAATAAATAGTGATAAATTTATATACTGACTTAATGGCCGTCTTTTTATGTATCGCAAATATTAATATAAATTATTTACTTTTTATAAGTAAATAGGGAAAAGAAAAGGACGAATTTATAATCCTACATAATTTAGTTTGATGTGGTGGTAAAAAATACACTTTCAGTTACAATTACTACAGTTAACTATAATTCAATATGATCTTACAATTTACTGTCACAACTATACCAACTTTAAAACATAAGTGAATATGTATTACAAATATATTAATGGCTGGATAATATAAATGTTTCTTGTAAGGATTAAACTTTGAATTTTCCTCAGTGAAGTCAATAAAAATACGGTTAAATAAGTGAGAAAATAAATTTATTTAATAAAAATACAACGTTTAATCCCACTTTGAGGACTTCTTCAGGTAAATTTTCAAATGGTTGAACTATTTATGTTATGAGAAATTTGGTGTCGCAGGAAATTAAAAATTTTACTTGAAGAAGTCCACTAAGTAGGATGAAACATATTATTAATCTGAAGTCAGAAAATTGAAGATTGTTCGTGACACGAAATTTGACAGGAATATGACGCTATTTGTCAAAAGCGCCTTGAAGAACAACAGTAAAATCTCAATCTTTCGCTTCCTCTTCAGAGATTTTGATTTAAAACTTTCTAATACATAGTTTAAATTGTACTAATTGAAAGGAACTTATATTGGGAAAATATTTTACAATCTTGAGCATCGAAGATTTAGTAGAAGGAAAATTAAAAGTAATAAAATATTACAAACAAAATATGAAACGTCTATGTTAAAAGCATACTAACTACACAGATAAACAGTCAATAAGTGATAAAATAAGTATTACATAACGGTTCATAAACCCTTGTTGTTTTCGTCAGGTGTTTGAATAACACAGGAGCCGAAAGGACACAAAGCAGGTGACGAACTAAACCAGTGCAAAATTTCCGGAATTGATTTCAATTCAATATAAATAATTAAAGAGTTACCTTCCATAAAAATTGAAAAGACTTAAAACAGGAATAATAACATACAATAAATGGCCAATAGTCAGAAACAGAAGAATTTCAATTCAAAATAAAAGACGTTTCGTCGTAGATCTCCTCAGTTCTTTAATTAAAACGATTACAGAAATTTTCTGTTGTTACCGCAATATTCATTCTTGTTCCCAACTTTTGGCCATTTATCAAATTAAGTCAGATTAAGCTCAAAATTTTAATTATAAAACAGGAATAATATTTTAACAGTTGTTATAAAAACCTTATAAGTCGTTACACTTTATAGGTGTTTGTTGTTGTTGTTGTGGTAATCAGTCCTAATACAGATCTTATGCAACCCTCCATGATAAACTATCCTGCCGGAGCCTTTTCATTTCTACATACCCACCACATCATACATCCTCCCTAATCTGCTTAGCGTATTGCATCCTTGGCCTACTTCTTCTGTTATTAGCACACACTTCTTTCTTATGCTCACTTTACGAGACTTCCATGTCTTAAAACGTGGACTATTAATCTATCCCTTCTCTTGGTCACCGTCCTCCATATTGTTCGCCCTTCCCCAGTCTGTTTAGAATTTCCTCGTTAGTGATTATATCCACCATTCTAATTTTCAGCATTCTCCTATAGCACCACAATTCAAAGGCTTCCATTTTTTCCTTTCCCCAACCCCTACCGTCCACCTTTCGCACCTATATTACGCCACGTACCATACGAACATTTTTAGTAACGATTTCCTAATATTCACACTCATATTACCCGTAAATAAAATTCCTCTTTTCCGAGAAAGCCTTCCTCGCCTGTACTATTCTATTCTTTACAGAAATTTTAATAAAACGAATGAATGGTGCAGAATAAAACATATTAAAGCAACAACGACATTTTCAGGGATTCAAAAGGTTAACAAATATAAGATAATGATGGTCTTGTTTCCTGAAACATTCTTTGAATGTTACTGTTAACAGTCGACGGTAAAGATGAGTAAAAACACGTATATATATTTTTGAAAAATAAAAATACTGAAATAATTGAGTTACGGTAGAAGTAAAACGAAAATGAACTTTTAACGGATTAATATAAAATATTTTATTCTTTCTTCTTCCTGCGCCAGTCTATGCCTTTTGTCTCGTCTTGGAAAAAATAGTTTGCCTGCCATTATAAGCCCCTTAAATTAAAATATTTTCTTTTTTAATTTTATTTCTTTACATGAGGGTGATCCTAAAACAGGCAGGTCACCTTTAAAAGCATAGGAAGGGAATTTGAAGGGGGAATTGTGAAAGGTGGAGCAAGTTAGCCAAGGGTTTACTAGTGTCCCGGGGATATAGTTTATGAATCATAACCGGTGTTTCACCTAAAAGTCATGCATCAGGTAGTTCGGGTTTTTATGAACTGTTGTCACGCCCTTCCGAATGACGGGAGATGAGTTTATTGTGGTTTCGCATCATTCCCCTCTCAATGTCTCCACAAGTTTAGGATCCAAGATTTTTTTTGGGTGGGGGGGGGGGTTAATAGGCTACATGAGGATGATCCTAAAACAGGCAACTCCCCTTTAATAGCATAGGAAGGGAATTGAAAAGGGGGGATGTAAAAGGTAGCCATAGGTTAACTAGGGCCCAAGGGCTATAGTTTCAGGATCCTACCCGGTGTTTCACCTAAAGAGATGCAGGGAAAACCCTAGAAAACCTGCATCAGGTAGGTCGGGCATTGGGTACTATTCTCACGCCCTTCCGAATGACGGGAGACGAGTCTGCTGTGGGGTCACAGCATTCCCTTCTCCGTGTCTCCACCAGTTTCAGGAGGCAGTTGGCCGACTGATCCAATGGGATTAGCGGACAACTCTTGCCATATGCCCAAGGTCTTTGACCCCAGTACATATACCTCCTAAAATAGGTGAAGGTGTCTCGGCATATGAGAACTTTGATAAAAATTACCCAGAGAGAGATGCGAGGTACCGAGTGCGAGTTTAAATAAATATCAATGTTATTAACTAACCGCTTTGGAGTAAAACCCTACGGAAAATCTTTTGTGTAGAGAACAAAATTCTTGCAGCATTAACAAAGTGAGAGTTTTGTAACGTCGCCATATAATGCCTGTTATTTCTACAAAAGAAATACACCTCACTATTCTGTATTACAGTGTTAAAGTTTCATAGAAATTTATTTCTTGTGAAAAGTGGGGGAAAAAAACAAGGCGCTCCTACCAGTTTGTCTCCAGATGGCGGATGATACTTTTGTATCGCAGAAAACATTTACAGTAGTCAGAACAACAACGATATAAATTTTCATCGAAATCGGTCCGAAAGATTTTCTCGTTTCTGGGCGTCAAACTGACGGGACATAAATGACGTTGGTTATAATTCCATAAAAAAACACTGAAACATAAAGAAATTATACTATAGAGAATTTAAATAGGCCTTTAGAAAGATTTATTCATTAAATATGACTTTCCTTAGACAAATTATGGACTTTATCCCGTACAAAGACACAAAGAAATTTCTTCAGGTTTTAACGACACACAATTTCTTTTTTTTAAATATTAACTGACAAAATTTATTCCAATTTTCAGTTTTTGATTTTATTTTGTTTGTATGTATAAATAATCCAGTCTTACATTTTTGACGCAGATACTGGCAAATCCACTTTAATAGCTTAGGAAGAGAATTGAAAAGGTCAAACAGATCAAATTATATCTTGTTAAGAAATTGAGAATTGAAATAAATACAGATATATAAAATTAAGTTATTATAGTAAGTGAGTAAATAAACCAATATAGCATTTTCTCAATAAAATCCTTATATTTTGAAGAAATTAATTTTGGAGAAAATGATTAATGAGTCATTGTATTTTGAAAACAATTACCCAATTCCTCATCGTTTCTTTATTGTTATAAACCATGATGAATGGCAGAGTGATGATCAGAGACATTTCTTGAATGACTCGGACGAGAATTACACGTGTTGGTAACAATAAGGTTCTCCTAAAACTGTTTAAAAAATCTTAATAATAATAGTTATTATTGTTATTAGAGTTATAGTAATTTTAATAGAAGACATGTTACTCCACAATTAGACAAACTATATGATGTATTATTAAATCGTATTTGTTAATTTTATGTTTTGACTATTCTTTTTTTGTATGATCTTTCTCAGTATAAACAACTCATGCTAGATTCAAGAGAAAGTGCTACATTTCTTCAAAATCATCAATTTATTTGAAAAACTATTATAACTTAATGCTTTTTCCCATGTTCCATTGTATTTCATTGTAAAAAAAATGTATACATAAATTTCAATTATTTATCTAAAGTAAGTACTAATTACCTTTGATGTAGATGCGACTTTCAATAAATCTTATTAAAAAACATCCTCAGATGGTTACAAATATTGACGAGGATCACAACTGATGGCCGGAACGTCTGTAGTTAAAGTCTAAAATTATTCACAATTTTTTTTCGTTAATGTCTGATATACGGGTCGTTAAGTCTTATTTTATAATTAGTAATTATATTTCAGATGCAGGGTGTAACTAAATACCCGAGTATTATTCACAATAGGACGACCGAAATTGAGGTAAAATAATTATCTGGCATTGAGATCGCTGTTCGATTGCATGATTTAAAGAAAAATATTTTGCTGATATTGAAAATAAAAAACCCTTTTGACGGTCACAATTTTTGCTATTTTGGTGAACAGCCACATGAGAGTGGACCTGAAACCGGGACATCCCCATAAATAGCATAGGAAGGGAATTGAAAAGGGTTCTGTTGTTAACAACAGGCTACATGAGGAAGATCCTGAAGTAGGCAAAAATTAATCATTAATAATTGAAGGTAAAATCTAATTCATGTTTTTAAAAATATACCACATGACATCACATAACCCATAAGATTTATAAATATTTATGTAAACAAATATTCTATTTGGAAGGTTAACAGGCTACATGAGGAAGATCCTGAAAGAGGCAAATCCACTTTAATAGCATAGGATGGGAATTGAAAAAGAGGGGATGTGGAAGGTAGAGCAAGGTAGCCAAGGGTTAACTAGGGCCCCCGGGCTATGGTTTAACAATCCTACCCGCTGTTTCACCTTAAGAGATGCAGGGAAAACCCTAGAAAACCTGCATCAGGTAGGTCGGGCTATTGGGTACTATTCTCACGTCCTTCCGAATCGCTTAGGATTATTTTATTAAGGTAGTTTTCGCCCTATTATATTTTTAAAATTTTGACTTAACAATAACACAGTACTGATAATATCATTGTTCAGTCAAATTTTCTAAATATAATAGGAGGAATATGGCGGTTTAACTGCCGAAAGCTACGATTATAATAAAATAATCCTTAGCCAAACTTGTGACCGTCAAATGTTTTTTTTTCGTTATCAACGGTTAAAATTAAACGAACTAGAAATCCAATGCAAGAAATTCTTTAATTGGACGATATTCCGTGATGCCAAATTACTCACAATTTCCATTTAAAAATTTACCTGAGGAAGTCCACAAAGTTGGACGAAACGTTGTATTTATATAATATAAATACTAATTAAATTTGTTTTCTAACTTAGATTTATATTTAGATTTAGATTTATTGTTGTTTCCATTAATCCACGATTGAGGAAATAGGATACGTCATACATTAAAAATTAAAAATGAACAAAATAAAGTACATAATTAAAGACAAATAAACTTAAAATAAATTGGTAATATTTGGGTGTATTATTATTTATTTTTATTAGAAATAATTTTTTGGTATTGTAATGCTTTATTGTCATTATATTGTTGGTCTACAGTTAAAAATGGCGGCAGATGCCAGGTCCTATTGTAAAATGCTGAGCTATCCACAACAGAATAAGGACTCTGGGAATTTTTCAAGAATCAGAATTTTATGCCCTGTTGCTAAAGATCGAATGTGCAAAGAAACACACAATTTCCTGAATGCAGGTTAAACGATCATATACGTGTATATAATTATAATTAAATTTATTAAGAGAGAAGTAGGACCGAGAAGTAGAGGAGGCAAGTATTTGGGAACAGTGAGTAACGAAGGCTCCAGCAGGGCGCCACGTTTCGATCGAATTGCCTGGCGGCCCCTTGGACGTTCCCTGAGAGCCGAGCCTCTGGAATTGCTGCGTTGTCGATGGGTTTGGGAGGCGCCCTGTGAGGGTGCTGCAGTTTTGGAGGTGGTTGTAGCGGTCGTGCTTGTTTTATTGGCGGCCTTCGGCTGGACAGGTTTGGCGGCAGCTGCCTGCGTTTCGGTCCAGGCGCACGCCAACCCTTCTCAGCCAGCCTTATGTAACTCCCATACTACTGCACTCACTCTACCACCAAAAAATACCTCTCTCTCTCCTTCCACCCAGTCCACATTCCGAGACGAGATAAGCAACTTTATTAAATGCAGAATGTTACTCGGTTAACGTAACACTCATTAACAAGAAATCAAAGCGCCATAAAAAAATATGATAAAATTGAGTGGAGTTGGATGTGTGATTCAGGGTCAGGATCACAGCTGTGTGCTGGAAGATAATAAGGTTGTGTGTTGGATCCATCAATTTTTGATCGGAAACTTCACTGTAATCTGATTCATTGGAGCATCAAACTAAATTTTGTTTTAATAAACAATGAAACTACATCACAGATAACTCGTTCTTACACAAAGACTCATTTCAGTTTAAAGAAGATACTAATAGGTTGTGGTACTTGCTTCTGATGAGACAAATTTCAAAACGATACTTTGACATATCTCTAAACGTTTTTAAACTAATTAACTTTATGAAGTTATCAAAAATATGAAATGGCTCATTTTATTACACAAAAAATCAAGTCACTTTATGACCTTTTTTTTATTAAAGCTTTATGTCGCATCAACCCGAGGGCAATTACTGACTTTCCAGTTACATTTTCAACATCGTACTTTACAATAATTTTTTTTATAAAAACATTTGACAATTACAAGAGTATAAAAACGGTTGCTTCTTATTAAAAATAATTACCTTTAAAACTGAATTTAAGGAAAAAGCTAAGTATTTTTTTAAATTAAACTGATAACCCAGAGATTTGTCTGAAGCAGAAAAATTAACCAACTTAAATTGCATTAAAAATTGCTATTTCACAAATTTTAGATTTTTTTAAGTTGGTGTCTTTGTTGCCAATTCTTTAGGATAGAAATGTCCCTTTTTATTTTGTAAGCTTTATGTTTTATGACCTTTATTTGCCATAATTTTGATCGACTAAGTATTGCGAGACACACAAAAAATTAATATATGAGGCTTATAATAATTGTGTTAAAATAACAAATGATAATTATTTTTGTCCAAATTTGACGCTGTATTATTGCAGAACTGGATTACTTCATTTTCTGTTTCCCAGTTGAAAATGGCAGACTAGCCGAAAGTTTCTGTTCAATATTTTATTTGAATTTTATTGATTAATTAAAAATCATTTTATATTACAAGTCCCGTCAACCCAAGGGTCAACATTTCTTTTGTCACGCACGACGTGACGTAACTTAGAACTTCTTCATTTATTAAATAATTATAACACATTTAAAATTTGAGAACGTTTAGATTCCAAATATCAACCAAGCATTAAAGTTGAAACTTTACACGAAGAATTATTGTCTTTTTGTTAAAGTTTTCATTTTGATCTATTTGGCCATTAGCATTTATGTGAAATGTCGGCCATTCTACGGTCGACTTTATCCATTTATTAATATAAATTATTAATTGATATCAACCATATTAAATGTTTCACTTACGAATTCTATTTAAGACAGTTAAATGATGTGATAACTATTTACAAACATAATACTTGTGCCATTTCTCTAACTATTATTTCTAATACACTCTAATTTATAACTTGACTATGCGTTCCATAGAATGTGTTACAGTATAAATGTGTATCATTTGGTAGATTTAGATTTATTTATTGGTTCCATTAATCCTCTATTGAGGAAACAGGACAAGTCAAAAAATATACATAGTTAACAAACACAGAACTGGAATACATAATCTTGAAAAGAATAGATAAATGTAACAAATTTACAATGTATTAAACAATAAACAAAGATATCACATACACACTAGGACAAGGCTCATAAAACCCATATATTTGTTAAATACAAATTACAATTACACAAATAAATAAAATTATAATAATCAAACATAATCGTGGAGGAAAGAAATCACTACATAAAATGATAAAAACTTTAAGATAGTCGATAATAAATTTAATAGAATAAATTAAAAAGGTACATAAATGAAACTGACTTCATGGAAACTTCACATCAGTTTTTGATAGCGTAACTCTTTTTTATGTCTTTAAGAAAATAGTTTTGTATCTGTTTAAATTTTGTATTAAAAATTAAATAACAATTAAGATGAATACTTGGAGTTATGAAAGCCTCATAAATTTTAATGTTTCCTTTCCATAATGTAAGGTGATACATACGTGTCTAGTTAGTCAGTCACTAACAAACAAATCGTTGATGTAATAATAGAACCACTTAAATTTATAACCTGTAAACTATTTTGTATACTTCTTACGAAACCATAAATATTGAGTCACCTTGTTTATGATCGTAAATTATTTTTCTTTTATAAATTTTTAGCCTTTTATTGCCATATTACAACCTATATGTGCTCAGATAAATGTTTAATTATCTCTTCGGGAAGAAATAAAACTGACTATTACAATATATGAAATAAAATAGATATCAAACTCATTAACCTGTTTTGTTATCTTTTAAACGGATCGTAAACTGATATCAGTTCTTTGTGAACTACGGACAGAATGTGCAGGAGTACTTTTTATTTCTTTTCTGAGACTTAAAATAGAAAGCTTTTAGTGGCTATTATTTTAGTTTTCTTGAAGAGTGTTACGGAAAGAATTTCCTATTGTTATCAAAAGGTTTAATGCATATTCATCCATATAATAAAACACTATCAATCGCCAAATAATGTGATCCTCAATAGTTCGTCTGTTGAAGGACATAATTAATTGGGAGGATACTCATAGAAACCTAAAATATATTCAGATTGGCCAAATAAATTCAACGCTGGTTAAACAATTAAAAAAACTTCATTAAGCTACGACAGACGAAAATTTTCTTTAAGACAAGAAACAAAGGATGAAGAACTGATACAAATTTTAGTATAATTGTGATCAGCGATTCGAAATGTGTTTGAAAAAAGTGGAAATTATATATATTATAATATCTTCATATACATCGGTAGTTTATAAAACTAATAATAGATAAATATAAATACAAAGATAATGTTCAAAGTAATAAATAAATTTTGTATAACACGGTTAATTGCATAATATGGTATTTAAGACTTTAAGAGAAAATTCTGTAGTTCTGCCGCAATATATAAAAATAAAAATGTCTAAAAAATCACAAAACTTACATTATTGTTATAGACCTTTTTAATCATCAAAGTTTCGAGAATGCAAATTTAATTGAATTAATTTTTTTGGTACCCGTTTTTACATTTAGAATTTACATTTGATCTAATATGAAGTATTTTACTAATCAATTGAGGACAATAATTGCTTTTTATATAAAAGATTTCTGATTTTTAAATATAACTTACAAGTTTTATTAATACATTTTTTAATTTTAAAAATATTCCTTAATTCTGGTTTGAAGACTTCGTTTTGTCTGACCAATGTAACGGGTTTTACTGTGCAAAATTTCAAAACTTTGTTTAACATATTTAGAATTTTTAACAAAATTTAAGTCATTAAGTGATCTAATCAATTCCCTAACAGTATAATTGGCAAAAGAACTTTTTAATTAAATATGTTAAAGCAATGTAGCCGATAGATTTTTATTATTAATTTGTTGTGGGTGAATTATTTTTGTAATTCAAAGAATTCTATTTATATTGCATGTAATATTGAAAGGATAAGAATTTAGACATAGAATCTTAAAAATTTCATCCAAATTTTCCCTGTATAATTTATGGTGAGATAATTTAAGAGCCTTGTCTGTCAAGGTTAAAACCATAGCTTCTCTATGTAGAAGGGGGTGATTCGAATACATATTTAATATTATACCTATGTAAGTAGGTTTTTGAAATCAATTAGTGAAAACTTTATTATTAAAAGTTCGAGAAAGTCAGTAGTATGATTATGTAATAGAGAAACAATTATTTTTAATATTTTTAAAGATAATTCCGTTTATAGTTTTACATTTCAAATATGTTAATTTCATGTATATACATATTTACAAAATTTTCGTTAACAGTTTTATATTTGAAATATGTTGACTTTACGTATGTATTTAATAAATTTCATTTTGACTTGAATTATAAAATTGTAAAGCTTACTGTCGACATTGATGCATTTTTTATGTTCTTTAAGTCATGACTTGAAATGAGGCAGGAGTGACAACTCTATTGTTATATTTGAATTATTTAATTTTTAATGGGAATTTTAGTGTGAGATTGTTTATTAAAAATAAATATTTTAAATTTATAAAAAATTATATAATGGTAAAATTTTTTGACTACAACTTAAAAATTATTATGAAATTACTTAGTTGGTTTTTGTATCATCTTGTGTTATGTAATATAGAATAAAAATTACTATTGAGTAGAAAGCACTTGAAAAAGAAAAAATATATATTTTACAATATACAGTATTTTGAGGAAACATTTAAATGTATTTTTCAACTCTTCTATTGAAAATAATATCAACCCAGGTTCTAATCTAAGCTGTAAGTAATTTATCGCAATTTATTATTTACTATTAAGAATGGGACTCCATAAGAATTATTAAATGATTCTAGTCGCTTTACGAAAGAAGGGTATTTTATAAAGTGTGAATAAATATTGACGGTTATAGAAGATTATAACTGAAATATACCGGATTGATACTTGACATATAGCAACTAAAGAACTACATAAAACGATTTTCAAGTAACTGGCACGGCCTCAATCAATAAACTGACAAATTCCACCCATAAATACCGTAAATAGCAATGTATAAGGAAGCGACAGGTCCCGAAGCTAGCTGATGGAGCTGTACATCACTGCGACAGTGTAGATAAGTGATGTTTCCAATGGATGGAGGTTTAGAAATAGAAGTAATGAACCACAGTATGGGCCTTGAAACCGAGCTTTTCTGCTCGTGAAGTTTGGCTGGCTGTCCAAATGCTTCTCTGGACGCCGTGGACTTACGTTTCCGGTCCTCCACCGAAGGCCAAGAGTATTGGATTTCAGTGACTTTCAGGATTCAAACCTTTCCATATGTAAATTTGCAGACAATGCGGAACATTCGAAACACCACGTAATTACTTTATTTCCTCCGAGGGACCAAACAAACGAAATCTCTAGCGAATACAGTGTATTAATTATCAAGAAAAAAGTCAAAGAAGAAATACCGTGGGAGTAAAGTTATTATATTATTTGCGTTTTCTGTTACTTATATAAAGCTAAATTAGTCATTTTATGGACATTTTAAAATATTTTATTCAACTCAACGACTTTAAAGTGCATTTTCGTAATTTCACGAGCTTTTACTATGTATTTATTACAATTAATAACAACTGTTAGCATAGAAACAGTATAAACAACCTGAACTATGTATCGATTAAATAGAACTAACTCAGCAATAGCAAAACAAACTCTAAAACTACTATTATCTCAGGTGCTTAATTTACCAATATTTATGACGGGTAAATCATTTATCTCAGTCTTAAAAAAGCAAATAGATAATTGAAAACTTGAAATGGCATCGTTTTCACAGTTTCTTTCCATAAATGTCCGTTCTCCAATCAAATTGAGTACAAATTGAATAAAAATGGTTGCGGCTGTTAATACTGCATATTGATTCAGTATTTAATGTGCTTGAAAATAAAGTACTATTATTCAATTGTATGTAACATTTATTTATTTGATCGCCGATCCTCTTCCAAAGATCCTCTTCTTCAAAGATGCGCCTCTTCTACGCCTGCGCCCAGAGACAATTTTTAATCTTCTACTCCCTCGATAGAACAAAAGTTGGTTAATTTACGAATGAAAACAAGATTTTGTTACGCCAATTACTACAAACCTTACGATGGAACGAAAATGTCCCGAAAAAATTAGAGATACATTAAGAGGTCTGTAAAATGAAAATTTAAATAAACAAATGCCAAGTAAATTATTAATTATGTTATATAGTTGCATAAAATTTTAAGTGCAAGATATATATATATATATATATATATATATATATAGACATAAAATACGTGATAGTGTTAGCCACAGACAATGGAAATACATTAATCTTAAGGTACATTAGGTTCTTAAAAATAAATAAACAAATTTAATTAGTATTAAATTAACATGCATGCAACGTTTCATTTTTAAATGGATAGACAAATTATATTGTGAGTAACTAAGTCTTTAAAGCATGGTAAACTCTGACAAGAATGATATTGAGAAACAGACGTCAATTTAATACATGAACATAAAAACATAAACGTGAAAATAAATAATATTAGAGATAGGCAATATAATTAAAAATAAACGTATTTTATCTGAAGAAGGAAAGTAAAGAGACGAAATGAAAATTCCAAACAGAATGTAAATTGCACTTCACAAAGAACAGTCAATTTTGAAAATAACATTATGGTAGTGATAAATCCAGAACTATTTTGATGGTAGATTGGATTTTTAGAACGGGACAATGATTAACGCGATAAAATGTAGATGGACCTAAAATATAGACAGTAAACTTATGTAAACCGCATTACCCTTTGTGATTTAATGTACTGAAAAAGGTACATTTTTCTGTATATTTTGAAGACAAAACATTCTTCTCCTAGATTCTTTAGACAACTGATCATACAAAGATGTTTCCCACTACAAATACTGTTTACAAAATTACTTAATCTAGTCGTGGCCTCTGGTAGATCTTCCATACAATAAGGATTTTGAACACACAAATCAAATAATTTAATTATACTTTTAAGCTATCAACGTGTAAAGCCAACATTTATCACTACTTATATTAAATCTAATTATTATATCTCAGTTTTGATATTCACTATGCAATTATTTTAGACAGAGTTTTTTTAATTTACAGGCTACATGAGTGTGATCCTTTATTGAAATGTAAATTTTACACATCAAGAAAAAAATTGACTGCGAGCTTTTTTTGGGGGGGTTAACAGGCTACATGAGGGTGATCCTGAAACTGGCAACTCCCTTTAATAGCATAGGAAGGGAATTGAAAAGGGGGATGCCGGACGCGTAGTTTTCATATGGCGTAGCGAGTGCGTCGCACTCGAGAGATAAATGTTTTTGTTTATCTTTTAGGTACTTAAAATATATTTCTACTCAAATAAAACGTTCATTAAATTTACAAGTTTTTTCGCGCTAAACACACCAAGTAAATGGATCAACTACCTTATTCATATAAACGAAACTAATTGTTTATCTGTAAAAAAAGAGTTCAAATTTCGTACGCGCGTGTTTTGTTCTGCATACAAATCCAATCGTGTGGAGCAATTTCAAACAAATTTTGCACACATGTTCCTCGCAACGTGGCAATCAGCACTGTCGGGGTAAGACACGGCTACCATCCATTGGGGTGACAGAAAGGGGAGGGGGGCGAAGTTTTAAATACGCAAAATCAGCCGAATAATACTTTTCGGGGTCTATTACCTTTACGGTGTATCTATCCTACCCTAATGACATATAGAACAAGATACATTATGCCCTTACGAAACCCGCGTGTATGCGTGCGGCGGCGGCGACGACGTTCGCGAGAAACAAAAAGTATCATAACTTAAGTAAAATGTTTGTTATATTTTAGCATTAATATCCCGGCCATCGCCATTCATCCACATAGTTAATTCAAAATAAATGAAATGTGGTTAATATAAGCATTACACTGAAAGACATAACAAGTCTTATTTCAAATTCTTAGGTTAACTTCTGTATCTAGTTTTGGTTCTAGATTTTTTCTTTAATTATCAGACGTAGCAGCCGATAAAAAACAAGTCTTATTTTAAATTCTTAGGTTAACTTCTGTATCTAGTTTTGGTTCTAGATTTTTTCTTTAATTATCAGACGTAGCAGCCGATAAAAAACAAGTCTTATTTTAAATTCTTAGGTTAACTTCTGTATCTAGTTTTGGTTCTAGATTTTTTCTTTAATTATCAGACGTAGCAGCCGATAAAAAACAAGTCTTATTTTAAATTCTGAGGTTAACTTCTGTATCTAGTTTTAGTTCTAGATTTTTTCTTTATCAGACGTAGCAGCCGATAAAAAACAAGTCTTATTTTAAATTCTGAGGTTAACTTCTGTATCTAGTTTGTTCAGATTTTTCTTATCGACGTAGCAGCCGATAAAAACATCTTTTTAATCTAGTTACTCTGTATCTAGCTTTGGTTCTAGATTTTTTCTTTAATTATCAGACGTAGCAGCCGATAAAAAGTGTAAGAGTCCGGCACTTAATTTTTTGTCATTAAACATTGTCTGCTTATAACGACGAATGTTTTATTATCATTAATAAACAATACATTATTTGAACTCTTAGTTTCAGTTAGAGCTTCGGAAGTTGTTGATGGACGTAGTTGCGCGTTCTGCTCCCCCGTCTCAGAACCCGCGTCCTCACTACCGGAGAAGATATTAATTGTGTGGTCTTTGCTTACCCGTTTCTGTGGGCGAGTGGATCACCGCTACAAAACGACCAGCTGCCAGTCCGCATCCCACCTCTTCTTGTTTTTCTCTTTCGTTTATTTTTTACGGCATCGACTTCTTGATGGTCTCATTCTTCCATTTTTATGTCTCTTTTTAAAAAATTCATTCTTGTCGAGCCACCTTTTTTAATTCCCTCCTGCTCCCCTCTTCATCGCCGGTCCGTCAACTTTTACTTTTTTCCCCCCCGCTCGAGTACTACTTTCGATTTTTTTCTTCTTCTTCGGCGCCTAGTATCGGAGATGTTCAACTCGTGTTTATGTTCTCGCTAGTGGTTAGTTTTTCGTTTTACTTATTTTCTCCCATTCATTTCCATCTCTCGGCTATCTTCCTAGTTGCTTGTTAGTTTTATTCTCTCCCACACCATTTACCGCTACCTCACCCTGTCTGGCTGGCTGGCTGGCCAGAAGGACGTCTGCAAGGCTGACAGCATTTTAGTGGTTTTCACCTGTATGCCGCTCATTAAAACTCATTCTCCGGGTCATCGAACTCCCGCCTATTACAATCAATCGGTTGACCTCTGCGTGAGTGTGACTACCAGAATCACAAAGACACGCACGTACACGTTTTATATTCCCTTCTTCCCTCAGAAAAAAAAAACAATTACATCGTGCAGTACAAGGTTATTGAAATAATTTATTAAATTAAAATATAGAAAGTTTCGGAACATTATTGACATTAAATTCCAATGACCGACTGATATTGGCTTTATCAATAAGGGCTGGTCGATGTTGAAATGCAATAAAACAAGCTGTGTTTGAGGTATTAAGGAAATTATTTTTTATTTGATTGGCACACATGGGACTTTTAAATAAGAAAAGAATTTTTTAAGACCTCATACAGAGCTAGTTTTATTAAATTTCAACATCAACCCACCCTTATTGAAAAACCATTTAAAGTCTGACCAAATGATAAGGACAACAATGTTATAGGTTCTTCTATACCCCCTTATTTTGGTTAAAACCTTATTTACTAGGACCTGGCTGCGTTAAATCTGCTCATACCCTAAACGATTTCAACGATTCAATCCTTCTTGCTGAAATGGTTCGTGAAGGATAATTCATTAAATTTTATTTATTGTATATTCTCATCCCAATAATTATCATCTCCTCCTAAACCGCTTTTCACTTTGATTCAACATACAATTTAACGCGTCTTTAAAAACTAAATTATAAAAAGTATGGCTTCAAAAACAGAAAGGCTTAATAATAAGAAACAATTAACATGGTCTGGTTTTTAATATCGTAGCTTTTTCTATATCACAATTTCATTAGTTAGGTAATGATAAATAATATACAAAGAATGGTCATAAGTCGGAAATAGTCGAATTTAATTTGAATTAGAACGTTTCGTCCCCAACTTTCGGGATCACCTCAGTGCATTGATTAAAGAATTATAAGATGTCGAGTTGCTGCCGCTGTGTCCCTGGCCACTCGTAGAGCTTCTCTCCTCCTTTACAAGCGTGAAATGTACTACAGTTTATTGATAAGAATCTATTTTATATGTAAATACCAGCTAATAACACTGATTTCAGAGTTTGAATAACTGCTTCTCTAATCGTAATCTGTGTATTTTGACATCCGTGTGATGTTTTCAAAGTCGTAAGACTGGTCGGATGCAATGCTAATCTATTCTGAGCAAACCTTTTCATTTCCTTATAACTACCACATCACACTTCCTCCCTAATCTGCTTAGGGCATTCCATCCTCGGCCTCCCTCTTCTCTTCTTACCCCACACACTTCCCTCTAATGCTAATTTTACAAGACCCTCATGTCTTAAAACGTGACCTATTAATCTATCCCTTCTCTTGGTCAACGTCCTCCATATTGTTCTCTCTTTCCCTATTCTGCTTAGAAGTTCCTAGTTAGTGATTCTATCCTCCCATCAGATTTTCAGCATTCTCCTATAACACTTCATATTAAAGGCAGCAGTTCTTTTCCTTTATGTTACTCCTAACGTCCACGTTTCACACCCATATAACGTCACACTCCATACGAACAGTTTTAGCAATGATTTCCTAATATACACACTTACATTACCCGTAAGTTAATTTCTATATTTTGCGAAAGCCTTCATACTCTTTATGTCTACTATACTTCTACCATCCCTAGCTATTACGCTTCCATGTAGCAGAATTCCTTAACTTTCGTCAAAATATCCCTTTCCAATTAACACCCTTTGTTTTTCCATTTTTTCCAATAGTACACTGCATTAACTTGGTTTTCCTTCTATTAATCCTCTTATTGAACTCTTTCTCCGGGACCACGTTCATGCCATTCATTATGGTTTCCAAGTCTTCTTTTGTCTCCCGTAATACTACAATATCATCGGCAAAGAGTGGGATTTTTATTTCTTCTCCCTTAAGTATGATTCTTTTTTCCAGTTTTAACTTTATTCATCGCCTGTTCTATGTATAACTTATATAACATATGTGTCAGGCTGAACTACTTTCTCGCTTTCGGCTTTCTTTTCTTGATCTTCAATTCTAATTACTGCTGACTGTCTTCTGTAAAGGTTATGCATTTCATTCTCCATATTTTATTTCTGTGCTCCGTAATTGTGCGTTCCAGTTCCTAAATCTACAAATGCCATGGACACAGGTCGGTTTTAATCATTTAAATATAATGTTTCATATGTATGCTGATTATCTTTGTTAAATTTTAATATTCTGTGTTTCTGTAATTATTGTATTGTTTGGCTGTTCTTTTATATCTTCGTAATTTAATAATTTTGTGTGTTGTTAACATTAGTTTCAGCTGAAAAAGGTCCAGATTACGACTGAAACATATTAAATTATTGTTTGTTTTGTTTAATTAATTTTTGTCTGTTTTAAACGTTTTAGAGATATTAAATAATGATTAAATCGTTTGAGATGGTCCGCGTTTGCAAAGTATATATGTGTGTATGAGCCAACATGTCACATATGATTACTGTTTTAAGTGTTTATTACTCGGACGTTGTGGTTAAGAGAGTCACGGGATCTTCGTCCATTCGCAGTAAAAAAGCATAGTTAATTTAAAGTCTGCAATGCTATTTCTCCGTGAGTGGGTTTCGAATGTTATACGCCGGCATTCACAATGGCGTGGAATTTGTCGATTAGCTTTCCCGGGCGGCGGAGCCAACCACAAGATCGCGGCAGACAAAGCGGAGATTCTGAACCACCTGCTTTGTCTGGCTGCGAGGACAGTTCCACGCTCTTCTCTCCTCGACTGGGGCACTGTGTCACCGAGGAAACGATGATGAGCTCGGACGTATTTCAGACTTCCCCTGCGCGACGCCAAGGGCCGTAAATCTCTCCCCTGCACCACCGCCGCCACCGACGCCATCGCCACCTGTTCGAGCATCCCCGTCACCGGATGGCAAAAATGCAGACCCGTCAACGCAAAAACGCGATTCGGCCTGCCACGTTCACGAAACGATACTCTAATTTATTCACCGCTGTTGGAATTAATTTGTAGCGTGACTGCTTAATTGAAAAGCGCACTTCGAAAGTGCCGCCATCTTGGCGCGGAGTGCAGCGCTTCAAGGTCACCCTTCCTTGGTACAGTCGCAGGACATAATTAACCACAAAGTCCTCGCTGCTGCTCTGTTGCAGCCACGAGATTCCATCCTAAATCAGACACAACATTTGCATGCATCACAAATATTTATTTATGTTACTTAATTGAATTTAAACTTGTAGCAAGGTGTGATGTAGAAACTGGAAACATTTTTGCAGAAAGAATATGAATTCCTCTCAACTTGAATTAATATGTATGTAATATTTGGCTCCACTTTCAAACATACAAAGTATTTATTAAAGTTTAGATAATTATTTTGCTCCGATTATGTTTTACCGATCCCATCTTATATCTCCTTAACTGAATACACATTACAATAAAAAAAGGCGGCCATAAAAGTCAGCATTAAACATATAACTATTTATTAACAAAAGCGACGTTTCATCTCCATTTTGAGACTTCCTCAGGCTTACTAAAAACGTAATACTACAATAAATTAATTCTGAGTTCCGTGTTACAATTTTGAATTTATATATAAATAACATGGCTAAAAACTTACAAATTTAGCAATACATCATATTTATCCTTGACTCCCTCATTTAAATATATAACTATTTATTAACAAAAACGACGATTCATCTCAATTTTGAGACTTACTCAGGTTTACTAAAAACGTAATACTACAATAAATTAATCCTGAGTTCCATGTTACAATTTTGAATTTATATATAAATATCGTGGCTAAAACGTTACAAATTTAGCAATACATCATATTTATCCTTGACTCCCTCATTTAAATACATAACTATTTATTAACGTTTCATCTCCATTTTGAGACTTCCTCAGGTTTACTAAGAGCGTAATGCTACAATAAATTAATCGTGAGTTCCATGTTACAATTTTGAATATTTATATATAAATAACATGGCTAAAAACTTACAAATTTAGCAATACATCATATTTATCCTTGACTCCCTCATTTAAATATATAACTATTTATTAACAAAAGCGACGTTTCATCTCCATTTTGAGACTTACTCAGGCTTACTAAAAACGTAATACTACAATAAATTAATTCTGAGTTCTATGTCACAATTTTGAAATTATATATAAATAACATGGCTAAAACCTTACAAATTTAGCAATACATCATATTTCTCCTTGACTCCCTCAGTCGAAAAGATTGAGTTTTTGTAAGAGAATTTGTAAGTTTTTAACCATGTTATTTATATATAAATTCAAAATTATAACATAGAACTCAGAATTAATTTATTGTAATATTATGTTTTTAGCAAGCCCGAGGAAGTCTCAACATGGAGATGAAACGTCGCTTTTGTTAATAAATAGTTCTATACTTAATGCTGACTTTTTTGGCCGTCTTTTTATTTATTGTAAAAATTTAAGTCAGAAAACTATGATGTAATGAATACATTTTATAAATGAAATGCGGCCAATAAGTGAGTAAATAATTTAATCAGTTCTAATACAACGTTTCATCCAACTTTGTGGTGGACCTCTTCAGGTAAATTATTCAATGGATGAACGTTTTACATTGAATAATTTACCTGAAGACGTGCACAAAGTTGGGTGAAACGTTGTATTAGCACTGATTAAATTACTTACTCACTTATTGGCCGTCTTTTCATTTATACTATATTTTAAACTGTCATAAAATGATGTTTGAATACATTTTTAATTCTTGGATTTATTACGAAACTTCATGTGAATATTATATTGTATATCCAGTAAAATTTATTAGTACGATATTTTTCCGTCTCACTTATGAGGCAAATTGAATTGTATCTTTTGAAAATTATTTATTTGTTGTATGAAACTGAATTTATCACCGTAATACTTCAACTTCCACTTCGTACTTCCTTAAAAAAGGACTAAAGTAGTTAATAAATAATGACAAGTGTTAAGTATGAAAGAAGAATTGCAAATTGTGCCTAAGTTGAATCACGAGCTGGTAATGAGGGATCTAAACTAAATTTCACTAACTCTAGTTCTCAAATCTGAAAACCACAAATATTAATCGACTGTAATCTTCGTTTCCAAGTGTTGTGAACGCTTGGTTTTATGTGAAAGATTTAGTAGGATTTTATCGATAGTAATATACCTATATGTAAGAATAAATAAAATAAGTTGTAAAACAGCCTGTAAGTCAGAAAAAATAGTATAAACTTTCTTAAAAGCCGTTAATGCACGGCCTTTCATTCCCAAATTTAGAACCTAGTCCAAAGGAAATATTTACAATATGAGATATGGAATATATGAACAAATACTGACGGAATCAATAAATTTAGCAGGATGAAAATTTAGACCGGCATATCGCACAAACGAAGAGACCGAAATTACAGTTTAAACTAATAGCTCATAAGCGTACTGTTAGTGTTCAGAGTAAGAATGGAAAAATTTAACATGAATGAAACAGTAAGTTTATAGTAGAAGAGAGTTAAATTACTTGAGTGATTTGTAATATTAATATAAATATAGTACATAAATATTTAATATTAATAGGTGAATTTCTGGGCTGTTGGGCCACGTTGTTGTTTGGCGTCAAACAACAGCCCAAAAATCGCCATATAATCCTGATATTAATATGGCCACGAAAACAATCAGTAGCTTAATAGGTGAAAAGCAGAGTACAGTGTTTATGAAATCGATAGTTTATCTGCGTCTGTAAGTGCCACCGCGGACAAGATATTGAAGAAAGAATTCCGGAACTGTAGAGCCGGTCAATAAAACCACTTAAAGGCAGATAAACTATAGTCTTTTTCAAATGGGAGCAGTTCTGGCTTTCATCTACGGAGAAGAGAGAAATGGACAAACTGTAATGAAGTAAGGTGTCGATAAGAATTTTATTCAATTAGTGATGATAACAGAATAACTCTGAATAAACAATTCTTGGATTTCCACCCGGGTTAAATGGCGTACTCTGCCATCGAAACGTCGTGGTTTAAACTCCATTTAACCCGGGTGGAAACCCAAGAATTGTTTATTCATAATATACACCAGGAAAACCTTCGAACTTTAAGAATAACTCTGGTTGACAAATTTCTTTTGGCGCTAGTCAGACGGCGACAACATTCCTGTAGACTCCGGTGAGGCGGCGAAGAGAGACCAGAATCGTGCGAAATTCTAAGCACAGGAGATTAGCGGACATTTTTGCTGCCCCGGGCATTAACACCTCGGAAATTTCGAAGGATGTTTCGCCCTCCGCGATGTTAGATGACCACCAAGAGCCAACCTTCAATTTTTTTAAAATCAGGGGCATCCACCCTCATGGTAGCGATGAGAAGAAAGAGGTAGAAGTCAGATGGATATGATTCTTTGAAAGAAGAGAACGTAAGGAGGTAGTGTTGGAATTGGACCACGAAAGCCGACAATGTAGTCTGGCTGTGGTATGATTAGGAGAGGGAGGCGAGAATACTGGGTCGCCATTGAATCACACGTGAGAGATGTTTGTATTTAATCTCTTGAGACAAACTGAGAGAAAGAAAGAAGCGTAAGCTGAACCAGGTAACATCACCCGTCCACGTAATCGCCAGGGACCAGGAAGAAAGCTCGGGGTGCGACCAGAATTCTGGGAAGGAAGTCAGACCAGGTAGCTGTACCGATAAAGGACGTAGCTGATTACGAACAACAGGTGTGCCAGTGCCATTGCATCAAAATGCATCAAAATGCGCATGACACATTACTGTTGTACAACAACGCCATGTATACAGACTGAGTCAAATCTGAGATAGCCGTGCATTTTAATGGACCCTAAATTTCTAATAGTTGTAATTATTATAATAAATTAGTATTTTAGCGTTAACTTAATTATTGTTGTTGTGGTATTCAGTCCTAAGACTTGTCTGATGCAACCCTCCATGCGCAAGCATTTTCATTTCCTTATAACTAGCACAACACATCCTCCCTAATCTGCTTAGAGTATTCTATCCTTGGCCTCCCTCTTCTCTTCTTACCCCACACACTTCCTTCTAATGCTAATTATACAAGACCCTCGTGTCTTAAAACGTGTCCAATTAATCTATCCCTTCTCTTGGTCATCCTCCTCCATATTGTTCGCTCTTCTCCTATTCTGTTTAGAACTTCCTCGTTGGTGATTCTGTCCACCCATGTGATTTTCAGCATTCGCCTATAGCACCACATTTCAAAGGCTTCTATTATTTTCCTTTCCCCAACTCCTATCGTCCACGTTTTCTCACCCATATAACGCCACGCTCCATACAAACATTTTTAGCAACGATTTCCTAATATTCACACTTATATTACCCGTATATCCCCCCCTCCCCAGTTGCCATTATACAACGTTGCCGCTTTTACTTACTTTTCCCTCAACAAAAATCCTTACTTAATATGCATGGACAATAATATGTGACATCGGCACAGGAGGTTGAATGGTCGCTGGAATGGAACAGATTAAAGGACAAATCTGCTCCCATTTGAAAAGGCTTATAACTATAAAATTTTATAAGGACATACGAGCTAATGACCAATTTTCGTACCATAGTATAATCTTGAAGTAAGATCTCTTCCTCCTTTCTGACATCTATCAACAATTGAAGAAACGCTTTGTCATAATACAGATTTCAGAAATATTTTCTAAATTTACGTTACTATAGTATTAATTGAAGAAATGGACACCTAAAACGATACCAATATTGAGTTATTAAAATAGGTTTTGTCTTTGTGGATGGAATACAGAGAGGAATTTGTCCTCACAAGGAATTACAAGAGAGACGAGCGTGTCTTAACAGATTCGCTGGTGATTGCTGGTACGTTTAGCATACAGTCATCAACATCTACTAACATGCAGCTTCTTGCAAGTGAAACAAGTGCAGCTCATTTGCCGCTTGTTTAAATGGAACCAGTTCTTGCTTCTTTTAGTTCTACCACAGTGATGCTGTGTACAAGAGTCCACGGGACAACTCAATGCCGGATGTTGGAGTATTGCGGCTTTGTGTCCACAAACAAAACGTTCATTTACGACACCCTTTTTGCATTGATGGCTCTCGTCGTGAACGAGTTTTACATCTATTTCCATACCTTCATTTAAGTTCTCAGACACTAAATAACTATTTAAATAATCAAAACTACAGTTTTTAATACACATATTTTCTCATTTTTTAAAAATATTTTCTCAATAAGTATGAATTAATCACTTTAAATACATACGTGGTTTTTAATTGTTTCAATAAATGAATATTATATATCTTGACAGAAATAAATTATGTTACTTTATAAATTGAGGTGATAAAATTTATTAACCTAATTATTTTTCTCAGGATGGACAATATACTCTATACATTATTTACAAAAATTAAATTAATTATAAACTAACATTTAGAAATAACATGAGATTGATTCTCGGGTCGTACTTAAGGGAATTATCATTGGAGCAGATTTAAAAGCAAAATCCTACTCGGTATTGGAAGTGCATGGGAATCGGAAGAAAGGCTACAAACAGGGTAATTACCGTCTGGTTTGCCTGGAACGTGCCGCTCGTCCTCAGACGTCGTACCGGTCCCTACGGACTCCTTTAAACATCATTGTTGGAAAATGAACCTTGATTATTATATGCTGCCATGATAAAATATAAGTATTCCGCAATGAATCAGTCAATCCAAGACCACTCCTCAGATTGAAATAGTCTCTCAATTCTGCCCCTGCTTACCATACAGTCTCTATGTACCAATCGCATACCAAATCACTATCCATCTATCATCATAATCATACAGACCATTACCAATCTCCAATTACCAAATTCTTAAAGTCTGAAAATCAATTTGCGTCTGTTTAAAATAACTTTCCTTCGCTTCATGATTTTATTTATTCGGTGGAGGCGACGAAATAGTCTCCAATCAAATGTATTTACCTTAAAAAATTTGCAAGACCCACTTACCACCACGATTTTAGGAAACCCAGACCGGTGCCGTACTGTCTAGGGTTTATTAACCTGCCTGCAACCTTGTTCAATTTCGACTGTGACTGCTTTTGTATCGCCAAATTCCATATTTAGTTGTGTTTTACCCTTGCACACTCATATTTTTGAATTACGTAGTTTTTTAAATATGCTGAATGAAATATAATTTACGGCCAATAACGGACTATGTTTAAAAGTCTATAATCTGACATTACCGTCAATAGACAGATAGATAGATTTATTACGTTACAATGTGCTGAGCCCGGTGGCAACATACATTTAATATTCAAATAAAGGAACATAAGTTAAAGAAAAAAAGAAAAAAAATTATACTAATATAAACATTTAATACACAAATACTTTAACACTAATTATAAGCCTGAATAAATGAAGGTAAACCATTTCCCTAATTATGTCCCTAAATAATTTTACACTTTTCGGAAAAGTCTTGCTAGTAGACTTGCAGGCAAATCATTCCATTAGTTTACGGCCCTATTTACGAAGGAGTATTATAAATAATAAGACAGCCAATTTGTCAGCAAACAGTAATAATATATTACTTTGACTTGTACCAAAACGTTGTTTTATTGTTTTTATAGACTGTCTTTTATTGGTGGTCAATTAAATTTTATACTTTTTGTAACCACTAGTACATATAGATGTTCTATTTACGTGAGATAAGAGGAAGTATTATTTCCTAATAGAGTAATTAAGATCTCATATTTAATGCAAATATAAACCGATTTTGAGCTTTGATAATAATATCTTATAGGAATAATACTAAATTATTTTCTAGTTTTGTTTTCCTTTATTGAATTTATATGGGAAACATATGAACCAAAGCAATGTATTACAGGGACCTATGTTTACGTTTTTACTATTAATGCGTTAGTTTTATGTAGGAACACCCTTATTCCTGACATATTTCACGGAACAAAGCTTGAATGATTATAATATCCTGAATAAGAGCTTGAAGAAGGATGATTTGACAGTAGACTGTTTAGTCATTACAATGTAATAGATTTGTTGTCAGTTGTAAGGATTGACGAATTAACTTAAGTGAGAATTCTTGAGAATCTTATGTTGATTGCATAATTAAAATTTTGTGTATTTAATTTACTCAAAGTTAAATATGAGAAATTCGTTCATTATAAATTAATAGATGTCATTGACGACCTTTAAAGTAAAATGATTTCAAGTGAGAATTTAAAACAATTAACAACATTACAAATATTAATATTTTTTCTTTTGAAATTTTGGTGTATATAATTAGTATATTGGATTTGGTTGACCGACAATTACAGGTATTTATAGAGATTTTCTCGGAGTTCTCGCGTCTGTTGGCCATTGATTCTATAAGAAGGGATAAGAAAGGGGATGCTTGTCGTAGATGTGGCAGTTTCTTATTGGTGCCTACCGTAAAAGGCAGCGTCTACTCTTCACTTCCCTCACATTTCACTCATAAGATAATATTAAACCCAATATCCGAAATAGTCTTGCCACGAAAAAGCTTTATTTCATCAAATGGCTCGTTTAAATCACTGTTGTTTTTGTGGTATTTAGTCTTAAGAATGCCTTTTCATTTCCGCAACATACCACATACTCCCTAATCTGCTTAGCTTATTCCATCCCTGGCCTCCCTCTTCTGTACTTACCTCAAAGACTTTTCTCTAATGCTAATTTTTCAAGACCGTCACGTCTTAAAATGTGACATATTATTCTTGGTCAACGTCCTCCATATTGTTCTTTCTTCCCCTATTTTGCTTAAAACTTCCTTGTTTGTGTTTCTATCCACCCATCTGATTTTCAGCATTCTCCTTTAGCACCACATTTTAAAGGCTTCTATTATTTTCCTTTCTGCAACTTCTACCTTCCACGTTTCGTACCCATATAACGCTACACCCTATACGCATTATTCACACTTATATTACCCGTAGTAAATTCCTATTTTTTGCGAAAGCCTTCCTTGCCTGTGCTATCGTATTATTTATGTCTACTATATTTTACCATATCTAGTTATTATGCTGCACAAGTAGCAGAATTCCTTAACCTGCTTCAAAATATCTCATCCCAATCTAATACCTTTTGCTATTCCATTGTTTCCCATAGTATACTGCATTACCTTGGTTTTTCCTCTATTAATCCTCATATTGAACTCTTTCGCCTGGACCACGTTCATGACATTTATTATGGTTTCCAAGTCGTCTTCTGACTCCCGTAATTCTACAATATCATCGGCAAACCTTAGGGTTTTTATTTTTTCTCTTTGCACTATGATACCTTTTCCGTAACCAGTTTTAACTTTCTTCAGCGTGTGTTCTAAGTATCAGTTAAAGAGCATGAGCGACAGACTGCATCGTTATCTTACACCTTTCTTGGCTTCTACTTTCTTTTCTTGATCTTTAATTCCAAGTACTGCTGACTGCTTTGTGTAGAGGTTATGGATAAGTTTTATATATCGATATTTTATTCTTGCCCTTCTTCAAATTCCTTAATAGTGTGTTCCAGTTCACATTATCAAAGGCTTTTCTAAATCTTCTGGATAACTTTAATAAAATATTTTCTGGAATAATAATATAATAGAAAAATAATAGACACTTTTACAATATTTTAAATAAAATGAGAGAGGTAGATTTCTGTTCGCATTAATTTAATTTTAATAGCTTCACTAAAGCGTTTATATTTTCAATACTTGAATATCCTTTGCCTCTTGTGTTTAGAGTCTGAATCGACGTACGAAGCTGGAGTGGTTTGGATAAAACGGCGAATGAAACACAGATAGCATAGTGTAACGCGCAGGCTTCTTGATATTTATTGTGCTGTAGGTCGGAATCTACGGCTGAACACTGTACCAGAGAACAATACCCGGCAATCAAGGCGTCTCAAACACCGAAACAGGTTCCTCCATCAATCTCCATCGCTACCTCATTCCCATTGCCTGCCCGATTCTGGTGCAACTTCATTTCTTAGTATATAATAGCGTTTCTTCCGTTTCTTCACAATTGAGGCAGCTTATACATTTCAAAATATTTACAAAAATATTTTACTTGTTATTCATCCATGCATTATTATAAAGTACTTTATGTAATGTAAAATTTAACGTCTGTGTAACTATCTTAATAAATACTACCACATTTAAAACACAATCATTACAAAATAGAGACAACTAATTAACGCTTCGAATGAAACTTTGTATCTTAATCTAATGGTTTTCAAAGGAAACTGACGAAACTTGAAACAGGACACCAAAGATATGTTTCTAAAGATAGACCAGAAAGGAACAAAGAATTTCAACGGAATACTAGAAAATAAGGGATTATAAATATATTTAGTTTTTGGAATTTTTTTTACAAGGAATCCTTGATAAAAATTAAACTTGTAACGATAAAACACATTTACTCGGAATTTAGTGGTACTGAATCAAAGGTAAGCTAATTGAGAGTTACAGACAGAGGTAATAAAAGTTCGACACGCTATTAGACGGCGATATTGGGGCTTTTCCCACGTCCCGTAAAATTTGGCGACAGCGGATGGTAAGGAGGTTGGTGTTTTTCCCCAAAATCGTCGGTGAGGGGGTAAACGGCTCCTCACAGAGAGGACAGACAATATTGATGGGGCTATATCGAGTGCCGCCACCGACGGAATGCGAAATATGATAGTTGGGAAAAATGATTAAAAACTCCCAGGAAAAAAGAATTTGGGACAGTCAAGGAGATGAGGAGTTGGACATTAAGGACGTGGAGGTGATTATGCATTGAATAATAAGGAGATGATGATTTAATGAATAAGGACGTGGAGATTGTGATCGGAGGTTAATATTTGGCAGTTAAAGATAGGAAATTGTCCTGACCACAGACAATAACAACGGCAGTAAGGCGTGATCCAATCCGGAAGGGCCGGGCAAGCTGAGACGACACAGTAAATACCTCTGTTTGTAACCTTTTGCCGATTTCCTGGTACTACCAGATCCGAGTAGGATTGTGTTGTTCTGCTGTATGAGAAGACCGATTTAAAACGACCATTATTGTAGAGCTCTTGGATTTAGTTTTAAGGAAATTAATTTGTATAATTTTTGTAAATATGCATAGAGTTTAGTCATAAAAAATCCGTCTTATAACTTTAAATGAAGAAAATTATAATATTAGTGTAAAGTTGTTAAATATAGAGTAAATTGGTTATTTGTTATAATTGGACTTTCATTCTTATAATAATATTTCATTATAAAATAATAGCCTCTACTCATATTAAAACTCTTTATGTAAACCTGAAGAGATATCTTTATATTGAAAGATTGATAAACCTCATAAAGGACTATGTATAGATCTAATTTCTCTCTACAAACGGTTCCAATTTATAACATTATCGTCCTATCGAAACAGGCTCAGCCTAAAAATATTCCAGAATTTTAAATTATTATATTTTAGAAAAAAATTTAATTTTTAACTACTGTGTTATTTTTACGACTTACAAACAATTCAAAAAGTTTAATCTTTTATTTACTGAGTTCTTCAGCTGGTAAATATAAGGAAATGTCTTCAAATGATTATTTTACAAAATAAGTTTATTCACTGTGTGTATTTTGTATTATCCATGGAGTATTAATTACAGAAAAGACCACAATATTTTTTTCTTACGCCGAACTGGTTCCCATGACTTCTGCAGCAGCGTGATGACTCACAATATCAACAAGTCAAGAAAACTACTGGTACCTTAAGAATTTACATGAACTTAAAAATATATAAATTAGGAAATTTTATATTCCGCTACCTTAAGAGAGGAAAAACTTAGCTAGCGGTTGTGGTATTCAGGCCTAAGACTTGTCCGATGCAACCCTCTATGCTAACAAATCTTCGCAAGTCTTGTATATTCTACATAACTACCACATCCGACATCCTTCATAATCATCTTCGCGTATTCCATCCTTTCCCTACCTCTTCTATCCTTTCCCCACACACTTCAACTAGAGAATCACTACGCTGACCATGTGTCAAATTAAAATGACTATCTGGCAGCCGTTCCGGTCGGCTAAAGACGTAAACATGTCTGCTTTGAACTATTGGATGAATCGGTCAACTGCCTCCTAAAACTGGTGGAGACGCGGAGAAAAACTCATATCCCGTCATTCGGAAGGGCGTGACAGTAGTATCCAATAGCTCGACCTACCTGATGCAGGTTTTCTAGGGGTTTCCCTAGTCAACCCCTTGGCTACCTTGCTCTATCTTCCACCCCTCCCCCTTTTCAATTCACTTCCTATGCTATTAAAGGGGAGTTCCCTGTTTCAGAATCACCCTCATGTAGTCTATTACCCGCGAAAAAAATTACTTCAGTGCCGCAGTTTTCTTTCGCAAGTATTTCTCCCCAGATTGACCTGATCTGCGTTAGGAATGCCTCGTATTCTCTGATTTTTTCTAAGTTCTCCCATGCCGAGGGGTTTTCATCTATTTCAGGAGGTATATGTACAGGGGTCGAAGACTTTGGGCATACGGTAAGAGGTGTCCACTGATCCAATTGGAGCAGTGGGCCAAGTGCCTCCTAAAACTTGTGGAGACACGGAGAAGGGAATGCTGCGACCCAATAACAAACTCATCTTCATGTAGCCTGCTAAGAAAAAAAAATATTAGTCCAGGAGTGAGCCCGACCTACCTGATGCAGGTTCTGTAGGGTTTTCCATGCAAACACCGGGTAGAATCCTTAAACAATAGCCCGGGGCCGTAGTCAACCCTGGGTTACCTTGCTATACCTTCCTTACCCCCTCCCCTTTTAAATGCCCTTCTATGGTATTAATGGGGAGTTGCATGTTTCAGGATCACTCTCATGTAGTGTGTTACCAAAAAGAGAAAATTAGTTCAGTAATGAAATTGAACTTTTACGAAACTATTGAATACTAGTGAAGCGTGCCACGGAAAAATCTCTCCGCTATCTAGTTTCTAGATAATTGCTAGAGAACATTGCCCACTGCTGTGTGTTGTAAATAACAATGAACCATTTTTTAAAAATAAAATCTCTGCTATTCATCTATTACTTGACACTTCAGAATGCTATTAATGTTTTTTTTTGGTTTTCACTGTGCTAGTTCAACGGATATTATTATTTGTTAGCCGATTTTTTCGTAGTTATGGCAGTTCATAGTTTCAAGTAACCATAATCAAGTTTTACGACGTCTGCTCGTCTGAGATTGCAATCAAGTCAAATAATAGGCCATTAGTGGCGGGGAGAGCAACAGCAAGGCAATCTCTCACAATGGGGTTTCCTGGCCCAACACCATTACAGAGTAGGGCTCCAGGTAACGGTCCCTGCTCCTGGAAGATCCTGGCTTCGAATCTGATATGTGGCCTCTGAACTTCCCACTGTGACCTGTTTTCTATCGGCTGGAGTAGACCAAGATGTGATTAGATAAGCGGTGCGTGATCACGTGTAGCAAGCATTTATTTTAGAAATTTTCTCGAAAAGACTGTTCAGTCTGAAGACATATTGCTATTTATTTCTTTTCGAATTTTCGATACCATTGACCGAATCCTCTACAAATTCTTCACAACACAATGTGTATAGATCAACGTATAAAAGGTTTCATGTGAAAGATTTAGTAGGATTTTATCGATAATTATGTACCTATATGCAAGAAGAAATAAAATAAGTTGTAAAACAGCCTATAAGTCAGAAAAAACTAGTATAAACTTTCTTAACAGACGTTAATGCACGACGTTTCATTCCCAAATTTGGAACCTAGTCAAAAGGAAATATTTACAATATGAGATATGGAATACATGAACAAATACTGATGAAATCAATAAATATAGCAGGATGAAAATTTAGACCAGCATATCGCACAAACGAACAGACCGGAATTATAGTTTAAACTAATAGCTCATAAGCGTACTGTTAGTGTTCACAGTAAGAATGGAAAAAATTAACAATAAATGAAACAGAAAGTTTTTAGTAGAAGAGAGTTAAATTACTTAAGTGATTTATAATATTAATACAAAATATAATATATAAATATTTAACATTAATAGGTGAATTGTTAGATTCGATGTGAAAGACCGACTAATTTCGTACACTGAATTTTAAATGATTTTACGTTACAATAAAACAATAATCTCACGTTTCTTACCTCCCAATGGAAATTGCAACAAAATCGTACCTTTCCATATCTAATACTGTTATTGAAATATACAAACTTGTTGTGGTATTCTATCCTAGGACTGGTCTGATGCAACCCTCCATGCTAATATATCCTGCGTAAACCTTTAAATTTCCGCATAACTACCACATCCTCTCTAATCTGCTTCGCGTTTCCATCCTTGACCTCCCTCTTCTTTTTTTACCCCACGCACTTTGCCTCTAATGCTAATTTTAAGACACCCTCATGTTTTAAAATATGGCCTATTATTCTATTCCTTCTCTCGGTCAGCGTTCTCTCTTCCCATATTCTGCTTATAACGTCCTCCCATCTGATTTTCAGCATTCTCCTACAACACAACATTTCAAAGGCCTCTATTCTTCCCCTTTCTGTAACTCCTACCTTCCAAGTTTCGCACCCATACAACGCCACGTACACTATTTTTTGCGAAAGCCTTCCTTGCCTGTGCTATCCTATTATTTATATCTACTATACTTCTACCATCTCTAGTTATTATGCTGCACAAGTAGCAGAATTCCTTAACCTCCCTTCTCAATCTAACACTCCTCGTTATTCCACATTTTCCCATACTTCACTGTATCACCTTGGTTTTCCCTCTAATACTCATATTGAACTCTTTCTCCAGAACCACATTCATGTCATTTATTATTGTTTCTAGGTCTTCTTCTGACTCCCCTAATACTACAATGACATCGTAAAACGTAGGGTTTTAATTTCTTCTTCTTGCAGTATGATTCCTTTTCCATATTCCGGTTTAACGTTCTTCATGGCCTGTTCTATATATAAGTAAAACAGCATCGGCGAAAGACTGCGTCCTCGTCTTACTTCTTTCTTGATTTCTGCTTTTCTTTAATTCTAATTACTTCAATGAAACTACTTCAGTTGTTTTTGTGGTACTAAATTAATATTCTGGAATAATCTTGAGGATGAATAAAAAATACAGGTAATTTGTCAACACACAATACAGATATTTATTTGACTTCTATTAGTTTCATCCATATTTGTGCACTTCAACGGGTAAATATTAAATGGATACAATTATTCGGTAGAAAAACACTTTCGTCGTAAATGGAGGACGCAGTTCACGACGCAAAATATTCTGCATTTGCATATAAAGCTTCGTTGATGTATTATCTTTCATTCCTTTGACTGGTCTGATGCAACCCTCCATACTAACGTATTCTGTGGAAACCTTTTTATTTCTACATAAGTAACACATCATCTCAGCGTATTCCATCCTTGACCTCCCTCTTTTGTTCTTACGCCACACACTTCCTTCTAATGTTAAATTTTACAAGACCTTCTTATCTCAAAACGTGGCATATTAATCTATCCCTTCTCTTGATCATATATTTTTCTGCCTATTCTTATTCTGCTTCGAACTTATTGGTTAATCAACCCATCTCCTATAGCACCACATGCCAAACTCTTCTATTCTTTTCCTTTCTCCAACTCATATCGTCCACGTTTCGCACCCGTATAAGATTAGTTTAACATTACTTATTTAATTCTACTTAATATCTAACACATGACACTTGTGGTTTACTACAGATCGTATACGAATGATTGACTTTGTATATTTTTTCCTTTCCTATTTGGCTTTACAGCGCATTGAGGGCCTGGGCCTACTGAGTCGACAACATGACATATTCCGAGTTTGGAGTGACACGTGGTCAGCGTTGGAAATTACTTTAGTTATTGGAAAGGAGTCATCTTGAAAAACTGGTATCTACGGGAACGGCGGGAATATATAATATACGATTATTTAATCGCTATCAGTGCAAATTTCACCAGTCTCCATACACTAGGTTCATAGAAAGAAAGAAAATAAAAGAGAACACGTATTTTTGGATATTTTTCAGTCTAAAATAGAAATATTAAATGTATCTTGCTAATCTAATTGGTAACATTATAACAATGAAAACGCGAATAAAAATTCAGAAGTCATCAATCAGATAATCGGAATTTCTCATGGGCGATTAAACGTAACTCATTCCGATATTCCAGAATGAGTTTATAACAACGGTGGACTACCCCCGACCCGCGGTTCTCGTCCTGGCCTCGTGCAAGATTTGACCAGACAGCCTCTAAATTTCTCTGTTGTATATTAATAAGGCCCGCCGACATTTTTCCAAAGATAAATATCCAATCTTAAATAATTTTATATGTAAAATGATGTATCTCTTCGGCACTACTTTTTGTAATTACACATACTAATTTAGCTACAAAGTTAATCCCAAGTAACTCATCACTCAAAGTTTGTAACACTATTGTTTTCTTATATACTAGCTAACCACCGCTACTTCGTTTGCACCGAAATAGTTTTTTTGTTTTACCCCAAAAACGAAACAACAGGTACAGAATTTTGATATAAAGTTGAATTCATTGAATATATAAAAGGGGTGGTATCATCTATTTATAATCCCTTCACGGCAAACCTTATAACTCGCAGTTGGTTTAGAACAGGTCCCGCTATCATATGTTTCTGAGCTACCTCGCTCTACCTTCCGCATCCCCCCTTTTCAAGTCACTTCCTATGCTATTGAAGGGGATTTGCCTGTTTCAGGATCACCCTCATTTAGCCTGTTAACCAAAAAAAAATTATTAAATAAAAATGATCAATTCGCGCGGCAGTTTAATGGATTTATAAATATTTATGTAAATATCTTCTGCACTCTTCAAAGTATCGAAATGAAACATTCACGAAAATTTAAGTTAAAATTCCCGTTTAATCCTTGAATTCATTGAAATCAGTTAAGCCGTTTCTAAGCATAAACAGATCAAGAGATTTTAACGCGTATATAGAAATGAAAATTTCACGTATAACTAATAAATATATATTAATATCATTATCGAAATGAAATATGAATTAATATTTAAGTTTAATTATCTCAAATTTTCATTGAAATCGGTGGAGCCATTTCGGAGTCTTTTAGAAAGAAGCATAAGGTCAGACAGACAAACTGATAGACAGACAGACACTTCAATTTTATTTATTGGTAAAGATAATATTACCTTTTTGTATGCTTATATAACTTAACATCTCTCTTGTTTTACTACTAGTATCAATTGTTTATGTTTTATAAATAAAGTTTTACATTTAGCCCGTATAGGCCACCGTTGGCTCATAACGATGAAACAGGATCACGTCATTCAGGAACATCGTCCAAATTTTAAGATAGATTCGGTGTAAGTTCAAATTATACGCGTAAATCAGTTTTAAGAATGTGTCTGATCCGGATCTCTCAATTGTTATCGAAGTTAGGAATGACGTAAAAGATTTTGTCAGGTTAATCGCTGTTAGTTCTAAAATTTCGACATAATGTTTTCTTATTTCTGCACTTCGTTTTCGTGAATCTGTCCGTTCATCCTCATTTTTGTAATTAACTGACAAAATTAATTTTCCTCTGTTATTTAAATTTCACTTCTAACTTACCGCGTAACCTATTTCTTTTTCTTGAGGAACTTCTTAAGGAAACGGGTACTTTGTTAACGTTAGTTTTGTGATAAGTACGAAGCTATGGTCTGAATATATCAGATATTAATATCCAGGAACCATTATTTTGGAATCTAGTCTCGCAATATATTTCCTATGAATATGAGACCCTCCAGTATATCTGATTACGTACGACCTTTTGTCTGAGGTAAAAATCTTGAGATAATGAGCTATCGGAATTGAATGTAAAGTGTGTAGTGGAGCACCTGTTCGTTTGACATTTTGGCGTTGGTAATTGCAGAGTCCAGCCGCACCGCCAGACCCTGACCTTTCTCCTTGCCCACGGTTCTCAGAGGAGCCACGCGGCGCGGCGCTCCGCTACGCCCAGTAACAGCGCCTGGACAACTTATCACATTCGTCCTCGTAAACGCTGTGCGTGCCCACACTAAGAAACATCAATCTAGAAATTAGACATTTCTGCCCACGACCTTATCAAAGATTCAAAGCGTTTCCGATAAGCAGGAATTATTAAAAAGTAACTCTTTTCAAAAATGGACCAAAACAAATATGAATAATTAATAGGCCTTTTAATCTATTTTTCATCTAATTTAATATTAAACATTACAAACTTTCGTCTCTCATTTGAGACGTCTCCAGCTAAAACTTAGGCTGTACATGACTCCTTCGACAGTCCTCCACAGTCGACCGAAGGAATCACGGAGTGAGTTTCCATGTACAGCCTAAGTTTTAGCTGAAGAAGTCTCAAATGTGAAACGAAACTTTGTAATGTTTAATATTTAAATTAGATAAAGAGGCTACTTTAATTCACCTATTAATTATTTATATTTGTTTTGGTCCACTTTGAAAAGAGTTACTTTTTAATTTCTGATTATCCAAAACGCTTTGAATCTTTGATAAGATAAGATTTATTGGATCCATTAGTCCTCTATTGAGGAAATAGGACAAGTCAAAGAATATGTTACATATCACACTAAGAATACAAATATAAGAAACAAAATATGGATACAACATATGAGTAAAGAAAACTATGTATACAATGATAAATAAAATAAAACAAAGCAAAGCAAACAAAATATGAATACAACATATCAAGAATATGAGTACAAAACAATAAGAGAGATAGTAAAAGAAACTATGTATACAATGATAGACAAATAAAAGAAAGCATACATAGCATATACAAAAGATATAATTTCTGGATAAACAATGTCAATTTGGAACACTATAGCGGTATAATAGATCCATGCACTTTACACGCATAAACACTTCACAATACACTACACTTTGAAACACACGTGTGTAGATCCGTGGGAAATCAGACTCCAGCAGATCTCGACAATTTAGGTCATGTAACAAAGAAGAAAAGACCGTTAATGAAAGGATAACGTATAATATACACCTGATATTGTTTGCATATGATGAACACTTTTGCAAAAATAGACTTTAATTACTTTCAGACCGATTGATAAATTCAGGAATAGAATAAGGTCGTGGGGGAAAAATGTCTAATTTCTAAAATGTGTATTACCTGAAGAAGTTGCAAAAGAGAGGCGAAACGTTGTAAAGTTAAATATTTAAATTTAAAAAGTACAATACGAAGCTGATTTATCTCATATATTGTAAATTTAATATGAAAATAAAAACTTTTCTATGTTTACCAGTCTCATTATTAACCAAAACTGTATTTTAAATTTTATTTCAAATTTATTCAGCAGGAGCTTTCAACATTGCCATAGTCACCTACATGATTCAAAATTTGTTGATTTGGACTTACACTTATCAAATAACGTTCTACAAGATTCGATAAGTAGATCTGAACATTACGATTATTATCTACACTTTTGACGTGGCTACATTTTAAGACAAGATCTGGGCCCATTAAAAAATTTTTCAATGTAAATTTCGACAGTTCGTGGGTGTATGTTGGCGACTGTGCTTGGTTAGCACTGAGCAAAGAAATTATTGAACTTATGGAACTCCTAATGCTCTGTGTAGGCCAGCACAGTCTGGAATCGTGCACAATCCATGAAGAAATTTTGAAATTATTCATATAGTAAATTATATGAGGGTATATACAATATTTTCAAAATTGAAATCATGAAGAAAAAAAATTGTTTTTATATTGTTATAATTTTAAAATAATTCATAAAAATTATGTAACGTTTTAAAAAAAACTTATATTTGAATTTTGTAGATGACTATGGAAATGCAAAAAGCTCCTGCTGAATAAATTTGAAATCAAAATTAAAGTATAGTTTTCTTTAGAAATGAGACTGATAAACAAAAGGAAACTATTATTATCAAGCTAAGTAAAAATCAGTCTTTTAACAAAATTTAAATAAATTCCTTGAAGAAAGTATATTTAAATATATTATGTGTGATCAATAAAATTTGAAATTTAATCCTGATACAAGTTTTTTTATTATTACTTAATAAATAATTTTTGTTATTTTGATTACATATTTTTACAAACCCAGAGAGGTTAAAGATATTAGGGAAGAATCGCAAAATATTTTATTAATTACTAAAAAGTTAACTGAAAATTTATATTATTATACTGCATGTAATCTATATAATAAAAAATAATTCTTTTGCTTGTCTAATACGCTCCATGAGAGGGCGATCCAGTACCTGGTAACTTTCCTTTAACACCATAGGAAGGGAATTTAAAAAGAAGACGAAGGCAGCCAAAGGCTGACTAGGGCCCACGGGCTATAGCTTAAACCTCCTACACCCTATTCACCTGAAAGACAAGTGTGGAAATAAATAACACCTGTTATTGCAAGGAGAAAAATAAAAACCCTGCAATTTTTCGATGATATTGTAGTATTAGGGGAGTCAGAAGAATACTTGGAAAACATAATAAATGGCAGGAACGTGGTCGTGGAGAAAGACTACAACATGAAGATTAATAGGCGACGGAGTGTAGTATGAGAAACATTGGAATAACAAAGAATGTTAGATTGGGAAGGGATATTTTGACGGAAGTCAATGAATTCTGCTATTGGGCAGCATAATAATTGAGAATGGTAGAAGTATAGTAGACATAAAGAGTAGGATAGCACAAGCAAGGAAGGCTTTCGCAAAAAAAGGAGAAATTTATTTACTGGTAATATGAGTGTGAATATTAGGAAATCATTGCTAAAAATGGGTGCGAAACGTGGACGGTTGGAGTTGCAGAAAGGGAAAGAATAGAAGCCTTTGAAATGTGGTGATATAGGAGAATGCTGAAAATCAGATGGGTGGATAGATTCACCAACGAGGACGTTCTAAACAGATTAGGGGAGAGTGAACAATATGGAGGGTGTCGACCAAGAGAATGGATAGATTAATAGGTCACGTTTTAAGACATGAGGGTCTTGTAAAATTAACAGTAGAGGGAAATGTGTGGGGTAAGAACTGAAGAGGGAGGCCAAGGATTGAATATGTTAAGTATATTAGGGAGTATGTGGAAGGTGGTAGTCATGTGAAAATGAAAAGACTTGCGCAAGGTATGTTACATCAGACCAGTCGTAGGACTGAATACCACAACAAAAACAACAGATGCATTGAAATATTTGTTTATTAACGCATCAACATGGGAGAATAGTAATGGAGGAATGAAGAAACGCCTCACGTCAAATGAAGTTTCAATCAGCATTTGGAAGACACGCAATAAGCTATAACGTCCAAAGAAAATAAAAACAGGCCCATTTGGTTTAATGTTCAGAGCTGATAATGTGAGCTCACAGTTGGATAATTAATAGTAGATATAAAATATCTAAAAGCTGCAGCCATGGCCTATAACTAGATGCTGTCACGGTGTTTGCAATTTACGATTCAGACAAGTCATTTCGGTCGAAGAATGTTTAGGACAGGTAATTGAATCAAGGAAACACTCACACTTATATCATCACGTGAATATATATTGTAATAAATTAGTCAATTTTATGATAATTCATTGAATCGTAATATGGTTATAAAAAATAGTATTTATCCACAATAATGATGAAACACAAAATGTTTCAGGAAATGACATAAGCAATAATACAACTTGGTGTATTCTTATTGGTTAATGTAACAGAATAATTTTGATGTGGTTAAAATACCAACGTAGAAATTCAATATAAAATTTCAGACCTCAAGGTACTACAATGCGCGACTGGAACTGACCCGGTTTATCGTTATATCTGTTTCAAAGTGTTGATTAAATAATCATTATCAAAACCATTCTGAATATTGTAAGAAAGTTTCCAGTTTTGATAACAAGCATTCTTATTTATGGCACAAAACTGTAAATTACTCTGCTTCCGGTTCATCTTCAAACTATTCGTCGGAGCAAATTATCAATGTTATCCGTTTATTCTGCGGTAGAAGATTCTTCTTGGAAATCCTGCACACTACCTGCATTGCTCTTTCTTTTGAGCTGGTAATTCGAGTGTTGATTATGAAGTTAACAGATATTAAAATATTAAATTTTTCATAACGTAATAATTTTTTTTCAAACTATTACCTCTTACTACTTGCTACTGGTTCGTTATTAATTATATCATTTAATACACAGATATTTGAAGAAAAGAAAAAATCTTTCTATCAATCTCAGATATAAGGCTACAAAATTGACATAATAATTATTATTATCCACTACTTTTAATACGACGTTGTTCTAACAACTGAGCTATCCTCGTCGACTCCCGATGCGTGTATTTCTTGTATAGACCTCATTATAGGTTGACCATCAACTAACTGAATCTAAAAGATTATGGGAACAATTAACATCAGTGAATAAGAAATACGTATGAAGAATTGGCGACCCGTATGACTGACTTATACGTAAAGGACCACAATGGATGGTCGAAACGTCTACTTTAATTTAACAATTTATTCAAAATTTTGTGCATAAGTGTATACGAGTCGTTAATTTTTCATATATAACTGTAAAAAAAATCTACAGCTTAACTTTTAAGATCTCAGAGAAGAATGGCCATTGTGTTTGAAATAATCATAGGTATAATTATTTAATTCTAGAATAGAATAAATTCTTGACGTTAAGCACAGCTCTAAATGTAATAATTTTTTGTTGAATTTTTCTAACTCAATCTGTGGTATGGCATAGATTATCTATTATTATAAAGTTGAGATTGGAGCAAAACAAACTTAAAGAGGACCGTCTTGGATTATCATTGGAAAATAAGCAAGCATTTGGAACAGAAGGAGAATTAAATTCCACTTTCAAAATTCGGAAAATAAGTCAGCAAATAAAACAATATAAATACAACGTTTCTTCCAACTTTTTGGTAAATGTTTAAATTTCTGAACTAATTTACATTGTGTGTAAAAGAAATTACCTGAGAGAATTCCAGAACGTTGGATGAAACGTCTTATTTATATTAATTTAATTTATTTGCTGACTTATTTGGCGGTATTTTTATTTATTTATTATAACTTTAAATGTATGTATTCCTGAGTCTACGAAAGTCTCTGTTACACGGCCCTCAATTTTAAATCTGAGACTGTATAACATCATGTTTTGCAAACTAATGTATTTATTAATCTTATATAAGAATATCATTCCAGTTTTCTTTTTAAATATCTTAATAGCATGCGTCAAGTCGCTGAAGGTTGTAAATTTATAAGGTTTTAGCTGACAGATGACGATGGCAGACAGGTTGAAATCTTCTATTTTATAAAGACTTGGGGTTTTCAATAAATAAAACTTAAATTAAAGAGGACTTTCATTTAGTATGGGAAATTAAGGAAGTTTTGTAACCTCGGCGTAATGATTTGAAAGTGAGACCTTCCCTTACTAACAAGTACATGGTCCATTGAAATTGTCGTCAGTCAAAGGAGGTTTATATATGTATATAAAATTATGTAATTTATGATAGTTGTTAAATGTTAATGGTTGACCTAACGCGGCCGGAAGTTAAGCTGCAGATTGAGAAGTTGTTGGCGTTTCATCGTTGACGACTATGATGGCCTTGCGCCAGGTGCGCTCTGAATTATGCCAAGAGCCCTCAGAATGTGGCTAAAGAAGACGGATGGCGGGATTATCATTCCTGAATCGCCAAGTTCCCCAGGAAAGCTAAGCCGCGACGCAGAGAATGCGTCCCGAACCTCTTAAAAAGGCATCCGCACCACCTTTGATCTTGAAGCGCTTTTGCGGTGTTCAATTCACAGCTTTCAGAACCGCAAAACTAAGAATAACCGCGACGGAAAACTCTCAAAATTGCGCGCATTCGACACTCGTCAGCGTGTTGCGGAATTTGTATGAAACGCGCGGAACAGACAGAGCAGAAACGCGCTCGAAAATTACTCAAGAATCTCTTAATTCTATTGATAATTTATTTATTATAATCAATTCTGAGAATTAACGCAACACTAATCGAAAACGATGGTAGACGTACCACAGGAATCGATTAAATATTGGATCGCATTAAATGTTATGATTACTGGTATTACTGGAAGATGGCCAATTGATGAACATTTAAACTAAGATGAAAGACAAACATCAAGTGATTGATAAATATTTGACTATTTTTAATAGACAATACTGTGAAATTAAATAATAGTTTTACTATTTAATAAATTAACAGTTGATAAACAAGGATAAAACTAAACATCATATTACCATTAGCAATGTCCAAATAATGAAATTGTGGCAGTGTAATATTATATACGATTAAAAAATTCAGCCAATTTTGTGATAAAACTTTTAATTAAAATATATTTAATACTAGCTGGGGACCAAGCGTTGATCGTGTATTTATTTATATTATTCCGGTACATAATTTAATTCATGGTCAATACATGATTAAACCAGCATCGAAAACGTCACAATAAGAACCTCAAATATATTTCCGGTATCTTGTGATAGTCGAAAAATTCTCCTGGTACAACAGCAGGGCTAAAAATATTTTCAGCACTCTAACAGAATACAAATTCTCGCACGCTTAAGGGATAAATTTTTACTTACATCGAATATTAAAGCTCATAATGTAACACGGCGACTCGCATTACATCGGTTTCGACACCAATCTCGACAGATTCCTTGTCATTTTTATATGACTCATTTCCACCCCCACCCTTCACATGCTGGAAGGGGTTGAAGTTATACACAAATATTGTCGGGGAAACACTATAAAAGTTACTGACCGCAAAACAAAGTTTTTCGACGCATATATGAGCCTTTATTACATATAAAAATTCCATTAATTCCAACCCCTCGTCCTAGGGATGGTAGCCGTGTTATATCTCCAAAGTGTTTGGTTTTGGCTCCCGAGGAATACAGAAACAAAATTTTATGAAAAGTTTTGTGTCCTTTAAATGTATTACGCAGAAGTGTGTTTTACCCCGTCCTAACCGCCTGCAATTTAATTCGTATTCTTAAGGTCAGAATCAAAGTCAAAGACTCCCACAGCACCGATTTCGGTAGCAAAGTTAACTGTTTTATTTTCATATGACGCCCCCTTATCACCAACACCTAAGAATAATACTCTTAGACGATTAAGTGGTTTGAAATTATAGGCAAACAAATCAGTGAAAACGCTATCTAATTAATTGACCCAGAAAAATTATATATTAGAAGGAGATAACGGCAGTTTATGGATTTTAAAATATTACTGATTCTTCTCTCCCGCCCCAAGTGGTGCTGGAACTACATTACCCTAATTGTGTTGAGTTTGTTTCGCCAAGAACACATGTTCCAAATTTGGTCAAAATTGGTCCGCTTGTTTAGATTTGTATGTGGAACATACAGACACACAAACCGACATACACGCTTACCGTAAATTTTATTATAGAGATATTTCAATACGCAAATTTTTAAATGACCAAAAATATTACAGGAGTGGATAATTTAGTGTCGAGTACTATGTCAAACGACGGTTGTAATAGTTTTCTACATTCAAAAATTTACTTGACCACTTCCACAAAGATGGACGAAAATGCATTGAATATGTATGAATTAAATTTATTGTTGAAATGGGCTATATTTATTGTTTGATCTTATATATATGTTCTTAGAAAATACAGTCAGGAGTATTATAAATTATGAAACAAAGTATTAAATATTTGACATCGAAAACGTTGAATGTGAATTAAGTATTTTTTTACTATAGCAATTTAATTTTTAAACATTGGGTACTTTCTCAATTAGGATAAATATCATAAAATATTTTATTTAAATTGTCTGTTACTTAGAGACCATTTATTTGCCTCTTGAAACTTGTTCGGAACCTTTTTTTCATGAAAATTATAAGTTCAAAGAAAGGGGACTTTGATGAAATATGATCAAGCATGTTGAGACCCCTGACGTACGTAAAAGTTTATGATACAATTCGTAGGAAGGAAGTATGGACTCACAAAGTGAATGTGCTTAGATGAGTGTGAAACCATGTCAGGAAATGCAGGGTGAAATAAAAGGTTCGACCCTATTTACGAATATAAGGTCAGCAACAAAGGGTGTTAGATTGGGAAGGGATATTTTGACGGAAGTTAAGGAATTCTGCTACTTGTGCAGCACAATAACTAGGGCTGGTAGGAGTATTGTAGACATAAAGAGTAGGATAGCACAGGTAAGGAAGACATTCGCGAAAGAGAGGAATTTACTGACGGGTAATTCAAGTGTGAATGTTGGGAAATCGTTTCTAAAAATGTTAGAATGAAGTAAGTGTGGCGCTATATGGGTGCTAAACGTGGACGATACGCGTTGCAGAAAGTAAGAGAATAGAAAATTTTGATATGTGGTGCTGTAGAGGAATGCTGAAAATCAGATGGGTGGATAGAGTTACTGACCAGGAAGTTCTAAGCGGGATAAGAGAAGAAAGACCAATTTGGAGGACTTAGACCAAGAGAAGGGATAGATTAATAGGTCACGTTTTGAGACACGGGGCTCTTCTTAAAATAGCATTAGAGGGAAATGTGGGGGGTAAAAAAAGAAGAATGAGACCAAGAATGGAAAACGATGAGGTAGTTATGTAGAAATAAAAAGTCTTGCTCAGAAAAGGTTAGTATAGAGTTGTATCAGACAAGTCTAAGGACTGAATACTATTACCACAAGAACAACATTGATTCCAACAAGGACAAAAACATTTGAAATATAAAATGTAAAATAGGGTGAGATTTCGTATCATTTGCCAAAAATGTCCACCGATGTGAGGAGTAATTCCAGAGATTTCGGAGCACGAAAGCTGCGACATCTCAGGCCGCGGAAGTAATTAATCAAGATTTTCAACACACCAATCGTCGGTGGCGGAAATAACACAGCATAACGAATCCCGGCCGAGGAGGACCATCAGCACATCAAGTGGATTCTGACAAAAGAGCACCTGACCGTGACTGATACCGGGGCACAGATGGCAAGGAGCAAACAACAAAGGACGTCCATGTGAGGCCTGCGGTGAGCATAAATTAAACTCACCACTTCATCACAGTTCGACCTTCGCAAGATATGCGTCGATAGATCACCGTGGCAAGGTAGAAATTGCCTGTTTCCCAAATACCTGCCCTGATGATCAGCCCAGACGTCATCACTCGGCAACCTTGATCTCTAGCCACAAAAATAGTAATAGTTGCTGATATAATAAAATTTAGTTGTAGATTGACTTTAAAATAGAAAAAAGAATTCCTGTTTACACAGATTCGGTTTTAACACAAGAGATTCACGAAATTCTTGACGCTTTCAACCTTCAAAACACGAACTCCTGTCTGCCATTACCTCGACCTACCACAAAAACCTCCCACACAATGGACAACCTCTTTATCGAAATACCTTTCTCAATGTCGTTTTCGCTTATTCAAGGTGCCTCAACAACAAGAGATCTTAAACCTTTCCGATTGCGTGACGCATTCATCACAATACCTCCATTCTCCATCCCGAATGTAAGAATCGTTTCACGACCTCCCTACAACTTTGTACCTAAAACTAATAGGATAAATGTAAAGATTTCAGGATATATTATTTTGTGATGGTAATATTTTACGGCGAATGTGATGGGGTTATACTTCTTTGGGAGGTTGACGCCCATTCACGTTACGATTACGTCGTTCACAGTATCAGGAAACTACAATCTACAGGATGATGTAGCATTATTAAGCAATTAAAGCCTAGCTTTAGTTACCGAGGAAGATGTGATATAACCGGATTAATTTATGCACACACACACACACTTATATACATAATTGAGCGCGCTGCTATCGTCTGGACACGAAACAGGTCTGAAAGTGAAATGCTGTCGAAGAAAGTAATTGCTTGTAACAGCGCAAAAGAAACTAATGGAGTTACTATTCTCTTTGACGACCTATGATTTCTGGGGAGATCAGAGATATTATTACAGCGTTCTTTTCCTATTCTGACGCAAGCAAGTCAGTGTGAGGGAAGTGCATTAGGCACATTAGCCTAAATTTAATAATTACACTCGCCGGTGTCCGCTTTCTCGGGAGTTCGTAAACTTAAACGATTGAATTCCCTAAAGTAAACACACATGACAGCTAATTTATCAGTGAACATTCGTCCCAATGAACTCCGACCATAGAGAAAATAAAAATCATAGTTACTTAATATATAATACCGCAATTAAAATACGTTAATTCATCATTCCTACCTTTCCAATAAATGGTTAATGACTATAACAATTAGGAATATCATATTTTAATAAAATATTAAAATAACATTTACGTGTTAACCAAATGGCACAGTCAGAGAAAATATAAATATAGATTGAATCATAAAATATGATGTATTGAAAATCTCTTATTTAATTGTTCACAGTTATCAGCAATCCACTCAAAAAGCTAGGGCAGCGCAGAATATTTACATGAATTTTTTATACAAGATTATTTTGGTTTATACATTTGATAGTCTTATTTTCCATTATTCAGTGTCAAAGTAGTCATATGTAAAATAAATACATTACGTCGAAACCAGAATTGTTCGACTTATCTTACTTCAAATACTGCTGAAATATAGTTACTTATTATGAATGAGATACGTTGACACTGAAAACATGTTAAAGTTGTCGGAACAGTATTTAATTTTTCTCAGTTCTTGATTAAATCGACATTGACAGCACCAATATATTTTTACGCCCGTTACTCTAAGAATGAAAATTATTTTAATCACAACATGTTTCATAACTCACAGTGCCTTAATCTAGTCAATAAATTTATTGAGCACAGAAAATTAGTTTAATAAACCAATTAATTTAATTATCTATAACGTCAATAGAGGCGAAAATGTTACCGATATCCTAAAATACTTCACTATACTGAAAGTACCTGGAGAAACTCCAAAGTACTCCCGGTACAATATGAGTAAAAATATTCTTGGTACACTAATGGAGAAAAAATTCTCCAAGATCAAAATTGATCCGTATCACCGCCTCGAGCCCCACCTCTAAGAATACTTCTCTAAACCGCAGAATAAGGTTGAAATTATCAATGGAAACACTATCAAATTAACTGTCCGAAAAAATATATATTAGAAATATAACGGCTGTTAATGGATTTTTAAAAATTTCCGCTTCCTCCATCCCCGTTTATAGTGGTGGTAACCGCGTCTTCATATCCGCGCCAAGAACACGTGTTCAAAATTTGGTAGAAATTGTTCCATTCATTAAATGGAGTATGAGGACGTTTGTCCTAGGGGATGGAATTTAACTTAAATTTAATTTTTAATGTAAGGATTAAACTCATAAGTTCACATTACATCGTCTTAGAGCCCAAATATGATTGTTTTCTTATTATTTTTACTACACCCCATCCATTATGGATTGGGATGAATTTATACTGTAACAGTATTGGAGTTCGCAATTAAAAATTAATTCACCCATAAATGTAGTTATATGATGAAAATATTGGCCTTTTGCGCTTATGAAAGGATTTCCGCCCCTTGGGTTGGTAGCTGAGTCTTGCACCAACAGTGATGATTAACAGTATCAAACAACACGTGTACAAAATTTATTCAAAATAGGTCCACCTGTTTGAATTTATATGCAGAACATACATACAAACACAAATACAGGATATTGTATTATAGAGAAGATAGCATGCTTAGAAGGCAGTTTACACACATTATAGATTATTCAAAATTCTTTTATATAAAATAAATAACTTTTAGCAGTTTATATATTCAAACTTAACAATTAAAAAATTACAGACTGCAATATTAATGATTAATGTCTGTTCCGTCCTCTATTTTCAACTATTTGTTACCTGATCATGTCCCAAATTGTTGTAATTGCATTGTCAATTAATAAACCTTTATATTTATGTTTTGTTATTATATTGTCTATGTTGTTGCTGATCTATCCGGCGCTAATTATATTTTATCTGAGTTAAACTATTGAAGGTTACATCAATATTTCTAGTCTTAGTCTTCCTTTCCTATCCCTTTCGCTCACACTTCTCTCTAATACTAATTTAATGAGTTTAGTTCCTTAAAATGTTGCCTAACAGTTTATCCCTTTTTCTAGTAAACGTTCTCAGTAATAATCTCTCCTCACCATTTCTGTTTGTGACCCGATCTACGCGCCTGACTTTCAGCATTACTCTGCAGCACCAAATTTCAAAGTCTTTTATTAGTTCCTTTTCCGCACTGCCGCTTGTCCAAGTTTCGCTCCCGTACTACGCCACGCTCCATAAAAGCACTTTTAGAAAGGATTTCCTAGTCTCCAAACTTATATTAGATGTTATTAAATTTTTCCCTTTTTGCGGAAGTTTTTCCTTTCCGGTGCTATAGGGCTTCTTATATCTGCTTGTTTGTACCATCAACCATTATTGCACTGTCCAAATAGCAAAATTCATCTACATCCGCCATAATAGCGTTTTCTAATCTGAAATAATGAGCATCATCACTCAGTTCTTACTACCCTCCAATAGTTGACATTTATCTACTAATTATAAATAAAATAATTAAATTAATCTGGCTTAGTATTATAAATAATATACAAGGAATGGACAAAAGTTAAAAAGAAAAAAGAAATTTGAATTATAACGTTTTGTCCCAAACTTTCGGGACCTCTTCAGGTCATCAATTAAAGTTTCCTATTACTGCAGCAACGTCTGAAATTTTAATAAAATTTTAAGTATGGAATTGATGAGGTCCCGAAAGATGGGGACTAAAGGTTTAAATTCAAATACAAGTTTTATGTTTCTGGCTTTGGCTATTCTATGTGTATCAGGGTGGCCAACCTGCGCCAATTTTTTGACAGACGAGCTCAGATGCATAATATGACTGGAGCACATTTCATATCATCTTACGTTCATGGTTAGGGGTTGGTAAATAAATATTAGGATATAATGTGCTTCGCTTAGGGAACTTTAAGGAATAACTTAAATTAATTAGTTTACGCCAGTTTAATGAAGCACCGAAACTTCAAATTCAAGAATGATGTTGCTGTACGCGAGGGTGAAAGCTTCATGACGCTCATTTGGTGAAGATAACTCTGAACTACAGTTGTTGGCACTGAGAGCGAGAACGGCTTGAAAATGGGAATTGTCTGTTCTTTCTACCAGAGGAAATGTTATTAAAATTTTCTATTTCTTACTTTTGGCCATTCTTTGTATTTATTTCTAATATTATAATTATATTATTAAGACTAACTGTACAATGCTTTCTAACAATGTTAAGGGACTTCTCGTCCAAAATACAAACGGGCTCAAGGATGCAATGCGCCACTTTTAATCGTCCAAATCGCTTCGTTTCGACCACTTCTGGTGCCTATTATTTTTCTGTTGATGTTCATATTGCACTTGGGGCTATTGAAGATGTTGCTATTGACATTTAACAAGTCTTCCAAATCTAATATTACAGTACCGTCTGCAAAACTTAGTGCCTTAATTTTTGTCTCCTTTTGCAAATTTATCTGACTTAATTCATGGCTTATTCAAAGTACAAGTATAATAGGTGGCTGACAAAGACTGTCTGGATTGTTGTCATTTCTTCGCGTCTATCAATTCAAATTACTGCTGCTGTCTGACATTTGATTGCTATAATTAAAATGCAGATTAATAAAGAAAAATTGTTATAAATTAGTAAGGTTTTGTAAAATGTGTGTGATCATTATTTTCAATAAGGACGTTATTTGTGCTGTTTTTGCATATAAATGTGACGGAGTTGCTAGGAGCGGCGCGTCAGAGAAAAGCGTTGCGCCAGATTAGACTAAAGACTGGCGATGTTGGAGGAACCTTGGAACTGTCCGTATAAGGCTTAGGGGCAGGCATTTCTCAGCAAGAAACACTTGGAAGGTAGGCCGTTGCTCCTTCGCCAATCTATTTCGGAATAACTGCTTGTGAGTCGGATGCAACCATACCATCCGAAGCACATTGGACATCGGACGTCTCTGGCATCACTCCCGATTCGAGAAATGTTTAACAAATTTCCTTGTGAGTTGAGACGCGGTGGAACTCGTCCTATACGCTCTCAACATTAGGTAGGTCAAGTTGGAGACGAATTTTATTAATATTCGTTTAGGAATAATAATAAAAAAACATACACACGAATACTACTTCTTTCGTTTTATTCCGGGATTTTCACTTAAAAATATTTTTTACTATTCCCTGCTAAGTCGCACCATCCAAAACGACCTGGAAACCTTGGGAAAAGAAACTGGAGAGTCAGTATTAACCCTTCAAAATCCGCAATACTTCCGTTTACCCTCAAAACCAAACATACCTTCACTCAATGATTCTGCCTCTATGGCTCAAAAATCCCAATACAAAACTCCATCTATACCTGGACTAATTCTAGGCTCCATATTCTCTGGGGAACCCCACCTTAACCACTCCCATTCATAATTTATACCAAAAATTAAAAGTGAAGTGTCTGTCCGACTATCTCTCCGCAGGTTTGTCTCGAATAGGCTTCGAAATGACCTACGGATTTCAATGAAAATTTGTGGGTTTAAAAACAGAAAATTCAATTTAAATATTCGTGCATGTTTATTTTAGATAATGATATTAATATAATAGAAATATTAATTATATGGAAGGTTTTGTGTCAGACGTACGTTAGAATTTCCAAAACGTGGATCCGGGTTGAGTATACTCTTGATCCCTTTATGATCCGAAACGGCTCAATGTATTTCAATGAAAATTTCAGGGATTAGAACAGGAATTTTAACTTAAATTTTCGTGTATGTTCAATTTCAATATCTTGCATATTTCACATAGAATTAACGCGCGAATGGTGGCCTGAAAACCAGCTGCGAGTTTAAAGTCCTATTAGGCGTTCCTATATCTTTTAATGTGTTAGTTAAGCGTAATTTTGTCAACATGAAAAAGAAACGTCGTATCTAATGATTGACATAACCCGGGTGAAATCCCGAGAACTTCTTGTTCATTCTCACTCCATCTATTGTTTCAAACGTGTGAAATCGTGACCTGTACAAAACAATTGCGAGTTATAAGGTTTACCGTGAAGCGTTAATAAATAAATGATCAGTACTTTCGTTTTAGGGCAAAATAAAAAGAGCTAATTTGTTCAAGGAATTTATTAAATTTTGTTAATTTTAATTTAAAACAAATTCCATTGTATAAAAATTTTAATGTTCCAAAAAAATTGCATTTGATTTTGTAGATAACTATAGCAATGCCGAAAGTTCTTGCTAAAATATTTGAAAGCAAAATTGAATTATAATTTTGGTTACTGTGCGTGATTAACACAGGAAACATTTTTTTATCATAAGAAATAAAAATCAGTCATTTAACAAAATATCATAATAAAAAGAGTTATATTCATGCGAACGTACTCGCGGGCATAGATAAGCTAATAGTAAAATCAAATTACTCTATCTCCTCCTAAATAGAAACGCACAAATCTCAAACTCCAGCAAAAGACTCATTTACCTCTTCCTAATCCGCCTCCTACGCGTGCTCTTTATGGGGACCCACGGAAGCTGCAATTCAAATTAAATCCAAACAAAGAGAACAGAATCCTTAGATTCATCTCCAATTTTCCATGAAATCTTCGCAACTCGGTAATTCACAGCGGGATCCGAATTCCCCTGATCTCCTCCACAATAAAATCCTCCTTAACCAAAAGCTGCATTAACTACTCCAGTGATACCACAGCCGTTTTCCACATAAATCCACCTGATCCTCCACTCAACCATATACTACAAAGATAATTACCCACAGGCTACATCATTCCACTCTCTCATTCCGGTATAATCGAACAATAACTCTCCAATAGAAAGCTGGTACTTCATTCAAACCAACTCAGAAACACTTTCTATAATATCCACTCATTCATAACAGGCAACCCCAAATTCGTAGATAAAATTAACCGCCCCAGAATCTCTAAACCATTAATTATAACCATTTAAAATAAGCTAATGTACGTCCCTAACTTAAATGCCGTTGTAGTAATGGTCCGATGCAAATCTCCATACTATCCCTATTTATTTTCACATAACTCCTTAATATTCTCAGCTTTTTCCATTTATGGCCTCCCCTGTCTGTCTTTACGACACACACTTTCCTATAATGCTAGTTTTCCAAAATCCTCATGTCTCAAAACGTAGCCTTTTAATGTATCCCTTTTCTCGGTCAAAGTCCTCCATTTTGTTCTCTCTTTCTCTAATCTGATTATAAATTACTGTTTATTTACTCTATCCACCCATATGTTTTTCAGAATTCTCCTATAGGACCACATTTCGAAAACTATCCTTTTCCTTTCTGCAACTCTTACCATTCACGTTTCGTATCCATATATCGCCACAATCCATACTAATATTTCCTAATTCATTCATGTTAATACGATGTATAAATACTAAGTAGAATTTTAAACCAACAATAAAATCGTCGGAAAAAAGTTCACTTCAGTTTCTAACAACATTAAGTGAATTAACTTAAAATTTTCCAACGAAATCTTTTATTAATGTAACGAAATAGTACATAGATACATACTATAAGCTCAGTTAAATAATTCTAAATAAAATTTACGTGTTTATTAATTCATATATATATGTATTGTTGATGTTGTAGCATTCAGTTTGGTCTGATGGAAACCTCCATGCTAAACTATGTTGCGCAAGCATTTTAATTTCCTCATAACTACCACATCCCACATCCTCTAATATACTTAGCGTATTCCAGACTTCGCATCTCTCTTCTCTTCTTACCCTATACACTTCCCTCTAATGCTAATTTTACAAGACCCTCATGTCTTCAAACGTGCCTTGTGAATCTGTCCCTTCACTTGGTCAACGTCCTCCATAATATATATGTTTTTTTGCGAGGGCAGGTGATAATCTTCTAAAGACACTATCTCAGGGTCCGCACTGGATAGTAGTGTGGGATTCTACCCACTAAAAACACCTCCCTTTCCAACGATGACTGTGTGTATCTTCCTGTGGGACCGTCGTTAGACATTACTTCACAGGAAGCAGTCGTAGCGTCAAGCTCTCTCTGTCTCCTTTAAACATTATTATTTCTCTCTTTTTCGTAATATCTTAATCTCTGAATTACTGTAGAGGCATATGCACTTACTTTATTCCAGGTATTAGGTGAAAGCAGCATATTGGGTTCCAAATTATCTGGTGTTATTGAAGTTCCAATATCGCTTTCTAATGCTCGTCTCCCATATGAAAATCTCGAGCAACTGAAAAACACGTGTTCTAGTGTCTCATTTACTCCACATTCAGGGCATGTAGGTGAATTATATATATATATATATATATATATATATATATATATATATATATATATATATGTGTGTGTGTGTGTGTGTGTGTGTATTTGTATATGTAGATATATATTGCATATTTGAGAAAAACCGAGTTACCTCAGGCACAATCCAATTTTTTAAATGTAAGTTTGTAAATAATTTCTGAATCTACATGGATGGACAGTATGAGTTAACAGAGAACAATCAATATATTCTTTTCCCAACAGTTGTGCTGTGAAAAGCGACGCTACGTTGCCTAAGTTAAGGCGTTCTCCGACTGACCCGCTGTACTGCAACACTTCCTCCGTCTATTAGCTTTGCTATTCTAAAGCGAATAAACAAGATATCCGAAAACACTTGTAGATTTATAATTTTAGTAGCTGGGTGCCCGGCGTTGCCCAGTAATACTTTCACATATATTAGCCCGCTCCAATAATTCGACAGAAATGTCTTGCTTTGTTTAGGACGTTAGATGCAGTGCCGCCGAATGAACAGGTGTATAAAGCGTAATTCAAACAATGCCTCTATCACATTTACACAAAATATTATTTCAAACACTCTTCATTTGGCAAATATCGAATTAATCCATAAATAGTCCACTCAGCTTGCACGCGAATGCAATACACGGAATATATCAGAACACTGAAGTCCGAAATATAAATGTCAAAACAATGTCAAGAAACAACGCAATGAAATTGCGCACGTATTGATGCCCAAGCAGAGGTTATTCAATCGGACAGGCTGAAAATTTCGGATTATTTTATTTTTGTATATTAGAAATCCAAAACAAAATACGTAAATTAATCGAAAAAATTGAAACAGATTAATTCTGTATTGCGATAACAGCAAAACCTACTATTTCAACTATAACTAAGAACCATCTATGTGACCTCATAAGTACAACAATAAGATTTCATCAAAATCGGTCAAGCGGTATTGGGAGGAGAAGATTAACCAACACACGCACACCGGAATTTTATATATGAAGATTAATCAAAGAAATGGTTTCGGCCCTGAAGGAAATCCTGTGGAAATAACGATAATGAACTGTAGACAAAATGTGCATGGATATTAAACTAAATTCAAATGAATAAAAATAAACAAAAAATTTGTCAGCAAAGTAAATTAATATATATTTGATACATTTACGACATTTCGTTCTTATTTGTGGAATTCATCAGGTTAATTTTAAAAGAAAAACATTAGAAACAATATCCTCTTTTGCATATTTTTTTTCTATTTAAAATTTACCTGATGAAGTCTACTAATTCTGACGAACCATCGTAAATGTTTCGAATTTTTATTTATTTATACTTAATAGTCATAATATTGATTTATTGAACTAAATTAAACTATAATATTAACAAATTAAGGTAACAATGAAATTTAATTACTGGAATAAATTTTAGACATTTGTTTGTTAGTTGAATAATTTATACATCATTAATTAGAATATTGTAACTACTATGTAACAAATAAGTGTCTATTTCAACATTATCTGAATGCATATTACGTTTAATATTCATGATATCTGACTTTAAAAAATATAAGTGTAATATGTCTGTTACATGATTTTATGTTTTTATATTTCATCCAAAATGGTATTTTATCGGTTACAATTTAAATAATAAACCTATTTAATTATGTTTTAAAAAATAAATTAATTTTGTCATATATTTACTAATGATTCCATATGTCTACCTAGCTGTATACATTACTTTTATAATTACATTAAATATCGTAATGTAACGCTATAAGGTGTAACTTAGGTTACAATGGAGTACTATGTTCATTATAATTATTGATTGAGTTGACCAATTTTAGAGTCGCTAACATTATACGACATTTAAGGTACAACGTTTCCAATTAGTAGACCTTTTAAAACTCAACTCAACAAATTGTAATTGAGACTAAATATGAAGTCATCAGGTGTGACGGACAGAAAAAACTGACACAAGTGTATTGGACAGGGGGAAAATGGTTATTATAAAATAGTAGAATTGTGATAATCATTTTAGTTTACAATAATTAACAAAGAAAATAATGGAGTGTCGTGGTGATGGTAGAGTAATTTACATAATGCAATTTGATTACTGTAAAAAGTCAGATTTTTGAAAACTCATTTAAAGCAATAAATTCAGTTTTAATAATTTGGCAATGCAAAAGAGCAGTTTTTTACGGTTCCTGGCAGTATTAAAACTCTCTAATCACACTGCTCCTTATATCTTATTGTTATTTAACCCTTTGAATATACACAATAATGCATCGAAAAATATCAAATATCTTTAGTTAATAAAATAAAATATATAATCCTAATATTCCCCTCCTTTGTGATTTGTAGAGGATATTGTATTTAAATAAAATGATAATTTTTTCAAAGCTTGGACACAATAAAAATAAAAATGGTAAAATTGGTATAAATTAATTTTCAAACCAACATTTCTACTTGATCAGCGAGCCACGTAGTCTTTTTTCATAGTTTGAAGCCAGGAGTGTAGGATGGAAAGGATGGCAGAAACATATTAAGTCAAAATAAGAACGGTAACGACTACGTTTTAGTGAGACTTGTCTAAAAGCACCAATCAAAAACCGCCAATCAAATGCTACCTTTATACAGAAATCAAAACACTCACTGTAATATTTACATTTATAGGAATATAATGTAATGTAGCACAAGTTATTATTACATATTCGACGTAATACGTACGCTAAAGCACTGTTTGAAGGATCGATAAAGTAAAACAGCAGTTTTCTGTGGTTCCTAGCAGTACTAAATCTCTATAATCACATTGCTCCTTATATCTGTTATTTTAACCCTTTGAATATACACAATAATGCATCGAAATATTTCACTTTCCTTTAGTTTAATGTACTTCTTAAAATTAAAAATATTACAAAAATAGTTGATTTAGTTTAAGTTATTTTTACATAGTTTTCATGTAGTTAATAACCTATATATGAAAATATAATCGTTAATTAACAGCCGAGCCCAATTATGACCCCTGTGGCAAGCAACTGCTAACATGAAATTGTATGTATACATTTATCTTTTACGATGAAAATGCTTTTCCTCGGCTACAGTTACTCGCCTGTTGTTACCGAGGGAAATTATGACAAAAATACTGATGGAGAGTTAAGTTTTTGAGATAATTAAACTTTTTTTTATTTTTTTTATTGATAAAAATTTACTTGACCTGTTTTCTAGATTCAATAACAGGTCTGTTTAACAATATTTTTCTTTTGTTGGTACATTTTTTTACATAGATATAAATATGTATGAATACAATAATAAAGTATATGCGTATATTTAAATTTGTTTTAGCATGTAAGATCATCATTTTTTTTGTTTTTTTTGGGTTAACAGGCTTCATGAGGGTGATCCTGAAACAGGCAACTCCCCTTTAATAGCATAGGAAGGGAATTGAAAAGTGGGGGGATGCGGAAGGTAGAGCAAGGTAGCCAAGGGTTAACTAGGGCCCCGGGCTATGGTTTAAGGATCCTACCCGGTGTTTCACCTAAAGAGATGCAGGGAAAACCCTAGAAAACCTGCATCAGGTAGGTCGGGCATTGGATACTATTCTCACGCCCTTCCGAATGACGGGAGACGAGTCTGCTGTGGGGTCGCAGCATTCCCTTCTCCGTGTCTCCACCAATTTCAGGAGGCAGTTGGCCGACTGATCCAATGGGATCAGCGGACAACTCTTGCCATTTGCCCAAGGTCTTCGACCCTAGTACATATACCTCCCAAAATAGGTGAAGGTGTCTCGGCATATGAGAACTTTGATAAAAAGTACCCAGAGAGAGATGCGAGGCATTCCCGACACGATCAGGTGAGCCCCGCAGTCACTCTGGGTTGAAGCGCCTGCGAGAAAACTACCGCAGCGCCCTGATCATGAGATCATCATCTGTTACACTAGTTTTATTATTATATTATTTTCGTGGAGAGACTGAAGGAGAGAATTCTTAATTTCTTTGTCTCCTCATCCTTTCCACCTTTATACATTTTATTAGTGAAACAACTCCGGTTTTCCGGTTACGACCCACGTTTCCGGATCTCCATGACGCGTTGGTCGAGTAGTTGTAGGTTCCAACTTTTTTACTAATTTTATACTCTAATTATTTATGACTGTATTTGTATTAGCAGAGTTATGTAATTTGTTTAAGATAATTACTTGAATAATCTTACTATTACTATAATTTATATTCTATTTTATGTTATGATGTCCATATTTGTCCATAATTAAACTGCGTGATATTATTAGACTGAGATGTGCAATATCTGGAGATTGTTGTAATATCTGCGTTGTTAATTTACGGAAGCCGTTGAGAGTGGCCGCCACTCCCCTGTCATTAGCCCGTGATGTGTGAGGTTCATAGAAAGTTGCGCCAGCGACCCACCTTTCTCCAGAACCATCCACTGCCCAGAGCTGCTGCTGCTTGGCTGGAAGACCTCTTGATTTTCATCAGCGGATGCAATCGGAATTTCCGTTCAATAGATGTAGAGCGATACGGCAAGAGAGTGATAAATACAGGAGGCGGCGTCAAAAGATTGGGAAGGGAAAGCAACATTATATAAATCTAAAATTTGTCCTTTGTGAGAAGTTAATTTCAATTGGTAGAAAAATTTTACACGCTGCAATTATGGACTTGAACTTGTGGTAAACTAATAAAATTTTCTAATTTGTGGATATTAACGCCAATTATTGTTTCACTCGTTCTAACCTGTTCCAGGCCTGCAACATAACCTGTCTACCCGTCATACACTTTAATATTCTCACTATGTCCTTACACGACCTTCAGTAACTGTGGGAAAGAGACTAACAAACAACTTCTTCATATTAGAAATAAATCTAATAATAATAATAAAATAACTTAGAATTATAACTATGAAGAGCTTCCAGTACGTTCTATAATTAATTATTGGATAATACCCACTGCCATTAACGTACTTGCAACTCATTTTGAAACGATATTAGAATATTTGGAAATAATATTATATATCGTGCCCACTGTGTTACTTATTGTGGTCCAGTGGATAGCGTGTCTGCCTCACGACCCAGGGGCACGGACTTGGATCGTCATGGCCACGGAGACTGGGATTAAGACTGTTGGAGAATCGATATGCTGACCACGTGTCACTCCATATTCGGAATGTGCAAGATGACAGTCCGCAGTCGACCAGGCATGCCCAGGCCCTTAATGGGCTGTAGAGCCATTGACGAAGAAGTGTAACTTATTAATATGTCTTTGTTGAAGTGCTGAGTCCTAGGCCTGGTTTAATGCAATCGTCCATGTTATCCTATTCTGTGCAAGCCTTTTCAATTCTAAAAAGCTACAACATCCCACATTCTCGCTAAACTTAGCGTATTCCATCTTGTCCTCCCTCTTCTGTTCCTACCCCGCAGACTTCTCTTTAATACTAATTTTACAAGACCCTCATGTCTTCAAACCTGGCCTATTAATCTATTCCTTCGCTTCGCCAAAATCTTCCATGTTGTTCTCTTACTCTGTTTATAACTTGTTTTTGTTGTTGTGGTATTCAGTCCTAAGACTGGGCTGATGCAACCCTCCATGCTAACTTATCTTGTGAAAGCTACTCATTTTCACTTACTGTTTAGTTAATCTATCCGTCTTAGCACATTTCGAAGCTTTTTATTCTTTTCTGCAACTGCTACTGTGCACCACACATCAATATATGTAGTAATTTTCTCCTAATATTCATATTTATACTATCGTAAGTACGTTCGAATATTTTGACACAACCCTATCTTTCCTGTACAACCGTATTCTTTTTGTCCCTAGTTATTAAGCCTCCCCAGTAACTTCTTTCAGGGTATGCCTTCCCAATCTAACACCCTATTTTATTCTATTATTTCCCATACTTCACTCCATTACCTTGGCTTTCCCTCTAATAATCCTCATGTTGTACTCTTCCTCCAGCACCATCTTCATGACATTTATTATGGTTTCCAAGTCGTCTTCTGACTCCCCTAATTTTATTATGTCATTTGCAAACCTTAGGATTTTTATTTCTTCTCTTTGTAGTATGATACCTTTTTCAATTTCTTCTTCACTTCCAACATCGCCTGTTCTATATGCAAGTTATAGAGATGGCGGCTGGGTGAAAATAACCCGATGTTTTGAACGATTGTACATTTAATTGATACTTGCCTGAAAAGTTTACTCAACGGACGTAATATCTTGTCCGTATAAGGATATTGTTGAAAAGATTTTTAGTCTTAAAAATTCGATGCAATAATATTTTTTATAAGTTTTCATATAAGCTATTTTCTTTTCACGAGAATCAGACTACTTTATTTAAGATAACTAATGTTACGAGATTAAAGTAGTATTATTTGAAAAGTAAAGTCATTTAATGCATAGTAATCTGCCATTTTTATTACCACAAAGAGTATTTATGCTAGTCGGAGAGTAGTTACTGGAACTCGTCACTCACATCACAGACCTTGGCAACATGATTCTTGTGATGTAGGTGTAGTCCGTCGACGTCGAAGACGGTGGATAGGAGTATTTTGATTCGCGTTCTGAATTATATCTGATTTGGGGATACAGAAACCTTTCTCTCTCACTTTCTCTTGCTGGTGTATTTATTGACACTCAACTACCGATTTTTCCACTGTCCTTACTGCAACAGTTGACCAGCTGCCTCATATTCTGGTCGTGGCATGGAGGAGGGAATGCTGCATCTCACACAGTAGACACCATTCTTGCTACCGGAAAGGCGCGGGACAAGTGCCAATAGTCCGAAAAAAACTGATGCAGGTTTTCTAGGTATTTCCCTTCTTCGTTATAATCGTTAACCTTTGATTGCCTTTCTTGCCGTTCCGCTTCACCCTTTTAAATACTTACCTATGTTATTCACGGGACGTTCCTTCAAACTAGATTATTGCGATGCAGCCTGTCACCCTAAAAAGTTATTGTTTCTGATACCCTTTTATATGTATGTCACGCTCCAAAATACTACATCAACAAATTCAATGTCACAAAAAGCCTATCTGGATATTCCCACTTTGAATACGGCAAGCATTTCTCTTTGTGTCTCGCCGTCTTTCAATTGCTTTGATATATCTATATAAGATTCCAGTGTTGTCTAAAGTTATCAAATAATAATTTAAAACCAATTTTCCTCGCCTTAGACTAGGGAGCAGATTTGGTATGACAACTTCCTGCTTCTGTATTTTCAGTTAGTGTATTATGTTTTAATTTATTTTCTTTACTAAATAATTTAGGGCACAGAAGTAGTATTTAAAAACTATTAAGTTTATCTGTTAACGAGAACAATGAATGATGTTTTTTTTTGCTGATCTCTGAGATTTTGTCAAAACTGTTGATTGTCATCTACTAAACTATTACTTTTACAGGCTGAAAGTGAAACAGTGACGTCGCAGTGCAAGATGCTGTGAAATTGTTTACAGGTCTGACGGATTTGGTGCAGATCCAAGCGAAGTTTTTGGATGTAACGGCGTGGCCGAATCTTGGTGGCTCCAGCTGCTGGCTTCATCAGTATGCCTGGACATGTGTGGCGGAGTTGGACCGTGACTCGCAGCACCTGCAGACAAAGACACGCCTCTTCAGCTACGAAAATAATACGTCTCGGAGACGTCATTTCACGCTTGCTCGTACCTACGCACTTGAAGCTAATCCCTGCGCCTCGAACAATGAGTTTGGAGCCAACGGCACGGGGAGGCAAACGACATATTTCGTTTTATTATCGCGAAGAAGACACGTAGTCTATAAAAACCGTACTTACACTAAAGTGCAGTAATACGCCGAAGACCTAATTGCCTGCTGGATGATTTTAGAAAGCGATGATTCACACCATACTTCAAGGTGAACGCCTAGTTCCAAAATTGTACACCTCATGTCACAAAGTGGCAGGGGACGGTGTTTCGAGATAACGTAGGTCATCTACGTCGGCGACTTTTTCTTTTCAGACGTGCTTGGGAAACGTTTCAATTTACACGCCCATAAAAACTGGATACTTTATGATAAAAAATTTTTTCTTTCCCTTGTTTATATCAGTCACTTCAGAAAACCAAAAGCGTATATCAATTTTGATTTCCGAAATATATTTTTTTGAAGTGACTGATATAAATAAGGAACAGAAAAAAATTATTATCATAAAAAATTAATTATCAGTCTTTAAACAAATAATTAATAAATTCCTTGAAGAAATTAACTGGATACTTTGGTAGTGTACTTTTATTTCAACATCCGTTTTCTGCTGAGCGCAGAATATTAAAAAAAACAGAGGAAAAGTAAACTTTATGAAAATTATATTATATAATATAATAAAGTCACAGAATTGTTCCTTTTATAATCTATGCACATTTGCCATATTATCGTTTCTTTCTCTTATTTATATCAGTCACTTCAAAATACCAAACGTTTTTTTGAAGTGACTGATATAAATAAGGAACAGAAAAAAATTATTATCATAATAAATTAATTATCAGTTTTTAAACAAATAATTAATAAATTCCTTAAAGAAATTAACTGGATACTTTTGTAGTGTACATTTATATCAACATCCATTTAATACTGAGCGCAGAATATTAAAAAAAATCAGAGGAAAAGTAAACTTTATGAACATTATATTATATAATAAAGTCACAGAATTGTTCTCTTTAGAATCTATGCACATTTGCCATAATATCGTTTAGGAAATCATTAATTTAATTGGGATAATGCTATAATTTCGAACAGAAAAAATTTCAAACGTAATATATCACATTAAAACAACTAGAAATACATTCGATTCGCAAAAGGTACCATAACAGTAATCAATTTTTTCTAATACACTACTTTATTAATAATAAATTTAATCAGACTTTTATGAAATTATAAAAACAGACATTAGGTTACGAAACCACTTTATTATTCAACACACTACCTCATTCACAACGTTTCGTCCACAATATTGGGACTCCTTCAGGCAAATACATAATAACATTTTTTCAGGGGTTAAATTTTCAATGGATAAAATACATATAATTCAAATTACAAATATAGGTCCAAAAGTGAAATTTTTGCGTCTTTTGACGGTTACGGCTGTCCATATACATACCTTACATAATAAAAATATATACCTGAAGAAGTCCAAAAATTATGCGGAAACGTTAACGTATCTAATCTGTTGAATAATATATTTGTTTTCTGACTTAAGTACAGAACTCCTGTTTCCAGGATGCATAAAGTATCTGCCAATGCAATTTTCTTTTTCATCCTGTGCTCGATCAGGTGTCCCCGTAGCGAGTTCAGAAATGCAATGTACAGTTTAAAACGGAAAATCAGTAATGTAGATAATGAGTTTAATATCGAAGCGTAAAAGTAATAATTAACTAGTTTATACTTGCAATCAGTAAATTAACTGTGAATTTTATGAGTCTATTTCAGTATACTACAAAATTTTTATTAATTAAAAAGTAGATGCCTTACTTAAAAGTTATTCACTGTCATTTAGAATATTTATATATGAAATCCCGGTCTGCGCGGGATCGTAATTCTTCTCCTTCTAAGCGGCTTTACCGATTTTGATGAATTCTTATAGTATTTTATTTATGGGGTCTTCTGGGTGGTTCTTAGCTATATCTGGATCAGGTAGGTTGCGCTCTCGTCGATAACCAGAAAAAGTTCTTTTTATTTTCGGACCACATATTATTTGGATTTTTCGCATAAAAAAGATACAATCACAAATTATCAGTGTGAATAATCTGTGGCAGTTGACTTGGGCATCAACAGATGAATACGCCAGTTCATTGCGCCGTAGCTTTGCATTATTTTGAAATTTTGTTTTCGGATGTCTCCGTATATTGTTTTTTTTATTATTTATATATAAACTTTTATCGAACTGATTTTCAGTTGGTTACAATAATGATACAGTATATACATTAAACAATCAATACAAGATTAATATAATGCATATAATTAACATGTCGGCATGTGGGGTAGCAGAATGCGTTTGTTTATTTATTTATTTTTAGAACCCGAGAGGCATACGACGTGGGTGGGTGAGGTTTGACAGGCAGTGAATTGATTTTTGGAAGATATATGAGGATGTGGTCTGCGGACACGATGGCAAGTAAGGGGGATCCTGAATGATCAGGTTCCGTGTATTGTAATCGCGTGCATACTGAGTGTATTATTTACCGTTGAACAAAATAAGTGTATTTAAAGTAATATTTAGTGGATATGTGAAAAGTCCATTGTTTGAATTAAGATTTATACGCCTGTTCAATTCGAGGCATTTCATCAAACCTCCTAGATTAAACGTTTTATTACCAGAGTTTACTTACGCGATTTCGATGACGAAAAGGTACATTTTCAAAGATATATCGATCTAGCTAATGGATTTAATTACGTATTGGCAAAGAGATTACTGTCATATTAAACACTGCAGCATGATAATATAAATGAATTACTATGTGTCGTCGGGTACCCATATAGTTGAGCTTTGATATATTTACGAAAATACTATTATTCAATGCATAACAATTTATGGCCAATCTCCTGTTGTCTAGTGGCTCACAACACACAGGTCCCTGGTTCGAATCCTGGTAAGGACTTGAATATTTGTGTCGTCTTGGTCACGGAGACTGAGATTAAGACTGCCAGAGAATCGATACGCTGACAACGTTTCATTCCAAATTCGGATTGTGTCATGTAAGATTACAGTCCGCAGTCGACCCTGTTGGCCAAGGATCTGGATGTTCTGCAGAGAGAAGAAAGATTAACATAATTTATCCCACAAAAATCTAGAATGAGTCATGTAATATGGTTATCTGGCAGCCTTCCCGGTAGGCCGAGACCCTAAATGGGATGTAGCGCCTAGGAGAAAGGAAAAAAAAAGATAATCTGATTTATTAAGGTAAATAAAATAAGTAAAAGCATGCACATCAACAAGTTCGATGTTGTGTAGCTGCCTTTTGTCACTAATTTTAGTGTAGAACTTCTCAGTCAAGTCAAAAACTGATAAAGGTACAGCAAGTATAATTTAAAATGAATCATCAGGATTATATGGCGATTTTTGGGCTGTTGGGCCACGTTTTTGTTTGGCGTTCTTGCCGACGTTTCGCTCAGAGGCACCGAGCATTTTCAAGGCTCAGTCTTGGCCTAGCCTTGAAAATGCTCGGTGCCTCTGAGCAAAACGTCGGCAAGAACGCCAAACAACACGTGGCCCAACAGCCCAAAAATCGCCATATAATCCTGATATTGATATGGCCACGAATACAATCAGTAGCTTTAAAATGAATCATATTGATAAAGACATTACTACGTCCGTTTGTAGTTCATCTTCCAGCAATTAATTCTTTTTATTTTATGAATTACGTTGTTTGTAGATTTTTAAATATTTATTTGTAAAAGGATGTTTTTTAAACTGGAAAGGCTTGAGACGATGTCTGCAGTTGTTACACGTAATTACGTGAGGAGGGAGGAGGGAGGGAGGTTCCAGCAAGAGTCGCAGGTTCGCATGTCCGGCAACAGTTAGAGCGAGCATATCGACAGTTTACAGCGGCAGAATGCCGTGGCCTTTACAGCTTTGCCTGTTGCCGAAGAAGGTCGCCACATAAAAATAGAATTAATGCGAGACTGTCACAAATGACACAGTATGCAGCTCTGCTCGTATATCTCTAATATCATGACTGTATGGCGTTAATTTTTGCCTTGGAAAGTACGTTCTAATATAACGCTGCAAATGTTGCGTAAGCTGTCGGTTCTTTTTCCTTCTGGTGGAGCAGACGTCAAAGGTGGGATAATAGATTCGTCACGTGAAACAATCAGCTTTGATGTGAAACTGAAAAACAATGATACTGAAGATTTGTAAATACTATTGTTGTTCGGTAAAAATGAATTAGAAGAAGTAAGACAAGAAGGTGTCCGAAAATAGAAGTTGGATATTATTGGTGAAAACAAACCTGTCTAACATGAGATGGTGGCCACGTTTGTATAGAATACGTGTTTAATAAAATTATTGAAGGGGTTATTTTATTATTTTAATTTTTTCAAACCAAATTTTTCCGAGCTGTGAAAGTTGGGGGATCGTTGCCCACGAGATAATTGAAAGGCCAGGCATCACAACATCTACTGACGTGACCCTTTGAGGGATTAAGATACCTCAGTTACATGTGTCTGGAATAAGCTTCGGTCCCAACATATTGACACGGCTACTATTTTTCCACAGAATTTGGAATGGCCTGGTGCGTGAGTTTTCGCGAATTTAGGCGAGACGTGTGGACGTGGGAACTCGAATATGTAAGACGTATTCGCCAAAAATTCGAATCGGGAACGGGAAATCGCAGGTGGCGTGAAAGAGATTGAATTGGTGAGTTCGGGAAGATACTTGCCGAGAGGTGAAGAAGTTGTTGAGGGGTGTCGGAGAAGGGTGGTTGTTCATTTATTGAAGAGTTGTCGAGAAGACTGGTAGTGGAATGGTTATCAAGTTGTTAAGGAATGGCTAATAATATTTCAGACAAAAAGGACAGCAGCTCAAGTGGTTAATTATATTTCAGTTAGAGCAGTTGTAGAAGGAACGAGAAAGGGAAACTGATGAAAGAGACTCTTCGGTAACAGGCTACATGAGGGTGATCCTGAAACACGCATCTTTTCTTAAATACCATAGGATGGCAATTTAAAGTGGGGGATTTGGAAGGTAGGTCGAAATATTGGTTACTATTCTCACGCCCTTCCGAATGACGGGAGACAGCTGGTTGACTGATCCAATGGAAACAGTGGACAACTCAAGTTCTACGACCCCAGTACATATACCTCCTAAAGTAGATGAAGGTGCCTCTGAATGTGAAAACTTCCCTCAAAGCCTTCAGGTAAAATACCACAGTATCCACTACTACCAACAATTTGTGCTGGGAATTTAAAGACCAGGTATTTGAGCCCACCATCCCCTGAGAAAAAGATTCAGTTTGTTTTGTCACTTATGAATTTTAAGTGAGAAATCATTTTACTAATTGTATAATTTTTCAAAGAGCAGAAAGAAAAGTTTCATTGTTTTTTGTTGAATATACTATAAGAATTATCCACTTAAAATTTACTGATGACGTCCACAAATATGGACGAAACCTCGTAGATGTATTAAATAAATATAAAATTGTTTGCTGACAAATTGACTGTGTTGTTTATTTATAATGTAATAAGATCGTCATATCCATACGAATAATTATTTACAGTACTCCTATATTTAGGCCTATTTTAAGCCAACATCTCGTTCCGAAATATATATAAACCTATAATGATGTTCACTCTCTTTGTTTCCTTCTTTTTTTGTTACATTAATTACCTCATTTTTCACAGTCTTACTCTTCCAAATTCCACGAATACTATTAGAATCATATAATTACCAGATTTTAATTTTTTTGAAGATTCTCCATATTTATTTCATTAAAACGTATCGGTTTTAATGTGTTATTCTGATATAAAATATTTATTGTTTCATAGGTGTAACCATCATATTGGTTGACAAGCAAATTCGTCGGTGAGGTGGGCAAACGGCTCCTCCCTGAGAGTACAGACAATAATTTTGACTGGAGAATGTAGAGCCCCGCCACCGAGGGAATACGAATTAGGCAGTCACCCGAAGATGATGGCGGTGTCAGCCATAGAAACGTTGTGGATTACAAACGACATCACCCAGCTGCAATCCCGAGAACTCTTCATCCAGCATCTTCGTCGGGAAAATCTACGTTCTCTATGACAAAGATGCTGTTTAACATATATAGAACAGGCTAGAAGAAAGTTGAAACGGAATATGGAAAATGAATCATACTACAAGAAGAAGAAAAATGGAGGGTCTTAGGACTAAATAACACAACAATCAAGAATTTAAGGATTATTTACAACTAACTCAACTCCATTAAAGCATCATTACACAATTTTAAATAAATGGTAACAATTGTCAAGTTATCTGAAATTTCTTAGGTAAACTTTAGAAAGTAAAAATTCCAACATTCTTTTAATAATTTGAAAGGTTGAGATCCAATTTCATAGATGCGTCCGATTCTCAGGAAGGTATGAGAAATATTCTCGTTGACATAGAAATATAACAATTAAAATTCCTCTGGTTTCCGAAGTAGTAACTCTTGGGAACAGCACGTGCAAGGTTATTATACGCACTCGGGAATTGGAAAAAAAATAGCTCCTCGGTCAACCTCTGAGAACACTAAAAAAATATTAGTGTATTTTATTTTCCTTTCAAGACTCTGAATCTTCTCTCTCGGTTTCCTCGCAGACTTTTTTCCGTTGTGGTCGCTCCGGGCTAAAGACTTCTACGCACGCCAAAGAAAAACACTTGGAGGTTTTTTTGCCTTCCTCAACCGCTAGCAGACTCCAATCGTAACGAAAATTATTGCTTTACACGGGACATAGATTCATTTGAAAGAATTCTTCTCGTACGTAGTATCACTCAGAAATATAAAAAACTCGGGTGAATTCTTTTAGTCAGGGAAAATTGGTTGTTATGACATGTAACTTATGATCATGTTACGGTAGTAAATTGTAGAAATTCCTAACTGTATTTATATTGCATGGAACCTTTAATGAGACATTCATTACATTAATTCAATTTTCTGTTTATATGGGGAGAAAGTAAGACAACACTGTTAAGATTCATACGCAGAGAGAGGATAGAGGAGAGTTTTTTCATAATATTTAACGTCATTTAATTTTTTTATATATACAATAACATCTGTCAACTACCAGCGTGGAAACAATACCAATAAATTTTCTGTGAAACAACGCAAGGGTTTTAAACATATTTACTCTTGAATACATTGTTTATAATTCTTTTAATTCAGGTTTAATTTTTATTCAGAAACACTCCGCAGAATGAATTAAGAATAAGAAATATAGCTCTGACAATGGAAAACGATATTTTATTTTCACCGACTTACCTGATAGAAGGAAAACCAAGGCAATGGGGTGTAGTTTTGGAAACAGTGGAACATCAAAGGGTATTAGATTGGGAAGGGATATTTTGAAGGAGATTAAGGAATTCTGCTACTTGAGCAGCATAATCACTAGAGATGGTAGAAATACAGTAGACATAAAGAATATGAAGGCTTTCGTAAAAAAATAGAAATTAACTTACGGATAATATAAGTGTGAAAATTAGGCAATCATCGCTAAAAATGTACATTATATTTCAATGATTAAAACCGGCCTGCATTCATGGCATTTGTAGATTTAGGAACTGGAACGCACAATTACGGAGCACACAAATAAAATATTGAGAATGAAGGCTTATACATAACCTCTACAGAAGACAGTCAGCAGTAATTAGAATTGAACATCAAGAAAAGAAAGCCGAAATCAAGAAAGGAGTGCAGCCTGACACCTATGTTATATAAGTTATACATAGAACAGGCGATGAATAAAGTTAAAACTGAATATGGAAAAAGAATCATACTTAAGGGAGAAGAAATAAAAATCCCACTCTTTGCCGATGATATTGTAGTATTACGGGAGACAAAAGAAGACTTGGAAACCATAATGAATGGCATGAACGTGGTCCCAGAGAAAGAGTTCAATATGAGGATTAATAGAAGGAAACCCAAGGTAATGCAGTGTACTATGGGAAACAATGGAAAAACAAAGGTTGTTAGATTGAGAAGGGATATTTTGACGGAAGTTAAGGAATTCTGCTACATGGAAGCGTAATAGCTAGGGATGGTAGAAGTATAGTAGACATAAAGAGTATGAAGGCTTTCGCAAAATATAGAAATTAACTTACGGGTAATATAAGTGTGTATATTAGGAAATCATTGCTAAAACTGTTCGTATGGAGTGTGACGTTATATGGGTGTGAAACGTGGACGTTAGGAGTAACAGAAAGGAAAATAACAGCAGCCTTTAAAAAGAAGTGTTATAGGAGATTGCTTAAAATCAGATGGGTGGATAGAATCACTAACTAGGAACTTCTAAGCAGAATAGAGAAAGAGAGAAAAATATGGAGGACGTTGACCGAGAGAAGGGATTCATTAGTAGGCCACGTTTTAAGACATGAAGGTCTTAAAATTATAATTAGAGGGGGTAAGAATAGAAGGGGTTGCGGTAGTTATGGGAAAATGAAAAGGCTTTCGTAAGATAGGTTAGCATGAAGGGTTGCATCAGACATGTCTTAGGACTGGGTACCACAACAACACCGGCAACATAACAAATTTATTTACATTAAACTATGTATATGTAATTAAGTGCTTTTTTGCAGAATGAACCGAAGAGGTTCAGAAAGGTGGGCAAGAAACTTTTTAGTTAAAATAATTTATTTATTCTGTGGCTGTATTTTGGCCATTCTTTGCATTTTTCTTTTTAATATTAAGTAAGGTTAATTTTATATTATATTTTAATATTGTAAAGTTCTTTGAAGTAGATGATGAAAGTGTTTTTCAAAATGTAGGTGAAATAACTGTCTAAAATGTGTGTTACTACAGGTAACACTGTGAATTACCATGAACATAGAAAATGAAGGAATTATCCCATTAAATGCTGTTTATAGAGCTTCCCAATACACTACCACGGGTTATCTACAGTGCAACTAATTTTACGACAGTTGGACTAGCCATGTTTTTGTGGTTTACTTTCATGTCTGTATTCTGGACTTTATGCAAATAGTGTTTTTCTAGAAAGCTGGTTAGCTATCACGACACTCAGCAGTCCTCTGTGATAAATGAGAGAGCCGTCGGCGATATTTACACCAAGTGTCATAATAGGGTTATACAGTTGTTACCCAACGGTAATTCCGAGACAGTTGTAGACGTCGGAATTCGCTTCACGCTTTCTAATTTCTATCCAAATCATTAGGCGGTGTTTTATTAAGCTGGCCGATTCCGGACGGAGAATTTGCATTCGTAACCGCTTATTCCGAGTGGACATTCACAAATGGGCTTTAACTGTCTCACATCTCAGCCAAAGGTCTCGTGGTCACGCTATTTTGGAAACCGTCGTCCTTGGGTCAAAATGTCCCAATCTTCCAAACAAACCTGTGACTACAAACTGGAGCAAACTGATTGATTTCATATGGTAAGTTTGGCAGGTAAGATATAATTATTTAATCTGTACTGCAATATTAACAGAATTAATAAATTACCCCATAATTTGTAAATTTAATTAATTGATAAGATCAATGATTACATGTTCAAAGATATGCAATAGTGTCTGGGCACGTAATTTTCAACAATAATTTCGATGAGTTTAACATTAAAATAAATACATTTCAGGCCTGGTGAATGACGTTTTGTATTTCAGATCAATCGCTTCAGGTTCCAAAATAAGAAATGATACAAAGAAACGAACAGGGTGCAAAAATATTATCGGAAACTGGAATCTCTCCTAGGACCTTCATTGGTGTTCTTCACCATCTGATATCCTTAGAACAACTACCGAATCATATGCTTGTAACACCGTGAGATAACTGAACGTTCCGGTTGTAATGAATAGTTACTTCATACATCATTTTACTATTTTTCTTATTTATGTAGGGTTTCTTTATAATGATAATGCGAAATGATTCAAATGTATGTAGTACTTTATTTAACATATAATCGTGTAAATAAATTTAATTCACCGTTCTAAATTAAAATGTCATGAAATATTTTTCCCATGGTGACTAATATTGTGGCAGAATGTTAAAAAAATTTTGCGGTAATAAGTTTATAAAGATAATTTACTTTTACGTAGATTTTTTCCTCCTCTTCGTCAACTCTAACTTCACAAGATCACTACACGTCCCTGAAAGAAAATCACTGTACTTTTCTGAAAGAATCACTTCACTTTCTTGCATATAAAAGACGACTTAAAAATATTCCTCTAACAATTGTCCCCCGTTCGGTGTCTTCTGTTGTAAAATATTCTACTCCAAAAAAACTTGGCAGAAGGTCCAGCAATACTTCTCCAGCACACTTCTCCGCCCCCTCGGACACCCCTCGTTACCGAGTCTGGCCGCGCAAGACGTAACAAAATGCTGAACTCTGCCCAGTCTTTAAATTCTAAACAAATATTCTGGGCTCTTCATTACTCGGTCGACATTTCATCATCGCGTTTCTTCGAATTCAGTCCCATACACAATTCAACGAAGTCAAGCAAATATATCTACTCAAAAATAAAATATATATGGAAAATATATTGTTCTAAATCAGTTAAAATGTAATTTTACGTTCCCTTAAAGTAAAAATAACTTATCATTGCGTAGAATATTTATTTACAACTAACTATTTCGTGATTTAATGTATTTAATATTTGTAAACATTTTCACTTGATATCGAAGGTTTTCCCGGTGAATCTAATAGATAAACAATTCTAGAGCTCCCAGTCAGGTCATGGGTCGATGGAATGTCACCCATCTTTATCACTTTAATTCTATTAAGGCCCGAGGTGGAAGCCCAATGATTTTTATCTATTTTTTTTCTTGAATCAACTGTTATTTCAATTTTTTGAATAGAAATCTCTGCAGGTAAATCTTCCTAATAATATATGGCCCTATTTAAGTATGAAACTTTCTGAGATTTTTTTAAATTACTTAATTTTATTTTGAAAAGAAAATTATTTGGCTCCAATAAATATTTTTTCGACGGACATATCAGCCGTTATTCAACATTTGAAAATTTCCGTCCCCTTAACCCCCGGTCCTAAGGGTAGTAGCCATGTCTATCCCCAACAGTGCTGATTTCCGAAACGCAAAGAACATATACAAAATTTGGTGTGGGGATCATTCACATATATAGACAATAAAATTATACAGATTTGTCACATTTTAAAATTTTTGGTATATAAAGAATTAAGGGCGTATTTAGATAGACTATTCACACACATATGTGTAATACTTGTTTGCATTTTTGAGTTATGGGAAATCAACTCAAATGAACCGAATTATGTTAATCTGCGCAAAATAACTTTAGAATAGTGATTTCGCGAAATATGAGCTCCGTTTACAATCTTAATGCGAGTTACGTACGACTTTCACGACCACGCATTAACAAACTTCCGGAGTATAGAAAAACGGTGGGCCTTTCTACTCATCGTAAAATACTTTTCATAATAACGTTACAGCAAGTAACAAGTTAATTGGTTACGAAATTCAGAATGGACGTGAACACATTCTCAATATCGCAACTTTCAATAAGAAAGGGTTTCAATATTAACATAGTATTTATAAAGAGAGCTAATTTGACCTTGGTGTATAAAATTATGTGCGTGTGTTCGTAAATACGAATATTGCAATATTGCTTCTCCTCCTGAACGGCTTCACCGATTTTGATTATTTTCTTTTGTATTTAGGGGGTCACCCGATAAGTGGCGCTGTTGTATACACTCAGATTTTTTATTTTAAATTTCCAATTAATTATTTTAAATATATTTTTGTATTTGACACACAAGGAAGCATATAATCCCAAAATTTCAACATGATATATCGAATAATCTATGGCATTTGACTTAGTCATCAATACATTCACAAGTTCATTGCGTCGTAGCTTGGCATTGTTTTGACATTTCGATTTTGGATTTCTGAGTTCTGATTTATTCCGTGTATTGAATTCCGTGCATACTGAATGATTATTTATTTATTAAAAAAATATTTTACTAATGAAATGCTAGTATTATTTTGTGTCAATTTGTTTGAATTACGATTAATATACATGTTCATTCGGAAGCATTTCATAGAACATTCTATGATAGGGAGCGTGAATATGTCTATTTTCAAAAATCCATCTGATGATTTAATCACGTGCTGACAAAGAGATTACTGTCGAGTAAAGTACTGCACCCAGTTCGTAATCTCATAAAAATGAGTCTTTAAGTAACACTCATTGAATCAATATTTAACTTACCGTATAACCGCTTTTAACAAAGACTACCTTTAGCAAATTTACTCTATAAGTTTTTTAGTTTTCGTGTTTTTCCGGTTTTTGAAAAGAAAATCCTATACGTTTTGAAAAAGGGTGAAGAAGTGTAACTTTTTTATGATTGGTAAATAGGAATATTGGGCGACACTCCCACGATCGCAGGTCACGTTACAGTTGATACATTAGTTCTGTCGATATTAAGATGAGGAAGATCGCTTAATGAAATGAAGGCAGCAGTAAAAATAAATTTGGCATGTAAGCGATTCTGTACAGAGTGACGTGAAGCTCGCTGGAGTTGCAGAATTATGCAATAGACTCAGAGGTGTCAACTTGTAACTATTCTAGAGAAATTTTCCGTAACAACAGGTTCCATAAATGTGCAAGCACTTATTTCAAATATCCTGAAACGTTAAAAGTTAAGAGTTAGGGTGCAGCGGTTTACCACTATACCAACTAATCAAGCACAAAAAGACACTCTTTGTTACTGACAAAAGAAGTACTGGTGCGACTATAAAAAAAGTAGTATAAGCTAACAAGACTGCTTCGATCGCTAGAATCTGATATTAACTCTTGACTCAAAGTAATACAGAGATGGAAAGAAAAAAAGGTAACAGTAAAGTAAGTGTATTTCATCAGATCGTGTTTGCTGCTGTCCGTTTTTTCACAGTGGCCTGTAAAGTGAGATTAATTTTGCGAAAGTCTAGCGATCGATAATTTTATTATTATTATCATTCATGTTAGGCTTTATTGACGGGTCGGCAGAGTTGGAGCGGAACCAATTACAGAGTGGCGCACCACGTAGCCTCGGTGGTTCAAGGCGAATTAACGTGCTTTCAGTAACGCCGTTTCACTGATACTATTTACTTATAATTATTTATAATACCAGTCTCGCTCGAATTTGTATATTATTCACTACAGAAGTGCTGAAATTACTCAAATTATGCTAAATACTAAACATTTTATAACCCCGCTAATTGTTCTTGTAGTGAAGAAAATCTCATTTTATATCGCCCAAATGAGGCCAGATTCATTTAACATATATCTCTGCGTTGCGAAAATTAGTTTTATTAGGATTATAAAAATGCGGTCAATGATGTCAGAAAAAAAATTTAATTTACATTTAGTTAGAATAAATTCAACGATTAACGCACCTTTGAAGATTTCTTCAGTTAAGTAGACATAAAAATTATAAAATCAATAATAATTTTATAACTATAATAAAAATATTATATATTCAAAATTTATATTGACTATAATTTTTATCTACCTAATTGAAGAATCCTACAAATTTGCATGAAACTTTGTATTTCATGTTGTTATTGTATTAAGTCCTAAGTCTGGTCTGATGCAACCACCTATACAACCTATCCTTAATCTCCTCAGGATATTCCATCCTTGTCTCAATATTCTATTCTTACCCCTCACAATTCCATCTAATGCTAATTTTACAAGACCCTCGTGCCTTAAAACGTGGCCTATTAATCTATCCAACCATCTTATTTTCATAATTCTCCTATAGCACATAAACTATCAAAGGCTTCTATTCTTTTCCTTTCTGCAACTCCTGCCGTCCACGTTTCACACCCATATAACTCCATACCAACATTTTTAGAAATGATTTCCTAATATTGACACTTATATTACCCGTAAGTAAATTCCTCTTATTTTGCCCAAGCCTTCCTTGCCTGTGTTATCCAACTCTTTATATCTACTATATTACGCTTCCCTAGAAGCAGATTCTTCAAAATATCCGTTCCCAATCTAACACTCAACTGTTTCTCTTACTATACTCCATTACCTTTATTTTCCCTCTATTAATCCTCATGTTGACTTCCTTCTCCAGGACCAAGTTCATGCCATGTATTATGCTTTCCAGTTCATCATCTGACTCCCCCAATACCACAATATCATCGGCAAATCGTAGTGATTAATTTTTAATCCTTGCAGTATGATTCCTTTTCCATGTTCCTTTTTAACTTTCTTCATCGCCCGTTCTTTATATAAGTTAAAGAGCATGGGTGACATACTACATCCTTGTCTAACGCAATTCTTGATTTCCGCTTCCTTTTTGTGATCTTCAATTCTAATTACTGCTGTCTTCCTTTCTGTAGAGGTCACGGATAACTCTTCTTATTCGATATTTTATTCCTGTGCTCTTCAAAATTCTTAATAGTGTCTTCCAGTTTACATTAACAAAGGTTTTTTTTCTAAATCTACAAATATCATCAACGTAGGCCTGATTTTTCTGATCCTGTCTTCTGAAATTAGACGCAGAGTCAATATCTCGCATTCTGTTTGACGTTCCATCCTCCTGTATAATATTTTCGTCAATATTTTTACAGGCCTGACATACTCAACTAATTGTCCTGTGCTGTTCGCACCTATCAGGCCCAGTCTTATTCGGTACGGATATAATTATTTTTATACCAAAATATTCTTATATTCGTAGATTTCACAATCTATCCTGAACCACCGTGATATTGCTTCTTCGCCCGATGATCTTATCAACTCGGCTGGAATCTTATTAATTCTTGGCGCTTCACAATTGCGTCATGTCTGTCAGGGCTCTGTTAAACTCCGACGTTAACACTTTGTCCCACAACTCATCTTCATCCAGCTCCCCTTCTTCTTCTACTACTGCCTGTCTGATTTCCTCCATGATACAGCTTTTCTAGATATTCTTTCCATCTTTCTACCTTTTCTTCTTTATACAGAACTGGCTTCCCATCCTCTCTCCTATTGTTCTTGCTAACTTTTTTCCTCTCTCCGAATGTTTAGTGGTCATACATATACGCTTATTTTCGTCGTAACGTTTGGCATTTTGAAATTTTCTCGGCAATTGTTTCACATTGTAAATATTGTCTGCATATAGGATCGTACATTTTGTCATTAACATCAGAATTCCATCCTTGAACGCTCTGGGTCTCTTGACAGATGGATCATTCTAAGGTGTTGTAAAGGATAATGAGATCGAAAACAACATATTTAAAAGTAATACCACGGTTATCAAAAAGAATATTAGTTTACAAGTAAAGAAAATGATATTCAATTGACGTGTGTTTCAAGAATAAATTTAATAGTTCAGGACCTTGTATGATGTTATGAAAAAGGTGCGTGGAGAAATGTGTAAAGGGAATTGTTGGAAGAAATTTCTTGAGGTAGGAGTAGGATTAACGCTGTACGATGTCTGTGCATCATAAAATGTGATGGATTCAGTGCTCAAGAACTGCAAAGACGGCTGAATAAACTATACAACTTAAATATTAGAACTAATTGCAGCGTAACAACGGGAAATATGAAAGTTTGAAAAGATTAACTTTCAAATTGCGTCCAAGTACCTGGTGATATAATTTTCAGAACGTCCAGTGCTTGTTCTGTTAGTTATGTAGGATCTGCCTCAGAGAATTTTACTCTGATTAACAACGCTTGACTTCTTATTGACCAAAGCCTTCACCAGATCTCTTAACCAGAATTTGGTCTCCTATGTGCCATGAAATATATGATTACTTCTAGGATAATAAATATTTAGGATGAGGTCGTACTTATTCCTGCATGTCGTTGACACAGTAACATTAACTTGGATGCAACAAGTGACATGGGTCGTTGACCACGTGCCAGGCAAGATCATTGCTCGAAAGAGAAAGTGGTCTCATCTTCACCGTGTGACGAAATTATGGCGTAGGTCACAAGAGGTCACGTTTAAAAATAGCCACAACACACACAGTTATATATATATATATATATGCAATTCCTAAAATGGTGGGAACGTAAACATGGATCATGTTCATTGCCAAATATTTTCAAGATTTCTTCAATCATCACAGTATATTTCAATAAAATGAGTGAGACTTTCCACTGAAATCGATTTTTGTTAAATAATTTAGAACGAGAAAAAATATAACTCCATAATTATTTACAAATATTTTAGAAAGTGATCACGTCAATTTTAACCGGATATTGAAATCGAAATGTGTGCAAGTTAAGTATCTTATTTATATAATTTATATAACCTACATTCATGAATGCAGAATAATGTTATTGGAGAAAGGAAAATGGATCCACAGTAAATTCTATAAGTAATAGAAATATTAAGAGGAAAATGATAAATCAAATAATCTGAATTAATATTATAAATAAAATACAAATAATGGTTAAAAGTCTAAAATATAATAATTTAATTTGAATTTAAACGTAAAACGTTTCTTCTGCAATTATATAATAATTTTAACTGCAGTTTAGCGTTTACCAATTTATTTGGAATATTCAACCATATTTTGGATTTCTTGTGAATAATATTGCCATAATTGATTTTAATATAATTTTAAAACGACATAATTGACACAGAAGTTGGTGCAAAGTACAACTCAATTTCACCGAAATTTGTATTGCGAAATTTCCCAAATTTAACACAAAACAATTTTATTCGAACGTCTTAATTCAAATTAAATTCTTCTGTTTCTGATTTTTGGTCATTTTTTGTGTTTTATTTCAAAATTATAAATATTTCTCAAGGTCTATAAATTTACTCTGATACTTATGTTACGGATCTCTGTGTGTTTTTACTAGCCTCAATGATATAAAAAATTATATAAATTGTAATAATTTTATTACATTGCTATCTCTACAAATAATTTGTATTTTAAATATCAATTACGTATTCAAAATAAAAACTAAAAATAAAACCAAAAAGTAAAATAAAATAAAACAATTTTACAGACTTTCTTTAAATTCAATTAGTAACAACGTTTCGGCATATTTTTACGCCTTCTTCAGGTTTTAGGATTTCGATCACTATTGCTGGACTTCATATGTGATTTGATACTGTTGTGGTAAGTTTGACTTAGTTTCCGTATTAATTTATAATTTTTGTCTTAATATTAGAAAATTATTTTTAATAAACTCAAGATCTATAATTTTAAAAATATGATTTACTACGTTCATGTTTTAATTTCTTCCGGTGCTCAGTCAGTCATCCACTTGATTTATTTTACTTATGGTAATGTGACCAGCAATTAGTAAGGCAGAATCTAACCAAAATTGTTGCTCAGGTTCACTCTTCAAGGTATAAAAAATTGACTGATTTTAATTCTTGATTTAGATGACTATGACAAAATTATTGGCTGAGAGCAGCTTTCTAAACTTTGAAGAAAATTAATAAAAAACTGTTTTAATAATTTGAATATTATTGAGAATGATTAAAAAATAATAAGAATCCAAGATATAAGTATTATAAATACTTTATAAAAGGGACACGATAATAACAGATGTAGAAACGTGATTGTAAAGCGCCATTGATTTTCTAAACATATTTCACATGAAAATTGGTATAAAATAAGAATAAAATTCTAAGTGATAATTATGACTAGACTTGGATTTCCTTTGAGAAATGGTCAACTCCACCTTCCGTTCCAGCATTAAACATTTCTACTCGCGTAAATACTTGTGACATGAACCCAAACCTGTTCCATGCAGCCAACCTCACAATGACTCACCAAAAAGTGCTTGTCGGTCATTCGCCTTGCCGACTTTCACATTTTATTTTTACCTCATTTCCTGCTAATAATTTCGCGATTAATATTTTATTGATTCCGCATTTCAGGCACGGTTCAAAGTCTCCCCTCATCCCAATTGGTCGTCCCGGAAATCCATGGCTTGTTTCGTCATCGTCATCAATCACACACATCGCCGAAACGTGAATTTAATACGTATCGCGAGATTACGATTTATTTGCTTGTAATTAAACCTATAAACATTAAAAGGGCACGGTCTACTTTTCACGGACAATCTTACTGGCTTCACCTGGTAAAGAAGTGGCGTAGGGCGTATTATGGAAGATACGGTCATATTTTACAGATATCACAGGGAAACCCACATACGCTTGGTATTCCTCAATCAACTGAGGTTTGGTCTTGGCCATCATTTTCCTTCAGCATTAAATATCAGAGTAAAGCTCCGTCTCCGTATTAAATGTGGTATAGTCTGTTAGGTATTATTAGTTCAGGAAATAACTTCATTATTATCTGAAAACAGAAAACATAAGAAAAAACAATGTAGAAAAGTAAAATGACAGAGACAAATTTCGCTCAAACGTTGTGTTTTAACAAAAGATTGACTATGTTGATCAACCGAGAAATCATTTATTAAGTCAATACGATATTGGATTTATTCTGCTTAAAAAGAGTGACGTATTTGTGTCTTTTCTAGTCCCTAAAATCATTAAAATATTTAAATTTACGATTTTTTAACTTTCATTATCTTGTCATTTATTTTTATTTATTATTTTCAATCTTCGTCTATGTTTCTCATTAACGTTTTTTATAGACGTTTTTTACATTTATGTCTATTTTTATATAAGTGTGCGTAATTTTTTATTATCTTGTAACTACAGTAGATGGCTAGTGTGCTTAATAAAACTGAATACCTAGACATTCCTTATTTTGTTGAAACATAAATTTTCCCGCTTTTAATCGGAAGTAATAGTGATGTAGAATAGCTTTGTGGAACAGCCACGATAAATAAATTTTTTCTTTCTGTTACTCTCAATGGGTCATGAATTACTCAATACAGATATTAAAATAAGATTTATCTGTCACTTGAAGAATTTCCGATAGCAAAAAATGGTCGGAGAGTATGAACTATACTGATCCTTCCGTCTTAAACGTATATTACTTACAAAAAGAGCCAAAAATAATTGATAAAATAAATAACACAACGTACATGCGGTCGTTACTGCTTCCGTCACAGATGACGGTCTTTGTGTTGAAATAAAATATATTTCTTATAATAAAATTTATACAAAAGCTTTGATACCAGATTTATGCAGTGTTTTATTCTGGTGGCTTTGTGAAAGTAGCAAGGGGTGCAGGACGTTGTGTGAAATTAGTTTTTTCTATTATTTTTCAATTGGATAATAGCCTACATGAGGGTTATCATGAAAGAAGTAACGTAGAATAAGTTAGCCAAGGGTTGATGACTTGGGACCCCGGGCTATAGTTTAACAATTCCACCCGGTGATTCATCTAAAATAGATGCAGGGAAAATCCTAGAAAACCTATTGAGTCCGAAGGACGGGAGAGGAGTTCGCTGTGGGGTCGTAGCATTCCCTTCTCCGTGTCTCTATCAGTTTTAAGAGGCAGCTGGCCGACTGGTCCAATGGGAGAAGCGGAAAACTCTTACCGTATGCCCAAGGTCTGCGACTCCAGTACATACGCCTCCCAAAAGAGATGAAGGTGCCTCGGCACGTGAGAAAATTAAAGCTAAAGAGAGAACGAGATGTCTCCTCTGTGCAGAAATATCTGCTAGAGAGAGCTCCGACAGGTTCATCCTCCTTTTTTGTGTAATGAGTAAAAGTTTATAAGTTTTAAGTGAAGCCGAAAGCAGCTCAAAGAGAATATGTTTCAAATTAAGAAGTCGGAATTGTCATACGCTGATACTATCTCAGTTCATGCATTTTAATATTCAGAAATGGCGAATGTGTATGTTCATAAACCAAGCGTGTTGGTCGCTGAGCACTAAAGCTGGCGTCAACGTGCTATCGAGATTAAGATTTATACGACCTTATCTTCCAATAAAATATATTCAAGTTAAAAACTACGGAAATGAATAGGACTTTCTACGAATAGTCTTTGAACAAACAGGCCAACGATAACGACGGCTTTTGAAATCTTCACAGTACGCGCATTCATCGAAGAAGTTTATGCGTAATAAAGCACACTTTCAAAGAGTGAAGAAAAAGCTTGCACCGGAACTAAAATAAGCATCTCACCTTAATACCTGAAATGAATTTGCAAGGTTCCAAGCAAACGCCGTTCAATAAAATATTAATCGTTGGAATTGTAAGAGAAAAAGAAACCCGTGAGAGGTGGGGAAAGGAAACGACTGATACAGTCTCGTGTGAGTCACGGTGAACTTCGCTCCTGAGAAACAGGTTCAACAACGTAACTCGTAAATTATTTTAACTGCCACTGATTCACGTGGAATTGAATTTGACGCGCTCATTCGAGATTTAGTCATATAGATCTCGTGAATGCATCAGCCTTCGACATTTGTGATAAACTCTTCTTCATTGTCTGAATGTCGACAATTACGTTGATTTATGCTCTATCCTTCGATAAACAGTCACCGCATGTTGCGTATTGAATTTCAACTGCAGATGGCCAACTTCATCATCCGACGGAGAGTTTATAACATACGGAGTTCCTCAAGGATCAATTCTTGGACCTTTACTTTTTATTCTACACATAAATGATCTTCCGGGATACGTACATCATCTAAAATCAGTTTTCTACGCGGATGACAAATATAATTACACAAGATTAAAATTTCTATGATCTAGTTAACGAAATGGACAATTTATATGTCTGATTTAAGGGTAATAAATTATCCCTCAACCTCAGTACTAATGCTATACACACCCGTAGACCATATTCATCCTATGCTCCTTTCCTGGGCCTTCAGGTTGATGATCAATTAAGTGGAATGACCATATAGATCTGTTTGCTATGAAACTAAGTTCAGCTTTATATTGTATATATGAAATCTGTCAGTTTTCAGGTATCTGGAAAGCATAGACGTATTTTGCTTTTTTCCATTTATCAGATTCCAACCCTGAATATATGCGATTGACTCGTGCCTTAGAGAACTTCCTACAATTTCCTAGCGTAATTAACAAGTGTTTAACCATGTAACACATTTATATCTATACCAATAAATAAAATTGAAGTCTCTGTCAGTCTGGAATTTTCTCTGGAATGGGCTCAACGGATTTCAATGAAAATTTGTGGGTTTAAAAACAGGAGATTTAACTTAAATATTTTTTCATGTTTCGTTTCTATATTGCAGAAGATATTAATAACACAACAATTAATATAAAATAATATATATATGTAAAGGTTTCTTGGTATACGCGCATCCAAAACTCGAAAAAGTGAATACGGGTGTCCTATACTCTTGATCTGTTTATGCTCCGAAAAGGCTTAACGGATTGCAATAAAAATTTCAGGGATTGATACAGGAATTTTAACTTAAATTTTCGTGTAGGTTTCATTTCGATATATAGCAGAGTACAGAATATATTAATAGAAAAATTTATAAATGCATTGAATTGCAGCGCGAAAGCCGGCGGGAAAACCAACTGCGAGTTATAAGTCCTCTTATGCGTTCCCATACTATTCATCTGACTTACTGTGTTATTTTAAGCGTCATTTTGCCATCATTAGAGTATTATCACTTCATACATTGTTGCAGCAGGAATTGGACCATAATTAACATAAAGTTGGCAGAGAGCTAACTCCCTGAATAATAATTAACTTCTTTGGATCGTCGGTACAATGTATACGTGATTTTTTTGTAGCGTTAAGAAAATTTTTTAATTTATTAATTGCTCATTTTTAAAATCAAATAAAATCAATATAATTTATCGCAGTAAATATAATTAAAATTTCCGTCTGTCTGGGAAGTATGTATCGAATTTGCTCCGAAACGAGTTTTTTATATATTCAATAAATTTAACTTTATAAATGTACTGTACCCGTTGTTTCGTTTTTAGAGCAATATACAAAAAGTACTATTTGTCCATGTTCTGTGCGTAAAAATGGTGGGAATAGCTTGTTATAAATATTAATACAAGAGTAGGAAAACTAAACAAGTTAACAAAAATGGATATTATTTAACGATGGCTTTTATAGTAGAGTAATAAATACAATCAGAATGATGCATGTTAACTGCTACAAGAGTGATTCAGACTTTCGTTTTAGCAACTGCGAATACTTTAGTTACACACATAGACTTTAATCGTCTGTAATCGGTTAGTCACGCAGTGATTCACCAATTCTTATTTTTATTCTGTAGCACTTCAGACAGCCTTTAAACTGGTTCCAGCATTTCTCAACACTAAAATCGGACAGCGAAACGTGCCACAAATTTCATCTCGTTGGAACCATTAACAATATTGAAAACTATAGTAATCATTTCGAATATAACTGATATGCATACATATATGTGATCGAATAAATAGTCCACTAATAACTGACATAATATTTAAAAGGGTTACTTGGGCAGCATTGGTAATAATAATAATGTTGGCGCTGTGCTGTGATGGGTGATCTCATTACAGTTTGGAAAATCACGATTCAGCAAAACCAGTGGAAATTTTTAAAAGCCATTATGAAAGGGCGGGTTAGCACGAAAAATATTTCGTACATTGCGGCAATTAAAATAGTATTTTTCTAACAAGACGGTGTCACATGTCACAGAGCACCATGGACTAAAACTTCGTGCAATGCGTAAGTTTACTTTGCTATCTTTTTTTTTTGCTCCATCCTTTAGTTTTATGAATTAGCAGGTTTACGGTAATAAGATACCTACAACAGAAAAACATAACACGCGCCATTTATAATTTACCACTCTTTGTTGTGCATCATAGGATGGTTAGAAGTACAGTCTCATGAATCCACTCGAAAAACGCAGATGGAAACATTTTAATGATGTTATTTTCGCACCTAAAATGTTAATAAAATAAATTTATTAAGTCAAAGACAGAAGAATTGTTTCTAATTAAAGCTTAAAAATAGACGGTAAAATTCAATTCTAGAAAATGAGATTGAAAAAATCTCGAGCTGCTCTAGAACCTGGGACCGACAGCTATTATTTTATATAGTTTTGTTTTGTAGTGTTTCAAGTTCTGAATTTCTTATGGGTAGACGCTTTATGTATTCACTCATTAGTGTTAACGGTCTATTATGTTAAGATGACATTATGGTAAATGGGAACAAAAAAAGCTGATTTCAATTTAATTTTATTTGAGAATGATATTTACAAGAAAACCCACTGGACACTATACATAAATATTAAAACGTAATTATTTAATCCGGCGTGGGATCAGAAAAAAAATAATTCTCTTGGTATTTGTGGGACGTGTAGCAGAAAATACATACAAGTACATACGTCACTCCGCGTTCTCGTACGGACGTGCGGGGTTCCAGATTAAATTGGCATCACATTCAATGCAGATGCAAGGAGGCGCAGTCTTGATGTCTGGTTGGCGGCGTTGAACCCTCCATTGGAAAGTTCAACTCCATTCCACAAGAAACTTCAGAACCCGCGTCAAAACTTCAATTCAAATTTAGACTCAATATTGTTTCACTTCAGATTCAAATTTTTATAAATGAAAGATTGTTCTTTCACTTCAAATTAACATATTTGACTGTTTCTTTGCTTCTTTAAATTTTGAATTTTATCCTCTCGCTTTCTTTGTCTCTCAGGTAAATCTTGGAATCACAAAATACATTTTAAATCAATCACTTGATCATGTATCCTCTTCCTCCTATCACTCTAGTCGTTTCCATTTCAAAATATTTCTCATGTTTTCCTGACGGCAAGTACGGTAACACACCGTCCGAGGCACTTCGGGGTCCAGTGGACACGGGACGCCTATGGTTTGCATTTGCTAATGGCAACGCTTTGTCACAATTTTTATAATTAAAATATTATAATATTTTTCATATGCTCAACTGAATTGCCAGCTCTTCATGTTTCACACTGTACTTAAAGCTAATTTGAAATAGGGCTCTGCCCAATAATTGATCATGGAGTAAATAATTTGAAATACTAAACGGAAGTGGGTCCATCAAAACGGCACAGTCTCTCTGTCTTCAGGGTGACGAAGAAGGACCCGATGCGTGAGAATTCCTATCTGCGAGGGATTTGCGACATCTTTAGCAAGATTATACATGATAAGAGTGTTCACCCCCAAGGAAAGTCTCAAGGATGGCTCTACCTCTGGCGGAATTAATGACCTCCGCGAATTATTTTGAATGTCATTAGAGAGGAAGGAATCAGGTGGATGAATCTTTGGAGATAGTTGTCGTGGATGAGGTGTCTGTCCGTTAGTCAGGCCATCGGAGAAGGTTGAATACATTGAGAAAAGAAAGGCATGTAAAAACAATCCGGCGGCATTCCCACCCCGTTATCTAGAGGGGAAGGAAGGAAGATGTAGGAAACGACAAAAATGGTAAATTCCTAGAAACCACCTGTCAACCAAATGATACTCCTTCCTACGAAGATATCAGTCAGGTTTGTCAAAGAAATTGCAGGCAGATACGCATGACAATAATTCCTGCTACACAACATGACCCTTTAAATAGATTAGAGTCCCTTGCAATTTCTAAGCTGGGATAGGTTTTTTAACGTTCCTGCAACTGTAATTGTGCTCCTTAAGCGTATTTATTTAATGTAACCCTTAATCCTTCACTACTTCAATCACTAAATTACGTTTGGAGTTAACTGAATTTTTATCTTTACTCAAATTCTTGTTTCTTCGCACTATTTTGCCTGCAGATTCTCCCTTCTTCCGAACGTAAAAGTTTTGTTTAAGTGAGCATCATATTTTAAGATTTATGTAGGATATATGCAGCACGTCCTGACAACCTTGTCGCTCGCTTTATTCCGATGTAATCACTCTTCACGCGGTCCGCTCATTTTAATTGCCGCCTCTTGGTACTAATTAGTGTCGTGGAGTTCGAATGTCTTCGACTCATCCCAGCTCGTTTTGCAAGGATGTTTTACGGCTCGTATGGCTTTGCGAAACGAATTAACAGCTCCTTATGTAATTATTTATAGGCGTGTTGCGTAAGTGGCGTCCGCTTTCCAGCGGCCGGCTCCGTATCGCTAAATCAAGGCAGGCAGGCAGGTAGGAAGGTAGGCAGGCGCTTTCTCGCGCAGGGGACCGAGGCACCTGCTCTGCAGATAGGATCGCATCGCACATCGCGCGCGCATTCAATTAAGGCGCAAGGACGCGGCGTCCTGCCCCGGGGAAGCCCCCGAGCCACAGCGCTGTGACGTCTCGTCTTGTTCATTGTATGGGGGTCAGGGGACAGCGACGAGGCGAGGCCTTCCTTGCCGCTTTAAGCGATAATCGGTCTGGCCTTCTTTTACTACAACTCTTTTCAAGTTCATATTCCGCTATTTTATCAAACTAACTGCATATATCGGAAAAGAGAGAACAGAAGCTGACAAATATCAATTACACTAAGCTTATACGATTCCACTTCTCGAAAAGTTCAGAGCAATATATTTATTAATGCGTGGAATTTTTTGATGGGCAACGGGCTACTTGACGGAGACTCTGAAGCAGGCAACTCCCCTTTAATAGCATAGGAAGGGAATTAAAAAGGGTGGTTGTGGAAGGTAGAGCAATTTAGCCAAGGGTTGACAAAGTTGCTATAGTTTATGGATCCTACTCGGTGTTTCACCAGCAGGTGATGCAGGGAAAGCCCTAGAAAACTTGCATCAGGAAGGCCGGGCATTTGGAACTACTCTTACGCCCTTCTGATGACGGGAGACTGGATTTTTGTGGTAACACAACAAATTCGCCTTGATCAGTATTGAGTGGAAGTAAGCCGTCTGGTTCAATGGGATCAGCGAACAACTATTACCGTATGCCAAAGTTCTGTGATCCCCATGCACGCACCCCTCAAACCGCTCAAGGTCGTTTCAGTTTGTGGGAGACTTAATATAATAATCTTTTTGTTTTTCCAAGGGAAGGTGAAAATCTTTGAAAGACTATAACGGAGTCCACATTGGATATTAGTGTGGGATTCTACCCTCTAAAAACACCTCCCTTTCCAACGATGACTTTTTTTATTGATAATAATTTACTTGACCTGTTTTCTAGATTCAATAACAGATCTGTTTAACAATATTTTTCTTTTGTTGGTACATTTTTTTGCATAGATATAAATATGTATGAATACAATAGTAAAGTATATGAGTATATTTAAATTTGTTTTAGGATGTAAGATCATCATCTGTTACACTAATTTTATTATTATATTATTTTCGTGGAGAGACTGAAGGAGAGAATTCTTAATTTCTTTGTCTCCTCATCCTTTCCACCTTTATACATTTTGTTTGTGAAACAACTCCGGTTTTCCGGTTACGACCCACGTTTCCGGATCTCCATGACGCGTTGGTCGAGTAGTTGTAGGTTCAAACTTTTTTACTAATTTTATACTCTAATTATTTATGACTGTATTTGTATTAGCAGAGTTATGTAATTTGTTTAAGATAATTACTTGAATAATCTTACTATTACTATAATTTATATTCTATTTTATGTTATGATGTCCATATTTTGGTCTTTATACTCATCCGGTTCCTGAATTTGAAAGTCCGGTCCGATGATGAGTATAAGTCTTATGATGTAATATTTAAGAGTCTATATTTTTAGTCCTGTATTTTGTCAGTTCTAAAGCGGATATCAGGTTTGTCAAATTTTCTAGAGCCGCGGTGAGTGGTGGGTTTCTTATTATTTCCCATAGTCTTTCTTTTCTTAAGGTTTCTCTTATTGTCTTGTCTACCTCATGTTTGGGGCATTCCAGTATGGCGTGTTCCGGTGTTCCTATCTCTCCACAGGCACATAGATTGTCTGGTCTGCTATTTATTCTTCCCAGATATTGTCCGTATGGACCATGACCAGTAAGAAAATGTATAAGACCCTTGGTTGGGTTGAGGTGTCTAAGCTGTAATCTTTCTCTTATGTTAGGTAGAATTTCGTACACCTTTCTCCCTTTATTCGATGAATTCCATCTTTCTTGCCAAATGTTTAATATTTCTTCTTTAATTTCTATTTTGGTGTTTGCTTCTTTGCCTAAAATTTCTACGACTTTGCACTGGTTCTCTTTTTTGAGCCAGTACTGCGCGCTCCTTTTCCTGATTTCTAGATCCAATGGGACAACAGCTAGGAGAACTGTTAGTGCTTCTGAAGGGGTTGTACTGAAGGCACCTGATATTCTTAACAAAGTTTTCCGCTGAATTTGTTGGATTTTTAGCATTGGTTTAACTAGTCTCAATCTATGCGCCCATGTGCCCGCTGCGTAACCTGTGATTGCTGCCAATATTGAGTTGTGGTATAACTTGAAAATATTTAAAGGTTTTTATTGTATCTATATGCTCCGAAAATGTATTTTTGTCGTCCAGCCAAATTTCAAGATACCTTAAGCTTTTCTGTCTTTTTATAGTGTTGTCACATATTTTGACCACTGGGTTGCGGGATAAATTTCCTTTCATCAACAGGTAACTGGGTTGCGGGATAAATTTCCTTTCATCAACAGGTAACTAGTTTTATTATAAGCTATGCTCCAACGATGACTATGTACCTTCCCGTGGGACCGTCCATAGACATTACTTCACTATTGCCAGGGAGTGGGTGAGGAAAACCCAGAAGGAGGAAGGCTGCCGTTACGGACTTCCCTGAAATCCTTTGGATCTTTTTTTCGGGGAGGGGGTAACAGGTTACGTGAGGGTGATTTTGGAACAGTAAACTCCCCTTTAATAACATAGGAAGGGTATTGAAAAGGGTGTGTGTGTGAAAGGTCCAGCAAGGTAGCCAAGTGTTAACTAGGACCCCTGTGCTATAGTTTAAGGATCTTACCACGTGTTTCACCTAAAGAGATGCAGGGAAAACCCTACAAAACCTGCATCACGTAGGTCGAGCATTGGATACTATTCCGAATGACGGGAAACGAGTTTGCTGTGGGCTCTCAGCATCCCCTTCTCCGTGTCTTCGCAAGTTTCAGGAGGCAGTTGGCCGATTGATCCAATGGAATCAGGGAACAACTCTTACCGTATGCCCTAAAATAGGTGAAGGTGCCACGGTATGAGAGAACTTTGAAAAAAAAAACAGAGTGCGAGTAATTTCCGACGGAATCAGGGGAGGCCCGCAGTCAATTTCGGGAAAAATGGCTGCGAGAGAAATCCCCCACAGGCTACATTCTACATTCATTGCATTCACAACTTTGAAAATCGTCACTTTCTGTTTTACTTTTTTTAGGGCGTTTCGAAATGTTCGTAAAAATTTAACTACCAGCCGACTTTGACGTCAGATCAGTGATTCATTTCCCGATTGCAAAGAATATTACGCAAGCAAACAGTCATCACAAATTTTGTAAGGTGGGGTTTTGGTAAAGCAATCATGGTTGATGGAATGGTGAGGAAATGGATTGGAGAATTTAATGAAGGTTGTGAAAATGACCGTTTCTGACCACTAGTGACAGCATAACGGTCTTGTCTTGTCATTTTCTACAAATCGTTTCTTTATCAGACCAAAAATTATCCTGGAAACCATTTGAACGACGATGATGATGTGAGTATTAGCAGACTTGGCTTTTATAACAAAAGGAACCTAAATTAATTTAATCATTGTATTGGTTTCGAAGGATGAATTGTTCACTCTTATGAATAACTACAGTAACATATTATATTACATTCTGCTTTGATTATTATAAATTTATTAGAAAATGGGAACTTAATTTGTAGACGTATCTAATTTCCTCTTTGGAGGACTAATAGAATAAAACAACGCTGAGGCAGCATTCGCACACAATTATGCATCCGTCATAGGAGTTAAAATTTTTTATAAAAGTTCTGAGACACACAAACAAGGAAGTTACTGCGTTGGTATAATTATAGAGAGAGGCGCAGGTATCAAGAGGAGTAGAGCCACCTACACAAGGCCACTAAGAATTACCTAATCTTAGAAGAAAATCAGCTTGGATTTAAAGGCATGACGCGGAATAACTCCTGCGGTTTTCAGATAAAGTTGTTGTACTATAAAAACTAGTACAACAGTTGCATTCCATAGACAAGATAAAATCTTGGAACGAAGGAATTTGCAGGTCCGAGGATTTGTAATTTAAACATTTTTTTAAACGGAATTTATTTTATGAAAAATGAAATCAAGTAAGAAAACTTTTATGAGCTTCACAGATAATAATTTAGCAGTCAACACTTACGCGATATTAATTTGGACGGGTTAATAGCAAAGTTTATGATTTTCCCCATCAAGTTTTTTATTGTGGGAGTAGTGGAAGGAGCACAAACGTGATAGCTGCAAGAACGTCAGAAATAAGTACTTTCACATTTGAGGTATTTTCCCGAATATTCAGAGTAAAATAATGAAAATAATGGATCCCTACTAGATTAGATAACTCTGGAGTAGGAGGAAGAAACTTTAAAACGCCCGAAAAATTAGCGGAATAGTGGCTTTTAAGTTAGATAGTAAACTTAAGTTGGAGATTTTATTTTGTTTGTAAAGTTTACCTCCTTTAATATCAAGCGTGGAAGATAAAGCAAAACAATTAATAAAGTGAATAAATTAATCGTTTATTATCTAGGAAAAATTATATTTACTCTAATTACATTAATAATTCGCTCCGGCTTTCCATTTATTAGAACCATTCAAATATCCATATTTGAATATGCCCTAACATAAATTGGAGGAATGAACATTCCGGGATTTCCCTTCTTTTCACAAAAGAAAGCAACTAAAAATAGCTTTTGTTTACGATCGTCGGAAATTCCTTTTCTTACTATCCTTGACTTTCTGAAACCCCAGAAATCCCCATTAATGCATTTCAAGCATAAATAAGAAATCATTTAGTTTAATAAATTAATTCTTTCTAAATACACGTGCTGTATTTTATTAACACAGAGAGTTTAGTTTTAGGCCAGTACATGCATTGATCAAACTTGAATGTAGTTTTACAAATAGATAACACCCGTTTCTATTTGAAAGGAAACGCTGACGTAGACTATAGTTTGGAAACAATTGTGGCACACCACGTGTTCATTAAATTACATCAAAATTAAATTTTACTTAATTATATTCTTTAAAAATAGATTTGCAAAGGAAACAGTCTACGTTTAAAACTTATATTGCCGTCTACTCAACATGTTATACATTCCTCCAAAGTTATCATGTTTTAGGCTGGAAACTAGAAAAAAACGGAATTATGATCAAAAAGCAAAAATCAAAACGTATCGTTGCAACTCTCTCAGGAAGGAAACTTCCGACGGCTTGCCAGTTAGGATTGCTGCCACGGGACTTGGAGCAACACCCAGTTCTTTCTGCCACGTGGTCTTCTGCTTCTGTAATCGTTCTTCCACCGATCCTTTTTCCATCAAGTCACAGCCAAGAATGTCTTTTCTTGCTTACTATAAACCTTTTGTCTTGCTCTGGCCTCCTCTCCCTTTTTCATTACAGCTCCAATAATTAATAATAATAATCATATTCCGTAGATCCTGTAAAGAAGCTAAGCTTCAAGGATGTGGAATGAGTCAGGGTGTACCTTTATTACATTATTATATTATATAAAAGATAAATATACTTATAACAAATTTTTGTAACCAAACATTATAAACTAACTACTCGTCTCCGATTCTTCTATAAATTCCTTTACTGAATAGAAGGAGTGGCTAAGCAAAAATGAGGATAATTTAGACTTAAAACTTACCTTGGTTATCGGACAACTGTTTGATTCTATGCGGCAGTCTGTTGAAGACGGATATCCCAGAATAATGCAAACCTTTCTGTGCAATTGACAATGTTTTACATTTTTTATACAGATTATTTTTGTTCCGTGTATTGAAGGGATGAATATCAGAATTATTCAAAAATAATTGCTTATTTGTGATTAAAAACAACAGCAATGAATAAATGTATTGGCACGTCAAAGTGAAAATACCTAACTTTTTGAACAGAGTTCTGCAATAAGTTCGTGAGGTAACCTGACATATTGCTCTAATAACACGTTTTTGACTAATAAAAATCTTATTTATGTCTGCTGAGTTGCCCCAAAATATAATACCATATGATAAAACAGAATGGAAATATGCAAAGTATACTAATTTTCTTGTTTTTAGATCACTGAAGGTGGAAAGGTGGAAAGTGGCCTCGGTATTCCCCAACCAAATCTATTAAGTGCTACGTGGTTAATTGAGTTAAAATACTGCTTGAGTCTACAGATGCGAAGGTGGTTTCCGGGAACCTGGCTATCTTTAAGCAGAAGCTTCTTCCTGGAATTATTTACCTGACCCTGACCATGCTTGTATTAGCCGCACATTTATCACAGACATTTACGCTAGATAAAAATTAAAAATAATAATCGAATAATTTGGTGCAGCAATGCATTTTTCTGGCACACACTCAACGTGGCTATATATATATAATTAAATTAAATCAAATAAAATGACATGTTTGCTATACAATTAAATAACATAACTAATTTTAAGGGATATTAAGGCAATAAATAATACTACTATGTTGAAGATCATAATTTGTGAGATTTCCTGAAAGAAGATTGTTCTTAGGTAAGAGGAAATTAACATCCATAGGTTGAGGTGTCATTCTACCTGAATAAAAAAAAGGAGAAACTGGCCTATTACGTAAGCCATGTCAACTTAGACCTCACGAAGTTAGAAGAAAATATTAGTTTAAAAATTGGTTGTATGTGTTTTGACCGCAGGATTTTCTTAGCCCATCGTGCCCTGGAAAAGAAAGTTATCAATAATTATAACATCTGAGCCTTAGGAAATTTACATTTTAATAGGTATTTATTGCTTATCACTAAATGAAATTGTAAATATTTCAGTTGCAGTTTAACGTATCATCGCAACCACTATGAAATAAAAGTATTAAAACCTCATCAACATATTAATATATTAAAATTTGTACTTTCTTGTTTATGAGGAAAATGCTCTCAAGAGAAGACGATCAAGAATTTATAATAATTTTAATTAAATAGATGAACGTATCATTGAAATAATTTACATCTATCTTTCATAACTAACCTGGACCTCTACTGCGGTGCTCTTAATTTCCTGGCGCATTCCGCTTTTACCGATAATACTTATATTTGTTATTTCATGCCCTGAGGCACCATCTCTTAAGCAGACATTTTCATTCGTCTGATGGAATTAACAGCCATCGTGTTATATCCACACTCGGATTTTTATTTATCTCGAATAATATTGTAGTTGGCATTTACTTTTTTATGTTGTACATTTTCATTTTAACGGAATACGTCAGCGAATTTTTCGTTATTATAATTAAGTTTATTTTGACTTAAATAAAAATTTCTCTATTGAGCTTCTTTCCTCTCTCTTCGATTGGACAACAGCTGCATTGCCTCACTGACCGAAGGCCTCTTTTATGAGTACTGTCAGCATTATCCTTCTGGCGTTCTTTTCCGTTTAATGAAAGAATAATGTACTTTTACGGTGACCTGTGATCTTATTCTCCGAACTAATTACCGCACCGTCAAGATGGAGATAAACAACTTGCCTCAGACCGATGAAACGCCTTGGAGCAGGTGTAATCATTCTTATCAAAGCGTTTTCCTTTTGTTTGGACTGGATTGTTTTCTTTCTGTCAGTCAGTGTTGGTTTTAATTGACGTTTTAATTTTTGACTTACGTCGATTCCATCCTGACTACGTGAAATGGCAATCCTAAAAAGAGACGGGCGAGGCGAATTGTAACTATCAAAATGAGAAAATGCTCGCAATTTATAGGGTGAGTCAAAAGTCGCAATACACACTGTTATTTTATGGCATGTACCGTACATGGGCGCCATCTTGAAATCGGCCATCTTGAATCTAATTTTTTTTAACGGAAACGGGATCGTATTATGTTTTAAAATAGAACCAGCATTTTATGACAAGTTCATTCCTGTAAACAGATTCGAAGCAGCAGTTGTGGTTCAAATGCTACAACACATTTTGTTTGTAATTACAGGCCTGACTGTTCATTCAGAACAGAGGGAAATGGCACTTCTTTCAGCAATTCCAGGTAAAGGATAGACCACCTCACCCATACCTAACTGGGATATTCAGGTTTCCAAATTCCTGAAGGGTTTTTGAAATGACGGGGTGTACTGCGACTTTTGACACACCTTATATATATATATATATATATATATTTGACCTTTTACAGTTACAAAAATTACTGGTGAAGCCCTCTAAATAATTCATAGGGAAAACACCACAAACAATATTTTATACTACTGTTAAGATTAATTTGTAAAATGTTAATAGAAAAGTTTGCAAAAAGAATTTTTAATGTTATGAGAAATTACAATTACAGGGAAGAATAAGAAATTGGAGATTGATCTGGCCGTGGTCATTTAAACAACGGCAGGAAACCGTGATCCTGTCCAGATGGGTCCAGCGACAAGTTCCAGGCAAGATGAGACGAGCGGATAAATACCGCTGTTTGCTGATTTCCTGGTGCTGACAATTCTGAGTAGGACTTTTGTTACTAATTATGCTTTATGAGTGTATGCTTTATTAGTGTAGAAATCATGTAATTAGTTTATAAGATATTTAATTTGGATAAATATTGTAAATATATAATATTAATCATAAAAAACTCTGGCTTGTAACTTCAAAGTGATAAAATTGTAATACATTGTAAATGGGTAAATATAAAGTAACTGGATTTCACATTTATATAATAATTCTTTCGATCTAAAATAAGTTTATCTCCCCTTAATCATTTCAGAACAATTTTATCGTGCAATACTCCAGAAAGTTGTTTCAACAATGATCGGTGACTTGTATAGTCATGTGGAGTTTAGTTTATAATAATTTGAACAAAAGTGACGATTTATATTCCAAATTTGGCAACAGGTTATGAAATAATATTCGCTATCCAGTTCTTAACCAAATTATGAAGTTTAATTTACAAAATGAACTGCAAATTAAGGTGGATGTAATTGTTGATAAATCATCTCGTATATTCAGAGAATGGCGTGAACGTGTGTCAGTCACATTCTAGTGCTTAGTAATAAAATTAAACGGACAAACACTGACCAGAGATTAATACTGAAAAGACTATCTAGGTGCCCGGCAATGCCCAGTTACTTATAATTTATCATCTATAACGTCGGTACAGTAATTAATTCGACACGAATGTAATTTAATTTGTTTTAAAAGGTTTAGAGAGCATTGTCAGAACGATTTTAAAAGTCTTCTTAAAAAGAGGGATATATATGTAATTGAACTATGTGAGTCTCTTATTATTTGCCATTTGTAGATACTCATCGTCATTCCAATACTAGCATACATATTTTTTCAATTCCAATTTGTAATTACGGTGATATTTCACTCTGACGCCATAAATCACTCCCCTACAATCTCTAGCCGTTTACATTATGCACACTTAACCCACAAGATAACCTCTAGCCTCAAAGATGTGTTTTAAACAACTTTTCAAATTTATTATGAATTAAAATCATAGTCAAAAAATTAAAATACATACATAACCAAGTTTTTTGAAAATTTTCACTTATGCAACTGACAAAAATTTTAGCTCTGGGTCTAGAAGTTGGTTTTAGACAAATTTAGTTTGAAATCACCATGCTTACTTAAAATGTGGAAAGAATTAAAGGATTTAAGAAAATCTCTCTTATTTATTATCACCATCGTTCCAATTGTTATTTTTTTGGTTTGAAATATTACGTTTTTGGTTTATAAAATAGGTTAAGCTTCAATTGAATTAATACCGCTAGGTTTAATTGAAGTAAAAGTTTACACTTGATATCTATTTCGATGATGATATTAAGTTTCTGTTAATAGAATAGGTTAATTTATATAAGTATATCATTTTAAAAAGTAGAAGTAACATCAACTTACTACTTTTAACTCAAGTGTAATCTCTGTACCATGGTTTCTTTGACGAAGCTAAAGCCGAACGTATCCGATGTGCGCCGAGCGTTTCATGAAGACCATTGCTCAAGGCTATTATATATAGGGCCTTAAACGGGTTGTTGAAGGTTTTGGTTCTTCAGAATATTTGCCCTCAGCTGGCATCAAAACGTCAGCCCGTCTAAATCGTCTCAGTAATTTTCTCTATTCAATTTTTGTTAGTTAATGTTCGTATTTATTACTACTATTATTATTAAAGGCGATAAATTACGTTTTGATTTAATAAAATGTTCAAAATTAGAATGCTAATTCGCAGGGGTTTTATTTAATAAATAGTTAATATTTCATCAAAGTTCAATTTTCGATGATATTTTCAATATTAATAAGTCCCATTTTCAACAATAATTTTCATAATTTTTACAACCAAAAATTTAATAGGTTTTACTAAGAGTTTGTGCTATACACTATATATTCAATTTTTTTGCATAAAACTATGAATAATTTAATTCATCCTTTAGTAATGTGTGGCTTTTAGCGGTCATTTATGTATCATGTATGATAAATTAATACAGGAGCGCATTCATTAAATTCCTTCCAGTACTGAAAGTTGAACATTCATATCGTTGGAAAATAATTTTTCACGGTAACAATTGTTATTTGTTTATACAGGGAAATTATTGTGTGTAATGAACACTCCAGGCGTTATAAAATAAGAGTTTGTTTATTCTATAATTATAAATACAGGTTTTAAAGATGGTTTGCGTTGTAATTATTAATCGTAATTGAATATTTATTCTTATAGCCTTCTTCCTTCAAAATAGACTCATACTGAAAGAATTCTGCAGTTATAATTTAGAAACAATAACAGTTTATAAAACACAACGACGAGGCACTCGAGTAAAGTGAAACATTTTTAGATAAACGTGAAGCCCTTAGAGATAAAGAAGGTTGGAAAACATGTTGAACTGTAACGTTTCCCCACTGTTTATTCACCGCCGCTCTTTTTTGCTCCTTTCCGTCCACTTGGAAATTTTATTTCTTTCTCCCCTTTGTGGTCGTCTGAACGACGCGGCGCTGCTGTTTCTGTTTGAGCCCTGGAGAAAGGCTCCTTCCTGCCCATATTATTTTGCGTCGTTTCCGGCGACACTTTGACTTTGAGTGTTCGATCTGTCTCCCTCTCGCACTCACATAAAGGCCCTTACATGAGGCAATCGACCGAATTAAAATTCCCTCGGTAATATGAGACATTTTAGGGACGTTTCAGATTTTGCCTTTAGTCTTGATAGGAAACAAAACTTATTCAAAGCTCTGGGCAAATGAATTTAGGATCTACTCAGTATAAATGAGGGTATAATGTATTATAAAGTTACCTAATTTATGCATATGTAATTTGGCTAATGTATTTATGAAAATCAACCCATTTACTGGTTCTGTCGATCGCCTATATGAATATGGTAATAATATTCTTAATAACTTTCACATGTCGTCAATTTAGCCCGATATTTTATTAACTACGTTTCTCTTTTCCCCTCACAAAACCGCCATATCTGATGGAAGATCAATATCTCAGTTTCATTAATGTTTCCTCATAGGAGTTGATTTCTCTATAAAATGTCTATAATTTCCGCTCGCTTACCCAAACTTCTGCATTTAAATTCCTCCGAATACTATTTTTCCACAAAGTTTCATTATATCTTCCTTTTATTATTTGTCATTCTCGTCGCGTTTCATTAGGTATCGCCATCAACACCTTTTCCGGTTTTTAATTCTGTTTTAATATGCAATATTCACCAGTTTGAAATCCGATGTTCTTAATTAAAGCTAATAACGCAAATTTGAGATTCTGAAGTTACGTCCAATTAATGTATAACTTCATGCCGTTTATTTTTGAACTGAATTGAAAAACTTGTCAATTATGAAGTAAAAACTTAATATTACTTAAAGATCGAAGGATTTCCCGGTGAAGAGAATAAATAAACGTTTCTCGGGTTACCAACCGGGTAATATCCTTACACAGTGACGTTTCGAAGGATAGAACTTCCATCATGAAGATGCTTCCCATTAAAACGTCCCTGCGTACGGAGATTGCTCGGTTGGAAACCCGAGAACAGATCTTTAAATATTACTTAATTCCGTCCTGAATATGATCAAATTTTTAATTCTCTTATGTTCAATTACATATTTCAGTAATCTTTATTTTAAGGAAATTCATATAAAATCATTATATGAGAATAATATTAAATTATATTCCCTTAAAGAAAAATGTAATTATGAAGTTGTCATAAATAAATATCCGTGTTTATTAGCTTCATAATATCACCATAATAGAATTTAACAGTACTTATATTTCCACAATATAAACAGCTTATTACTAGACAAGTCGTTATTGGGTTTCCACCCCACTCAGTGAAAGCTTAAGCCACGATGGTGCATACTATTATCTTCCTCAGGATAAGGATCGTGCTGTAGTTTTTGTGGAAACTGAAGATATCACCTTAGGCCTAGAGCCAATCAGGACGCAACTCGCGCCGCACTAGCAAAGGATAGATTGTAAATCCAACATGCAAACTATGGGTCGTCACTTCATTTGATAAACTGTCAGTGTGTATTATGGAAACGTAGTTGCTTGAGCTTTGACTGACCCTGGTGAAAACCGAAGATCTATTTACCAGCATATACAGCGGAAAACACTTAATCATCTGATAATTTATTTATAATTAACTATAAAATATTCATAATGGCTCATCAGTACTGAAATGAGAATATTATATTTAGGGAGAAAAAATTCGATGGAAAATGTTTGCATTTGTATATCTTTACGAAAAGAAGACTTTAAAGGAGCACATTGGGGTATGAAGTGAGAAGGCGCTGCTAGTAAAGAACAGTTTCAGCACAAAAGGATTCTAGATACCATTGATAGAAGTTACGGTAACAACTATAGTCCGCACCACGGAAATGTAATATTAAGGTCAAGTAACGTCCCGCACTTCAGTCAGTGCTACTGCCAGATTTTGCACAACCTGTTCAACCATAGTTAGCCATGCGCATCACTTATTATATTAAATTTCCATAGACGATTATTACCTCGCTCGTTTCAATTCAAAACGTTCTCCGTGAACTTGTATCAATGAAATCTACCATCTGGCAGTTCTCAGTCGGCTTCTTCCTAAGTCATTGCTTAAGAAATAACTTCGCATGTCGTCCTCCAATATCAATCGTTCAGCTTTACTTTTCGTTACAAAATACACAAAAATTACCTTATCACCCCAATTTTCTTACTTACATAACATCTCAATACTTGAAGACTTTCTTATAATTAACATGGTTGTTTACTAACATTATAGTTCTTTAAAATTATATATTTCGGTTGGAAGCTTAGAAAAATACTTAAGCAAACAGGAAACTTTTTCAATCATCTGTATTGCAAATATTACATTAGATTTTATCTGTCATGTTTTAGGAGAAAAGTAATGTTGTTGTGGTATTCAGACCCAAGATTAGACTGATGGAATTCTCCATGTCAAGCTATCCTGCGCAAGCCGTTTCATTTCTACAAAACTAGCACTTTCCACATCCTCCCAAAAAGGCTCAGCGTATTTCATCCTTTACCTCCCTCTTCTGTTCTTAATCCAAACACACTTTCCCACTAATGCTTATTTTACAAGATCCTCATGTCTTAAAACGTGGCCTATTAACCTATCCGTTCTCTTGGTCAACGTCCTCTATATTGTTCGCTCTTTCCCTATTCTGCTTAGAACTTTCACCTTAGTGATTCCATCCACCCATCTGATTTTCAGCATTCCTCTATGGCACCACATTTCAAAAGCTTCTATTCTTTTCCTCTCTACAACTCCTATCGTCCATGTTTCACACACATTCAACGTCACACACCATAGGATTATTTTTCATAATGATTTCCTAATATTCATACTTATAGTAGCCGTAAGTGAATCCCTATTTTGTAACGAGAACAATCCTTTCTGGTGCTATCCTACTCTTTATGTCTACTATACCTATACCATTCCTAGTTATTACGGTTCCCACGTAGCAGAATTCCTTAACTTCCGTCAAAATATTCCTTCCCCATCTAACACCCTTCGTTATTCCACTGTTTCCCATACTACATTCCATTACCTTGGTTTTTCTTCTATTAATTCTCATATTAAACTCTTTCTCAAGGACCACGTTCTTTCCATTTATCATGGCTTCCAAGTCTTCTTCTGACTGCCCTAATACTACAATATCATCATCAGAACTTAGTGTTTTTATTTATTCTCCTTGCAGTATTATTCAGTTTTAACTTTCTTCATCGCCTGTTCTATAAATACGTTAAACATCACTGGTTAGACTGCATCCATGTTTTATTCCCTTCTTGATTCCTCATTTATTTCTTGCCCTTCAATTATAATTACTGCTGACTGCCATCTGTAGAGGTTATATATAACTCTTCTTTCTCGATATTTTAATCCTGTCATCTTCAAAATCCTTCCTGGTTAGTTATTTTATCAACTTTTTTCAGAATTCTTTTGCTGGCACATTTCGAAAAACGTAAAATAGAGTCATGGTTAAGCATTTTTTCATTGCTTCATATTTTATTCCCCTTCTACGCTCTACTCTTTTCCAGATAATGTAACACCCAACCAAAACAAGCCGAATATTAATGGCACCATTGTCATAAAATTTCTGTATTCTTAATCCACTCAGTTTTATATTGTTGATTATTTAGGAGCCATCTTTCTTCAACTTTTGCACTCTTCTAGAAGTTATAATAAAACATTTACTTTTCTCAACCCAGAAATTATAATTCATTATTCTGTCAGAGTGTAGTTGAATCAGTTGTCCTGGAATGTTAGGGCTTGAACATCTTTTTTAAATGGATTTTTCTCTGTATATTGGTTGATAAACTGAGGTTTCCTCCTACTTTCAGATAGAAATAAATTCTTCGTATTTTATTTGGCCTTCAGTGTCGTCATCTAGCAAGTAGTTCCTTCTCAGAATGTGTCCGACCGGTTCGCTTAACACCAAAGAACAGTTTTATTCTGGACACCGAATTTATTTGATGCTTGACCAGGACTACATTTCAAAGTTTTCAAGGTAATCAACAAGTATGTGATGATTTTACTTAAGGTTCCTGTACGAAAATCTACCGTCCTGTCGGTAATATTAGTAGAGTGGGATCGTGTTGAAATTCCGCACTCTAGCTTTACGACGTGATAATTGAATGGAATTGAATGCAGATAGTGTTGTTGTTGGCAGGCTGGCGGAGCTACTGGGCCTCCAGGAAGGACCCTGACCTGTGCCCCGAACATTGCTTCACTTCTCCCGCTCACCTTGCCTCACCTTCAACCGTCTCAAATGTCCCTGCGTTGAGCGCGAATCAACACCAGCCTTATCACCGCAATCTTACACACTCGTTTATCCGGACGTTTCCGCTCCTGCCTTGTTTCCGTCTCAACCCCAAACATAAAGCGAATTTTTACACTAATGTAATTAAGTATGCGACAACAGCACGTCCCATATGTGTTGCAGGTGGGCTGCGGAGTTTGAAATATGGACGACAACTTCCGGTGGCAACAACACCCTCATGGACAACGAAAATTGTATATTACGACCCGTTACATACTTGTTACATGTTCGGTAACTTAATTTGTTAGTTTTTATTGTTGTAATGTGACGTAATCCTGTACTTTTATATATCGACACTGACGTTTGCGAACGTAATCGGCTGACGAACACATACGTCAAATAATATTTTATTGAGTAAATTTTAAATTAAAAAAATCTAATAAAGAAATATGTATTCATACATCAAAATTTAGCATAATATTTAGGAAGTTATCTGCTCAGATTAATAACAAATTAAAACTAACATTCTATTACGTGTTATTTTAAATAGAAGCCAATTGTAGCTAAAAATAGACAAGAAACTACAACAAAAATCATTCATCGTTTGGAAGACAAAGGAAACGTGCCAGTTGTTCATAAAACATCGGATATCGTTAATTTACAAATTAATTTTGTATCATGTTTTCTTCAATGATCCTGCTCCTGTGGGAGAAACGAGATTATTTTTCCGCTGCACCTGGGCATCTGTGCCGTATCTGCGGTTCCAGGTTGTTTTTCCGTCTCCCTGTAGAACGTTCTGGCCTACGTTCCCCCGTTAACAACTCTCCAAATTAAATATTTACAATATCTGTAAAGTTGACTTCAAAATTTGATTACGTCATGGAACTGTTTCTGAGCTAAGTTATAATTATTACTTAGCTGCTGATGGGCATTTTCCCGGTGGCTGCTATATACAAAGGAAACACAAATACAATTACAAAAAGAAAATACAAATCACACTAAGGAACAATTTTGAAGTGTAGGTTTTGATCTGAAAAAGAAAAGAGAAGTCAGGAGTCACACAGAAATCACTTCACTGCACTTCACCATAAACACTTCACTGATTCAATAAATTTTTCTTTTAAAAAATCTGCTCACTTAAGGTTTCTTAGCCTATTCCTAAACTGGTTTACGCTACCCGGAAAATTCGTCAGTATTTCTGCAGGCAAGGAATTACAATCGCGTGTAGATCAATTAACCAATGAAAATTAACCTACGTCAGTGCGTTGCTCTTTTTCTTTAATTTTGAACGTAAGATAATTTTTAGAAATATAGTTCGGCGCTGTAAGATGGTTAGTTATGTGGGATCTCTATTAATTTGTGTTGAAGTTTTCTCGCTGTCTTTTGAGTTATATATAGGTCGAGGAATATGGTCTATCATTGAGCTGGACCCAGGCAGCCCAAAGACCAATCGGAAAGTTTCTGAGCATAAACTTCTCACCTACGTATACAAACCTGGGTGGGCTCTTACAATATAATTATTTCATTCTTCAAAACAGTCTTTTATAGTATTTTAATTTATTACACTAAATAAGTCTGTTTTAATCTCAAGAGCTTCAACCTTTTTTTGGTCATATTCATCTAAAATATAATATAAGTTATACAGCGTTCAACATTCTTAATATTTTATTTCACTTTAACTTTTATATTGTTCTTGTTTGTTTTATGGTATGCAGTCTTAAGACTGGTCAGATGCAAGTCTCCATTCTAGCCTATCCTACTCAAACTAACGCCCTTTGTTATTCCACTGTTTCCCAGACTACATTCCATCACCTTGGTTTTCCCTCTATTAATCCACATGTGGTACTTACTCTTCCTCCAGGATCACGCTCATACAATTTATTATGTTTTCCAAGTCTTTTTCTGACACACATGCAATATCATCAGGAAACCTCAGGGTTTCTATTTCTCCTCCTTACAGAATATTTCCACTTCCATATTCCTTTTGAAGTTCTTCATCGTCTGTTCTGTATATGAGTTAAATATTGCATCCTTGTCTTTCTCGCTCTTGATTTCTGCTTTCTTTTGTTTCCCTTATATTCTAATTATTGGTTAATTAATTGGATAACGAAACCAGGAAAAAACAAAATTGTTTAAACGGGGATTCTATCGGGTTTATGGTAAAATTGTAACGTGAATTAAGTAGAAACAATGTTACGTTGTATTTGCTGAAGATATAAAAAGATTTCATGCGCTTCTGGAAGAATGGGAGACGCAGTCATTGGACAAATTTGAACAAGTGACAAAGGTACAAGAAGAGAGTTTCCAGAGGGTTGAGTCCTAGAGATGAGGTTTATAAAAGTAAAATGTGAGTAATCATATGGCGTTAGAGCGAAGAAATATGGAAGTACAGATAAGGTGAAGTAAAGGAATGCTATAAAGAAGCGTTGCAATAGTATACCATGGAAGAATTTCATCTCCGCCGTCTCTGAAGCCGCCCACAAGATTCTCAAAATTACTTGAGCAGATAACCGTTACAGGAGAAAAAATTCCGCAGCAGAAGCGTGAGTGCTTTTCATGCAGCAGAAGACGATTTCATTCAGGGTTTAACTCGAAAATTATGAATAATTACTTTTGAATTCCTAAATGTTTTGAATGAATTTGAATCCTAAACTTACCTGATTCAAAAGAATAATATTTTAATATATTTGTAAACTAGTTGGGTGCCCGGAATTCTCCAGGATTCCATTTATATTTCCCGGTAAAGTATTTAATTATACAGTAAATGCCTTGTCAACACGTGATTAAACCATCAGCGAAAGCTTCACATTTTTTTAAAATTGACCTATTCACGTCCCTACATTATGAGAGCTGTATTTAACCATTACCACTGCGCTGACTCAATATCATAATCCAGTCTATAAAATCAGAACGCACGCTGCGGATAAGTGATAAATAAAATTTCAGTTACCTGTAAAATCATCTCGCTTAACAGGCTATGTGACGGCATAATGTATCACGTTGCGAGTTGTTTATGCATTTAGCGTAGGATCTTTTTTTTGGCCTGAAAGGTAAGAAATCTTCTGAAGATAGACAGAAATTTTCTCTTAGATTCATATTGAATTCTTTTTTCAGAACCGTGTTGTTGCCATGCCAAGGCGCCTTCTGACACACATAATACCGCAATATCATCTGCAAATCCTAGGGGTTTTTATTTTCTCACCTTGAAATATGATTCCCTTTCGAAAAAATAATAAAAATTTCACAGCAATCGCATGAGTGGTAGGGGAAGTTGGGGCGGAATGAGACACTTATTATTTAATAAAAAATGTAAAATTATTGAAAAGAAAAATTATTTCATAAACGTATAAAACATTAGTTTTTTTACGTAGCCTACTATCAAGATAACTCATTTAGATTTATGATAAATTTTTAAAAAGGAAACAAATTTCACGTTCTGTCTCCACCACCACACCCCGGGGGGCAGTTCGAGATGGGATGATTTTTATTTATAGTTAGTGCAATAATATTAAGTTTAATTTATGAAAAATCTTAACAACTTATGTGTTTTATTTCTTATACGTATTTAGTGTACGGTTGATCGCTTTATCAATATTTACTACACCAAAGAGATTTTATTTTTCAACTGCATAGTCTTTGCTAACATTTCCCCCTTTCTTCCGTTCATTTTCTTTCTTAATCTATTCTTTTTGGGTACAGCATCATGTAACTCATCCATATAATGTTGGCCTGCCAATTATTTCCTACTCTCTTGAGGAACACATTACATTTTACCTTATACAGTAGTCAGAGTCAGAATATAAGTTGACTTGAACCTTATACGTAAGTTATATAAAGCTAAAGAGAACTAGTTTTATATTGTATACCATTAAATATTTAAATGCCAGGAGGTTTGTGAATTACCTTCTGTGAAAATTCTGCAAAAATTATAAAGTCGCAGATGTAAGATGCCAAACGGGAGCTCATCACAATGCGGAGTCACAAATTGGTCAAGTAGGCTGTCATGACGTCTTTCTTGACCAGTTACAATGTTCCACCCCACTATTCAGTAAATGAAATTGGGTATCCCTTTCTACTCTCCTATCCTTTTCCGTCCCTATTTCCCTATCGATGACGCCGTCTTCGGATCATTGAAACAGGATAAATCATGGTTTTATGCAATATTTTCACTCAGTCACACTTTTGGTGATAACTGGAATGCAATCGGGTTCTGGGAATACTTCCGGTTTCCGCCATTCATGCGTTAAACGGACAGAACTACAAGCAATAAAGAAGATAGATTTCGAGATAAAAAAAATAGCAGTTGGTAAAGATTAGCCTCGAGACGACTTAACCAGCAGGTGGTTTTGCCGCTAACGGGGAGACTAATAACTTTCAAAGTCGTTCTACATAAAAATGTGCGAGAACACGCTAACGTTTTCCCGCGACTTCTACATTCTTGTATAATTCCAGGAAGCACTAATTTGAAATTATGTTCATTAATTCTGTATTATAAAGAAGGATGTGACTCTTAGTGAAACACGCTTCATTTAAGAAAATCCAGTCAATAAATTGTACGTGGATAGTTTTAATGAAACACTTAACCCATATATGTAACGAAATACTTAAATCATAGAGAAATAATGGCCAAATGTCAGGAATAGATTCATTTAATTTGAATTAAAACGTTTCGTCCTGTGCTTTTGGGACTTCTTGATTTCATTCTACAGAAAATATGTCTGTTTAGTATTTAGACCTAAGACTGGTCTGATGCAAACTATCTTCCTCAAACCTTTACATTTACGCAAAACTACCGCATCCTACATCCACCTTAATCTGCTAAGCGTATTCCATCGTTGCCTCCCTATTCTGTTCTTACCCCCACACACTTCCCTCTAATGCTAATTTTACAAGATCCTAGTGTCTTGAAACGTGTCCTTCTCTCGATCAACGTCCTCCACATTGTTCGCTCTTCCTCTATTCTGTTTAAAACTTCCGCGTTACTGATATTATCCACCCATCTGATTTTCAGCATTCTCCTAAAGCACCACATTTCAAGGTTTTCTTTTCCTTTCTGCAACTCCTACCATCCACGTTACGCACCCATATAATGCCACACTCTTTAAGGACATTTTTAGCTATGATTTTCTAATATTCACACTTGTATTACCCGTAAGTCAATTCCTCTTTTCGGTGATAATCTTCCTTGCCTGTGCTATCCCACTGTTCTAGTCTACCATCCCTAGTTATTATCCTTCCCAAGTAGCAGAATTCCTTAACTTCGGCCAAAATATCCCTTCCAAATCTAACAGCCTTTGCTAATACGCTATTTCCCATACTACACTCCATAACCTTGGTTCTTCCGCTTTAAGACTCATATTTAATTCTTTTTTCAAAACCATGTTGTTGCCATCCCAAGTCGCCTTCTGACACACATAATATCACAATATCGTCTGCAAATCCTAGGGTTTTTATTTCTTCTCCTTAAAATATGATTCCCTTTCCGTATTCCTTCTTAACTTTCTGCATCGCCTGTTCTGTATATAAGTTAAGGAGCGTTGGGGACAGACTTGCTTACTCCTTTGTAGATTTCTGCCTCATTTTCTTGCCTTCGATTCTAATTACTGCTGACTGTAGAGGTTATGGATAACTCGTATGTTTCGTTAATTTACTACCCAACATTTCTGTAATAATTATTGGTTTCGTTAGGTGATTCAGAAACCGCAAGAGCGACACTCAGGACAAACCCGGTTAAGAACTCCTAAACATGACCTAATTCTGAAATAAGAGACTTATTATAATTTTATTATTTTAGCTTAGTGGTTCACATTTTAAAATAAAATTGTTATTTTTATGTGTAATAGTGATTTAGTAACGTGCATAAAGAAAAATTATATTGTAAGTTAGGTATTTAATTATTGAAATGTTAACACAGAGTTAGCATTGCCATTTTAAAACTTATTTCTTTGAATCCCTCCCTCTACGTAAAAATAACTAATACAACTTTTCTAAGAACAATTTTTATCTCATTTAGCAGTCAATGTAATCAGCTACCTTCTTTTATACACCATAAATTTTATTTACTTCTCTTGAATGCTTTCTGTTAGCTTATATCACCAGTTATATAGTCAATAAAGTAATATGACTATCTATTTACTGAAACATTTGTATATTAATCAAGATTTACGTTGCAATTATGAGATAACTACCAGTGCTTTTGTAACATACAGAAAAATAAATTTCGTTTCGTTACTCGCTTATTGCTATGATAATCAGTTAAAAAGAAATTACCAACATAATTTAAAAAGTACTTAAATGACGTTCACGTTATTTGATTGCTTTAAAGTGAATTGCTTGGAGTGCTTCCATTATCGCTCAATCGACAAGGAAATTAGATTCAGCGGCCATTTTGTGGAAAGTAAATAAACCTTATTATTGCTTCGTAACGTTTTTTTTGTACTCCAAATGAAATTGGCTGATAATTCCTTGAAATCGAAAAATGACGGAAACTTAAGTTTTAGTTGTTTAGCCTGAACAAAGGGACAAACTAATTAAATGGTGAAAAAATGTAACTGTGCATCAAAGAATGAAGCTGCCTTATGGAATCACAATGTAGATTACGTTTTATTTTCAAATCAGTCTTACGCTGTCTTATGTTAGGGTACGAGAAATTTAATAACATTTAACTAGGTTAGGACTGACTCTACTTTTAATTATATATATATACTAGTTTGGTACCCGGCGTTGCCTACTAATTTATTTATATTACCCTGCTGTAGTATTTCATTGGACAGTGGACTTGGAAAATAGGAGGATGGAAGTCAAATAGAATTCGAGTTAGCAGAAGTTCAGTTTAGTTTTAGGAAGATTGTAAGGAGAAGAGAAGAAAAATTGACTGCGTCTAATTTTAGGAGACCGGTAAAAAAAATCCGGCCTACGTTCATGGCATTTGTAGATTTAGAAAAAGCTTTTAATAATGTGAATTGGAGCGCACTATTAAGAATTTTGAAGAGAACAGAAATAGAATATCGAGAAAGAAGGCTTATGTATAACCTCTACAGAAGGCAGTCAGCCGTAATCAGAATTGAGGAGCAAGAAAATAAAGCAGAAATCAAAAAAGGAGTAAGACAATGATATATATATATATATATTGTAACATGAAAAGTTACACTTAACAATGCAGGCCAGCTTGCGAGTTGCAGTTGTTGAGGAACTGACGCAACTTGGGCCAACAATATAGTCTGGCGAGACTTTAGTGAGTCGTCATGGGGTAGTGGAAGGAGCAGGTTGTGTCGGCGGGACGACGAGAGAATGACCACGCCCTGCAGATATAATTATTTTCTCATGCTCTGATTGGAATTAAAACTATTAAAATCATCTTTTGGTATTTTTTGTGAAAAATACCTGGCGCCCTAAAGGAATAAGAAATCCTCGAATACGGAGGAACGCGGAATCCGCTACATTATATATATATATATATATATATATATATATATATAGTGTGTGTGTGTAGAGAGAGAGTTACCGTATAAACCTCTTAATTGTGCGTCCTCTTAAAGTACCTGCTAATTAAATATTCTATCTAATGGAACTTATCTCTATAGTAATTAAATGAGCTTGTTAATTTTGAATTGTTACATAAAACTGAGAAAAAAGGCCTTGTGTGCAATTCAGTTGATCACTTCATTAATTAGCTTAAGGAAGGCGCCGAGAGTGTCGCACTTGTTCTAGAAATACACCAGGTAATTCCGTTGCATGACTTCATATTTCTCTCCTAATAATCTTATATTTTATTTGTTCGCTGCTCAGAGCTGAAATAACCGGTTATTTTATTCGTTTTTCTGTCTGTGTGTGTGTTACAAGGAAAGCCCGTTATAGGTTAAATGTCACCGCTGGAAACTATTTTATGTTAATTGCAACGCGTCCATTAATGAATATTATGGACTAGAATAGTTTTGTTAGAATAAAAATATTCCACCGCGTAAAGATTCAAGTTTTCTCCCACTCGTTAAATTAATTTCCAGCATAAGTGTTCCACATGCCTTATTAACAGTTCATTTAAGTACTAAGCGTTCGTCTCTCTTCGGCTTTACAGAATGTATTTTGAGCTTTATCTATCGTCTTAAAGAAGAGTGACCGTGTCTTATCATTGTTCTACACTTCGGAGGATGAGTAACTTATTATATGTAGGGTTTCATACTAAGTGTAGTCCAAACTTTTCCCCATAAGTTAAATGATTCGTACAGTTTTGTCATATTTCTTTACAGCAAAATGAATAATAAACTTGCAAAATATAAACCAGCAAATTTGTAAAGATTTTTAATAAAATAAAAAAATCTTATATTAATAAAATAACATACCGCTAGTTATTTCAAATTATAATTATGTATTCATATTTCAAGAAATAAATGATATTTAACTTGTAAAATTAATATGTTTAAACCTGAAACTGTTCCTAAAGAAACGAATAATACGTCAAGCTTATTTAATTTTAGTCGTGTGTTCTACTTATAATATATCTTTCCGACAAATCTGGCTGGTTTATGACTCAATGAAGTCACATAAATATAGTTATTAATGGTAAGCAAAGTATTGAATAAAGGCCACAATTTGGCAGTCCAAATGTGATTAACAAGTAGGAATTATAGTTGAATGTAAAAGTTAATTTTAATAAAACATGCCAGATTATATTTATATTATAAATAATATATGTAAATAAGAGATTATGTATATTCTGCGATGTAGCATTTATATGCAGTTCCTCAATCTACTGCACTGCGACACTTGATGTTTGACCCTTATGCGTTCCTATAGAGGAAGTCGGGGCGGAACGTAAATAGCGGGGTAGAACTTGATACCCTCTCTTTTTAATGTTTACTAAATAGGGGTGAATCATTGTAACTCGTCAAGGAAGAAGTCCTGGCAGACGATTTAATCAAGTTTTAACTCCACTCTTCTTTTGGCATATTATATCTGACTATAATTTATGCAGAAGTAATTCACAAAACTCCTCGCTTTTAACTCTATAATGATATATATTCGTAAAGCATCTGCATATGTGGTTGTTTTTATGGTATTCAGTCCTAAAACTGGTTTGATGCAACCCTACAAGGTACCAAAATGTGCAAGACTATTCATTTCCTTATAACTACCACGCCCAACATACTCCTTAATCAGTTACGATGAACAATGCAGGCCAGCTTGCGAGTTGCAATTGTTGAGGAACTGACGCAACCCGGGCCAACAATGCGGTCTGGCGAGACGTTGAGTCGTCATGGGGTGATGGGAGAAGCAGGTTGTGTCGGTGGGTACGATGAGAGAATGACCACGCCCTGCAGATATATATTTTTTTCGTGCTCTGATTGAAATTAAAACTATTAAAATGAATTTTTGGTATTTTTTATGAAAAATACCTGGCGCCCTAAAGGAATTAAGAAATCCTCGAATACGGCGGAACGACGGATCTGCTACTATATATATATATATATATTCTGACTATATTTATATATATAGTCTGAAATTGGTCAAGCATGTTATTATTTCATATTTGTATGAAGGTTTGTTGATTTCGTAGCCCAACCTTTTTGAGTTATAAAATACAGGAAGCTCCGAAGTGTCATGGCTTGCCTATTTATAGTTCGCTGACTGATTCAACGGTACATTCACTCGGGAGATCACGAACAGTCATATATATTGCTGTGAGCCATGGGAAGGGGGAGGTAAACCTCGCGACTGACAATCTCAGATGAGCGAATGATGCCGTTAGAAGCCTCGGGCTGAACGAGGACATGGACCGTGGAAGATATTATAATAAATGAAGACTTATGTCAACCATCCGTCAGGATGTAGGTTTCCAGCTGAGGTTCATTTACCCCACGCAATCTTGAGACTACTGATGAAGCTGTCGCTTGCGTTAACGAACGTATTTTTGGATCTCAATCTAAGTCTCGGTTAATCTGTCGCACCTAAATATTAATAATAATCTGGTAAAAAATTAGTATGACATTTTCCTTGTAAAATAATTTTTTTTCTTCATATAACCTTAAGGAATATATTAAAGGGTACTGAAACCCTGCCCAGAGTAAAATATTTAGGGACACCAATCATGAAATATTTGTCTTTCTTCATTTACCTCGAAAACCAAGCTGGGATTCTTCACTATAATATGTAAATTGAGATTGTAATAATTTTTTGATTCTACTTAACTGTCTGAAATATCTTATACTGTAAAACTAAAAAGCTTATAAAGGTTAAAACCTTCGATTTAAAAAGCTTTCGACCTCATTTTCTGTTCTATTTCAATATGCTAAAATCGACAACAACTATAATAATATCTTTTAAAATGAAATCATTGACCGTTATTTCAACCAGTGTTAGACAAAAGCTTACAAACAGGCCAAAACGTATCACAGTTATATATAAGTTATAAAAAAAGGATAGCTGTAGCCAAGGCCCATGTTCTTAAAATAATTACATTAGTGTCAAATAAATAACAAAATTAGATAATATGTCAGATAACCACGATACATTCAACACATTAAAAAGTTATTTTACAACGTTTCGAGCACAATTTTGTTAATTCTTCAGGTATAGTAATAAGTAAACAAATTTCTTCGGGATAAACGAGGACATGGACAGATTAACCACAGAAGAAATTTTTCTGTATGAAGAAATTAATCTTATAAATGTAAGTTGAATTGAATTATTGAATAATGTACGAATTTTAAATCGTTTAATTAAATATTCATTAAGTCTGAATTATAAGTAACTATAGTAGATATTTCAATGATAAATGTTCAGTGTAAATATAATTCAGAAAGCCATGTTGGTATAAGTACCCAAGAAATCCTTTAAATGGAAAAAAATGTATTATAATAGCAATTGAAATGGTTTCTCGAAGGAAATTTGATTTAAAAATTAATAACTATTAACTTACAATCCGTACCTACTATTCATAATAAGTGCGTTCACATAATAACACATAAATTTATTCTTTACATGGTTACTATAAATTCAAAGTATATTAGGATAATTAAATAGGTTGCCATCCCCTGGAAATTTTTGGCGCCATAGAGTGAGGACATACTGACGCCATATCCAGTTCCCAATCCTCGTTAACTTTATATTACGAATTCATGAAATTTTAAATACCACGCTACAGTACATTTGTAATGGAGGCAATTTAAAATTATTTTAAAATATGAAAATAACAAGATGTTTACATGCTTTGAATGTTCTCCGGCTAAGCATGACAGTCCACATCAAGGAGTATATATATAACATCGTTTACGTTCCACCTTAACAAACTCTTACTTCAGCTGCGTGGACAATGCCTCAAGAATTTGATTGTATGATGCAAGGAACAGCTTCAAGGTCTAATCGGCTCCCATTTAAAAAGGGCCAAGTAGTGCCGAATGAACTCACAAACGTCAGCCAATGCGCCGGGGAGTAACAGTTCCAGGAAGTCTGCTGCAATAGCAAATAGAGCTCCCGTTTATCAGACCGTGCCTCAAGAAACTTCTCGTTTCATCCAAACTAAGACAAATTTGAGAAATTAGAGTCTATAGAACAGGAGGAAGAGGTTTTGAGGGTCTAATATTGAAATATACTATTCCAGTCACTTCGGAATCTTGAGGTAGAATGAGTCGGTGAAGAGTCGCGAGAGAGGGCAGATGACTTTCGGCCGCACAGTGTTATTGTAGCAGTCGTTCGAGAGCTTGTAGTTATTTTGGGAGCCATGAATGGATAATAATCGGGTAGTGTTTGGAAAGTTAGCCGTATGAGGTCGCAGGGGGAGAAAGTTCCCTCAGACACCTTTCGTGGGCGAATCCCACTTGAGACAACTCATATGTTGCCAATCTGACAAGTCTACGAACACCTGTAGGTAGGGGAGGGGGAGAGAGAGAAGGGAGGAGAAGGAGGGAGAGAGAGAGAGGAAAACTCATTTTGAAGTAACCAAAATCTGTTGTTACTTAAATCCTTATTTCATATGTTCATTTTTGTAATTTAAAATTCCATAATGCTTTTCCTGTACATAATTTTTCTATGTTAATGTTTAAATATATCAAGTAATGCTAACGATTTTATTTTATTCTCCCCACTTACAATCTAAAATGTCAATTTTTACAGATTGCTCCACCACTTGGGGTGTATCAAATAAAAAAAAAATTGATAAACCATTACACGTGTCAATAAAGCAACTTATTTACATTGACCAGTTCATACTTTTCCGGAGTGACAAAAGACTGTAAAGAGCTAAACCACAATTTCGGCGATCTTGTGTTTTAGGGCGAGTAACACATGTTTCGCATAACTCAGCGCCACTCCAAGGCGACGCGAAGGATCAAGGGAGAGAAACTTTGCCAGATGACCGCCAACAGATTGCACATGTTGGAAATAACTCAGCATTACCTTAAGACCACATCAAGCTTAACTACGTCCGTATGGAGAGAAAAATATATGACGTGAAGTCAAACCAAAAAAGAAAAAAACATCACTAAAACAACTGAATAACTCGACATCAACTTCAAAGATACGATGTAAAGCGCATTAAATTAATTGATCAGTCATAACACAGCAATTAATATTTTGTATTAATTAATTTGATACTTCGCAATACTTATTTTATTTTGGTTTTATTCTAGTAATTGATATGAAACGTATGCGCTAAGAGCATTCAAGCTGAGATTTCACACCACGTGGTAATTACGAAACATGGCAGCGTAAGCATCCGTGTTAATTACAACAATAAACATATCATGCAGTTTTGATGCCATCTATAGTAAAAAAGACATGGAGTGCATTATAAAAAATCAAGAATACGGCTAACACAATCTATTTTTTAACGACTCTTATTAATAAATTTACGGTGAATAAAATAGTTACAAACATCAAAATTATTGTTCTGTTTTCCAATCAATCAAAGACGCATACAATTTAAACGTCTGATAAAAATATGAAAACTTTGCCATTTCGTTCACTGGTCTGTGACATTCTCCCCGTCATTTTATTAAATTCATGTTTGTAATCAATGTTTCACGAAGATAGGTTAAACCTAAAAAATATTTTATTTCGCTCTAGTTGCTTCCTTTTCCGTTTCTCAAAACTACAGTATTTAATAAACTTTACGGGCAGAGATAAACAGTGCATAGACTATGGCTGTTCAGCTAGTAAATTCATATTTTTAAATAGTGTTAATGATGCCGGGGTCGAATAGTGACGGGCGCACACAAATCTATCAGCTGGTTCCTTGGATTGTTGTCAAATATAAAACGACCCTTTTATCAACGTTTAATGTGTTTGGGCATCCGAAACACAGGTTTTTGTTTCGCTCTTAAAAATACGCCATATTTAGCTTAAATGGTAAATATTCCAAATCCTTATTTTAACTTCCACAGCTTGATTTTGTTCGCGTTGCAGAAAAAAAATTCAATTGTTTTTTCTTTAAACGGTTAATAATTTTGAGGTTATCTTAAATTTTCATTGCGAAAATATAAGGCACAAGCCCAATTCTATCATAAGTATAGTGTGATTTTGTTTCTGCAATTAGAGTTTATTAATTAGTTAAATCAACATATAAGTAAGAACCATATCCTTACCTAATATAATCCGGTTAGCTGACGTTAGAGACTCTTAATCTTAGGGTCATGGATTCGAACCCCACGTTGAGCGCCAAAATGGTATCGATTTTTTTGACGGGGGTGGGCGTAAGAGGGTACATGAGGGTGATCCTGAAGCAGGCAACTCACCTTTATTATATATAAATTCATTGATTAAAGTAAATAATCAGCCTATAAGATAGAACAAAATTTGATATAAACCATTCGCTTGTGCTACAAGCACGTAAAAATATTTATTTTCCTAAATTTCTTTATTTACTAAAAGTCACCTGATAAAGCTCCAAATTTAAGAACGAAACGTCGGGTAACAGCTGAAATTAATAAAATTTATATTATTATTAATTTATATCAGACGGTTAGATTATATAAGTAATTAATTTTATTAATTAGTTTCGACAAACTCCCTTATTCTGTAAATTATTTCATTCATCTTGAGGAGAGAAAAGCAGCAGAGTAGTCGAGATGAACATCGTGATTCTTACATGATAATTATGATATTATATTAATTCTGAGATTTTAAGAGGACAGAATAAACGGATAAATATTCAATTCAAAAATATTTTTCCTTCATAAACAGAAGTAATCAAACGCGTACGTTTTTTTGTTTCACCTTTTATACTTTAATATACCATATTATGTATGAATTACGTTAAAATCTAATCACAAAAAAACAAATTTCATAATATTATCAAAGATAAATTTTTTTCCAAGTCCTCTATTTATTAAACACTCTAATTACAGAAGATATTTTCTCGTGTATTTTTCTACTCTAAAATATGTAATAATTATATGTCATTTATTTAAAGCCATTAAATTGAAATGTTCGTAACAAAGAATATATTTTTCTGTATAATGAAATTAGTAGCATGGAAGAGATGAAATAATTCCCTCTCCTCTATTGAATTTTCTCTGTACCTAGTCGTGCAGCATATATTTCACATGTTTATCCTATAACTGTCACCGATAGTTGCCTAATTAGCTGTAAAAGTAAAATAATGTCTCGCGGAAGCCATATTTGGATGCGAATGGCCTATTGTCCACATTTATATCACCTAATTACGAGTTTATGAGCCGCGTAAACACTTTGCAGTTTCCTTGTTCCCATTTTCGACGCCGAGCAAAAAAGACGTACTCGCCAAACCACAGAGAATCAAAGTCACAAGATGACTCGGGAAAATTGCTTTCCAGATTAGGAACAAGCCAATTGAACATTTCTCAAAAGGAGGGATTAGAGTAGCTACTGTTTAGGTAGGTAAAACACCAAGGATTACAATTTTATAGTCTAAAGACTGTTGGTAGTAATGGCGGCGTGCGACAAGTTAAGACATAATTGCTGATTATTAATACCTAGACTAAATTAACCGGGAAAACGCGTAATTAACCAGCAGCTTTTAGTGGCAATTATGTAAGACGAAAGTAAAAGCGCTTATGAAAGAGAATGTGGCACCCTTACAAGCATAGAAATTTTTAATAGGCATGCTAGTTCTAATGCGAAGAAATCGTCAGACAGATTAGAGGAATTGTATTTAGGAATTTAATAAAAATTAACTATATAAAAATTTATTGAATAAATTCTGACCAATTTCTACCAACTGTAAAAACATTAACGATTCTTAAATGCCAAAATATAATTTATGCTTTTATTCATACATTAATTACTTATAAATAATACGAAACCGTCTATTGAAATTTATTAATTATTTTTGGATTAACAGTAATAATAAATTTCGCCTGTAAAACCATATTTCGTTTAAAAATCACTATAAAATGTTGACCTATTAACCAGAGACGAATATTGGAAGCGATTCATGTTTGCAGACTATGTCAATATTTTTAATCAATTGCAATTTTAAATTATCATGATGGAGAGCAATTAAATAAACTTTATTACTATAAAAACAAAATATTTGTTATAGTAATTAGCAATTTATATTTTATGTTGATTGGAAGCCTTTATATAAATAACATGCCAAAGAAGTTACGTAAAATAATGTTCTAATTAAATATTCTCGACAAAATGTAATAAAAAAATAATTGTAACAGCCTTCGTTACTTCAAAGTTACAACAATACACGTAGTTTCGTTTACCCTTTGAGACTTTATCTATGAATAATAGAAACATGAAAATACAATAGATAACATTTGGGTACTATAATACAAAATAAGTTTAAAGAATACTAAATGGGGTTTTGCTAAAGAGAAAGTGTTCTTGCCATAATTTTCCCAGGATTTACTGCAACTGAAGCAACAGAGCAATGGAGTCCTCGAAACAATAACAAAAAGGATATGGCAGGAACTGGAATAGCGCATAGATATTTATCGTGTTACCGAAGGAGCAATCATAGAACACCTATATATGTAGATAACTATAGTCTTAGTGTAAATTTTATTTGTTAAAATAAAGTAACTACACAGTTCGCTGCTTTCTGTTTCCTCCACTTAATATGAAACGCCCGGCATTATCATTATTTCATCAAAGTTCTATGAAACTGTCACATTTAAAATTTATTCTAGAAAATTTCATTTTCCCAAAACTCATTTTTAAGAAGAAACTTTGGGATATTTAGGAATATCGTTCAATGCAGGACTTGTATTAATTTTAATACACAAATGCGACAAATAATCGTGTGAAAAAGACAAAAAATATTTATCTATGCAGTAATTAAATACGCGTCGTGAATAGCCAAAGACCTGCGCATATCTATAATTACTTTATATTTATTGCACAACCTATCCTACGATTTTCTACTAAACGTCAACCAGTCAGGAAGTAAATTAAGATAATACTTACTTTTAATTGAATGTATGTAAATTAAAATTTTGCTGTAATATTTTATTATCATCCTTCTCAGAGTCCGATTCCGAAGTTCGTTAGTTACAGTGTATCAATAGAACACTGACTTGTCGGTTTTTTGACCCCTGATTCGACGGTATAAAATGTAAAATGGCCGAACAGATGTCAATTAATTATTAATGCATCTATTTATACATTCTCAACGTACAATATATCAATATCATGTAATAAATCATATGTTTCATAATTTACTCCATATTTCGGCCATTGAATTACGTAAAAATATATTCTGGAAGTCGATAAAGTTTTCCTTTATAAGGAGGGTAGTAGCTGAAAAATTAACAGAAGTGCGAATAGTTGTCTTAGTGGGTGTACGAAAAATAATTCCAGATTAAAAAGTATTGAGTAGGGTCAGTGTATCTACATTGAATTATAAATTGAAATAAAAACAGGTCGAATTTAGTAGCACCGCTGACGTCATTCCCCCTCCAAGTCAATGAAGTTATGGGTCTATCTTCCATGCAGTTGCAAATATGTTTTAGTTCATGTGCGGCTATAATTATGATAAATCCTGTGCTAATAAATATATGCATTTATACGTAAGAGAAATAAACCGATATATTCTTGTTAATTTTACATTTTTTCGGATAATGAGTAGGTTGTCGGTGGTATTATTAAACTACATTTTATTTTTAGTCTTAGCGACTTTGTCACCGTTTAGTTAACACCATATTTATAAGTTTAAAAAGTATAAAACTAAAGGCACTGTTTCGGGTTGTGACCTGAGGAATTGCAATAAATAAGGGTTTGTAGCACGATAGTGAGATATTTTAATATTTATTAATATAAAGTTTCCACAGTCGTCCTGGCAGGCCAAGGCCCTAAATGGGCTGCAGAGCCAACGGAGAAGAATATAAATTTAGCGAGGATTGAAAACTTGGAATGGGTGTCAACATGTAGGGGCCTTATACCACCCCTAATCCCCTGGGATGGCTTTTGGGCACGTAGGAATATGATCTGACAATTCCGTTAACATGATTCCGTGGGAACTGAGACCCACGAAGGCAAAGAAATATTTGAATACCACGCGGTTAACTTAACAAATGGAGTTTTGAGGTCTAAAGAAAATCGAATATCAAAAATCTATTCTATGCTTCTTCACACTGCCGTGAGACTGTGTGAAGAAGCGAAGAATCGATGTTGGCTATAATAGTATTTGTATACGTTTATACTTTTGCTGCTAATGTCATGATATTTCGCGGGGTTGATCCCAAGACGTCAGTGAATTATTACTCACCTGAGTTGAGTAACGTCAGCGTTGACGTCATACAAAGTGAGAGCTTAAATTTACTCTTTCAGTGAGGAATAATTATAATTTGTAAACGTTGAAAGAATTGATTTATATTAAATAAATAGAGAAAGAAAAATATTGGTATTTAATTATATTACTAGGGATAATAGAGGTATGAAAATTATTAGACAATAAACAAATTTTTAATAACTTCTTATGTTTCCTTGTACCGTAGTTCAATATCCTCAAAATATATTTTCCTAGTCAACTACTTACAACATCTTGAAAGACGTCTGCCAGAGCTGAATGAGTGGTTCCCTGAAGGAAATGATGGTGCTCCGTGTCACCGAACATGGCAAAATTCTTGGCCGAAAATAGGTCAATAAAATGTCACGGCTTGGGAAGATTGTAAATAGAAACTTATCACAACTTCTTGATGGTAAAATCAAAGACTCACGTGCAAATCATTTGCCATTCAAAGCTTATACGGAGCAAAGACCATGGATTGGAATTGGCTTCACAATGCAAAAGCCTAGTTATATAGGTAGATGGGATCATCAATTCAAAGTAAAATGTAGAAAGCAAAAAAACAGATGTTGGAAATAGGATCATCAACGACTGGAATGATTTATCTGTGGGAGTGTTTGGAGGAAATCCTCTTCAGGAAAATAAATTCAGGACAAATCTCAGAAAACGTGTGGAGTAATTTGAATAAAATAAATGCATATTCTAATTTAAATGCTAACGTCAAAGTGAAGTGTTAATATAATTCTTGTATTGTTTCTCTTTTTCGTTTCAGGACTATAGAAATTTTAAAGAACTATGATTATTTTTTTATATTAGGAGTAATTACGTTTAAGAAATTTCATTTTGTATCTGCCACCGGACTTGCGCCCAATTGTAGACTAACAATAAATACAATACAAATGTAAGGCGTATTGAATTGTTAATTAAGTAATGAAAGTATGCACACAAGTACTAATTTGTTGTATAGTTGTACTTCATTTCATAATAAAGACTTTTACAGAAAAATGTTTCAGAATTTCGTAATTTAGTCCATCATTTTTTTACACACATGTAGCATTACAATAAATATTTATTAGTTATGGCTACGGAGAATTACATTTTCTTCGGATTAAATGAAAGTAGGTCTATTTTAGGAATATCAATGGTTCTTCTTTATAAAAGAAGTGAATATGGATTGATTACAAATTTTTAATACAGTTTTATGTTGTAAGTAGACAGTCAAGGCGGGGTAGTTGAGTACTGCGGATGTTGAAGCGTAACTGCCTTCAGATGACGAATTCTGAGGTTTTTAATGAACGACGTTTCTGTGACAAGGTATCCAGTTGACCTTCCATCCAAGAGCGGCCTCGTGAGTGTCAAGTCCACAGCTCGATTGAGTTCTGTAATTAAAGTTCTCAAGTGACGTATACACTGGGCATGGTGATTGTATCTTGGCTCCATCAGCAGCCCTGGGTAAGGGATTCCCTGGCACTGGGCGAGTGCCGTGTCCCGAAGCCCTGCTGGCACAGAGAACCAGGAACGGGTTCTGTGAGCTGAACTGAGCTGAGTTATGCCGTGCGAGTCGACAGGTGCAAGTTTGCCTACCACAGGCTCCTCGTGCAATCCTGAAAACCCGTCGCGATTTATAGCTGCTTCTCCCACGGTAGTAACGCACAACTGCACGGAGCTAGACTCGTCCAATCTAGCAGAGACCTTCATCACACTCTCATCAACTCTCGTAATTGTCTTCTTCGTGCTCCTCTCCTGCATCAGCAGAACCTCAACTTCATATCTGACATGTTTCATTTCATCTGTTACCTAATTAACGCTCATCTGATGCATACGTGTTGATATTTTCAAAAGTTAAGAAAATAAAAACCGACATTTGTTGAGATTTACAAATATTGGAGCAAAATAGAGGACAGAAATTTTTGTCAATAATTATAAATATAATATGACTGTTTTATTAATTTGGTGCTCCTGTGTACAGTATTCCAGAAAATTGAGTATTTTTAACGTTGTCATTAATATAAACGAATACGAACATGAAAAAGGGAAAGGAGAAGAAATAAAACCTTATGCTTTGCCGATGAATTGTAGTATTAGGGGAATCAGAAGATGACTTGGAAACCATAATAAATGGGCATGAACGTAGTCCTGGAGAAAGAGTTCAATATGAGGATTAATACAGGAAAACCAAGGTAATGGAGTGTAGTATAGGGAACAGTAGAAAAAAAGGGTGTTAGATTGGGAAGCGATTTTTAGACAAAAGTTTATGAACTGCTACTTGGCAAGCGTAATGTCTAGGGATGGTAGAAGTATAGTAAACATAAAGAGTAGGATAGCACAGGAAAAGAAGGCTTTCTCGAAAAAGAGGGATTTACTTACGGGAAATATAAGTGTGAATATTAGGAAATCGTTGCTAAAAATGTTCGTATGGAGCGTGGCGTTATATGGGTGGGAAACGTGGACGATAAGAGTTGGGGAAAGGAAAAGAAGCCTTTTAAATGTGGTGCTATAGGCGAATGCTGAAAATCAGATGGGTGGATAGAATCACAAAAGAGGAAGTTCTAAACGGACTAGAGGAAAAGCGAACAATTTGGAGGCCGTTGACTAAGAGAAGGGATAGATTAATAGTCACGTTCTAAGACACGAGGGTCTTGTAAAATTTGGGGTAAAAACAGAAGATGAAGGCCAAGGATGGAGTACGCTAAGTAGTTTAGGGAGGATGTGGATTGTGCTAGTTATGAGAAAATTGAAAGGCTTGCGCAAGGCAGGTTAGCATGGAGGGTTTCATCAGACCAGTCTTAGGACTGAATACCAGAATAACAACAACGTTGTCTTTCTTGATTGTTGCTATCGGTATGACGTATTAAAATGATAAATTTATTTTATTAAAATGTTCCAAAAATAGTTTTTATTTTCTTTTAAATTTATTAACAAGTTAAATTTATGGTACATCAATTAGGGTCCCTTACGTTACTCTTAAATGGGAATTGCAATTACTACTATTTACGACAACTCCTTTTTATCTCACGGTAAATTATGAAACTCGAAATGAATTTAAAAAATTATATGAAACAATAAAGAAAGGTCCTATATGTGGGTATATAGTGTAACAGGTTTTTAGTTAGCAGCGTCGTTGTGAAAAACATAAGCACACCTGTTTATCCTGCTTCTGCGGCTGCTGGGTCGACTAAGTGTTCCCTCTTCTTCCCGGAATCGTTATATTTGGTGTACGTAAACTCCCTTATAAAGGCCGATTGAAAACGGTTCTCCTCTGGCTGGCTGTGTGCTTTGGTGTGTTCTCGTTGTTCCGAGGTAAATGAACCACCGCTCATTTAATTGTAAAATTTACCTGAATGGTTTGAATTTGGAAAATAATATTTCCTTGGAGGAACAACAACATTCATGGAGATTAATTTTTCCAGTACTTCTTCATTATTATTGGGCCGGAGACTTTTTCTTCTGAATGTCATCAGCTGATATTAATAAATCTCTTTAACACGTTTCCGACTACAACGTCCTTCAGAGTCTATTTGCGAATTGATAATTATTTACAACTTTTTCGTCTCTTCCAACTCCTTCCTCCTTCCATGTCTACTCACCAACTGATCAATTTATTTTTACCATCTCCAAGCTAGACTAAATGTCAGGCTTCCTCTGGGGTATAATTTTAATCGTGTTATCGTGCCCGCCAATCCCCGTAATTTTTTTTTCTATTGAACTTGAATCCCACGCGTGTAGAAGAGGGATGTTCTTCCATGTAGATGACTTCGCGGCCCCGCAACTTTCCCAATACTTGGCGTTAATTCAGCACCCCTTAGCCTGCTATCGCGTCCTCTGATCCTATGTCGCGTCAGACTGGGGCCTGACGAAAATGGGATTTTCCGTTAACCTCGCAAATGTTTCCTTCTGCCACAAACTGGGATATTAATTTTAATTTTGAACGAAACTGAAACCTTTATGCGCTTTACAGACTATGTTCTACCGAGACGTCAGATAGGGTGAATGTATATCTGGTCCACAGGTGCGTACTCAAATTAATTTATAGGGTTTTCCATGAGACAGTCAGGAGTTCTGCTGGAAACCAAGAAAATTACGATTTCCAATTGGGAAACTATTAGATATTTACTAATATGGTAATAACGGCTGACATCTCTATTTTTCGAAAAATTATTACTAGGTTAAAGTAGTTCATAATTATTAATGATTTAATAGCATATGAAGGAATTGAAAGAAAGGGAAAAGAAGACAGCCAGGTTTTTGGGGGGTAACAAGCTACATGAGGGTGATCCTGAAACAGGCAACTCCCCTTTAATAGCATAGGAAGGTAATTGAAATGGGGTAGTGTGGAAGGTAAAGTAGGGTAGAAATGGCTAATTAGGCTCGCCGGACTATAGTTTAAGGATCCTACACAGTGTTGTACCTAGAGAGATGGAAGGCAAACTTACAAAACCTGTTTGTAGATTGGGTTATTGATACTTGTCTCACGCGCTCCGAATGACGGAAGAGGCTGTATGGACACCACATTCTCCTCTCCGTGCCTCGACCAGTTTAGGAGCCAGCTGGCCGACTGTTCCAACAGTCTGACAACTCTTGCCGTATGTCCAAGGTCTGCGAATCCGGAATATACACCTCCTTAATTAAATCGAAGTCTGACTCTTGAGAAAATGTATTCAAGAAAATTATATCTATCAGAAGAAAGAAAGGTATTTTAAAGAAATACAAATTATTTCCCACAAAAGTATTCTAGTTTGCTTTTACACGGAAAAATTTTTATATTTAAATTAAATAAATAACTATTAAGGAACTATAAAAAAGCCTTAGTAAAGTAATGACACATCATATTTGTTTCTCTCAATCTCCTTTTCAAGAGCCTACCGGGACGACTGCCAGACTCTCATCTTCCATAGAACATTACGGGTATGATGGAGAGGCACGTAATCCAACTACGTAATTAATATCAACAAGGACATGTCACATTTTAAAATGGTATCTTCATTTTTGTCTGTAATTTTTCATTTTTATTTTTTTCATTAAACTGTCACCATATTTAGTATTAATAAATGCAAAAAGAAATTGAAAAAACTAGCAACAGTGTAAACTACATATAATTCATAAAACAACTCCTACTCAGGCAGACGCCAACGTTTCAATTGTAACAGATTACAGATGAAAATGTCCTTATATTGATTAAAGTTCCTGTGTTTTTTGTTGTGACGTCTAAGATATTCTTGTGACTAATTTGTTGAGAGGCTAATAATGGCTTATTAAAAAACGGTAATTGTAATAAAAAGTTCGACCTTTTGATGAGATAATTACAAAGAAAATTTATTGTGGATTATGGATTTTACTTGACGATGATTACAAAGCAAATAATTAAAACCGAAGTTAAATAAGAAGAATAACCAAAGAATCCACAAATATGATTTCCACTATCTATGTTATTTACAAAGTTAATTTTTTTAATTGTGACTTTTGGTACTGAAATGAATAGGGGTGATATTATTTATTTTATAATGTAATGAAACGTTATTTATTATTAATGAACACAAATTGCGTATAGTTTTAATTTGCATACCTGGGCTTTCTATATAATAAACACAGCATCTATATTTACAAAAAATAGAAATAATTAATTTTCTTACAACTAACAATTTCCGATCTCTATACCCAGGGTTGTATAATATAGGCCTTCTCATAAATCAAAATATTTCACACAAAATCTACTTGGACCTTGCAGTACAGGAAATCAGCAAAAAGTTACAGAGGTAATTACCGTGTCAGCATAATGGATCTTCCAACGTCTCCTTCGTTGCAATGTCCTCCTATTTAGGTCATACTTGATCACGCCTCAGAGACGCCGCTGCTATTCTTCCTGGTTCATGACTGTGTCCAGTTTATCCTCGTCTCCTCGGACTATCTGTCCGATAATGTGATTATCTGCTCTGAATTATCACAATCTGTCACTAATATCCTTTGATCAAAGGCTCTGGTCTCCTCGATCTCTTTTTCCTAATTTTCATTCATTTCTCAGAAATCCGTCTCATCTCCTCGTCAGCAAGGGTTTATAAAACCCCTTCTCCATTTCTTTAATTCATATCCTGAAGGTGTCTGGGATGGATATTAACCAAACAGATTGATCGTTACTCTTCTCTGGGAAGAAAAGTTTGCCCCTCTCCCCCACGGTTTTGGGGGAAAATCCACGCTTACTTCCCAGCATCCGTCTCCACATTCCAGCGGTCGCGGGAAATCCCCGGTGGCGGTCGAATGTCTGGGTTTTATTACCCCTGGCTCAAATACTGTCTCCTTTCTTTTGACTCCGCACCGCTGAAATACCGTTAGAATACATTGGCCAAACGGGAATATAAATAGAAGATAACATAAATTTTATTTTTAACTGTCAATGTATGAACAATACTCTACGATAAGCATTGTAATTAATTTACTTACAGTTTCAATTTTTACAAAGCCACTATTTTTAGATGGGATCCTCATTATTGTAAAATATTAGTTTCTGCAGTGTTGTCCATAAAAAACCTTCAAATACTGTTGATATTAAGCGTGAGGCTCAAATTCTTAATAAGTTATATGATGTATAACTATACGTTTTTGATGTATTTAACTTTGGCTTTAAATCTTTCCTTGAATTTCCTGTCCACATTTAATAGCTGTTAGATATTAATCCACGTCAGAACATCAGGAATTTTATTTTTTTATAGTTTTTATCATTGAAGACTGTTTTTTTAAGTTCCATGTTTATGATATTAATTTGACAGAAGTTAATTTATATGTTAAATAAAAATAATTTGGAATTTATAATATTTAAAAGTTTTAATTTATATTTTACATATTACAGTAAAACAATTAATGGCCATTTACAGACTTTATGTTTTACATTTGATTAGTAACAACGTTTCGGCACATTTTCATACCTTATTCATATTTGACTCCCACAACAGTATCAAAACATAACAATAGAATTACCTATGAAGTCCAACAATAGTAATCGAGATCCGAGGCGAGATACTTCTGTGGGAGTAAAACCTGAAGAAGGTATGAAAGTATGCCGAACGTTGTTACTAATTAAATTTAAACAATAGAGCCTTAAAAGGTCATTAATTGTTTTACTATAATATGTAACAGAAATTTGGAACAGGATTATATTCTTGATGATTTTATAAAGTTATCATTGGGTAATGAACATTTCAGGAATAATAATGAAAAATTACAATTATTGTTCTGATATATTTTGTCAATGATAAGGTCTCTGTAAAAGTTTAAACCTTAAATAAAGGTTAATTTTCACAAATCAATTTACTGATTAGATTAAGTAAAGACAAAAATGAGGGAATCTTAAAGACTAATGTAAAGTAGTCATTGTAATTATAAGGAGTTTTAGAGGAACCAGACTGAGTACAATAATAAAAAATATCTGTTATATTGTCAAAGTTGAGGCCAGTCACGATCTTGTGTAGCAGGAGTAATGAAAGGTAAACTCGCAGAGATTGTTCTGGGAAGGAGATTAGAGTCATGAGGGAACCTCTGAGGTCCATCTGGTTTGTGGTTAACCACAGGCTAAGCACAGCAGCACTTCAGGGCTCCCAGAGCTGACCCGCAAGTCTCCACGGACATCCTCAACACTCCTCATTTCCCTTTCAAATTGAATAGAACCGAATATGTGGAAACTAACTTTCTCTTCAGTGACAAAATGGGAAAGAAAAAAAGCGTTTCAACAGGAACGTTTTTCGACGTACTCCTCGCTTTTCAAAACTTGGAAATACTTTTTCTTGCATTTCAGTGTACTCAAATCCTATAATTAATGATAAAACAGCTTATTTACTTTGCCACACATAATTTAATGATATGTCAGATTCAAATCGTTGTTGAAACCCCGCCTTTGTCCTGCAATTCTTAACTTTCGCCTTCGTATTTGCTGACTTTTAATTCCCATTCAAACAGTCATTATACATTCCGAGAACGATCATTTATATGGTGTTTGTTACCTATTACGAGCTAATTGAGTACTAATATGACGTGCATGCTGTTGACTTTCCCGAGCAAACTGACGGAACCAGTTCGACGTTTATTGGTTTGCCTAGAGCGACGGACAAGCTCAAGCTCCTCTGACCAGACCAGACTCCAACGTCTCAAAATTCCTCACCGGTATTCGAACTCGGCGCTAACTGACTTGCACGCATAACCATGAGAAAGATCTCGCGAATATCAAACGCCACGAATGGTTCACTTAATACGATTTTAATACAGGCAAAAGGTGTAGACATAACAGAAACAGAATGGGGCAAGTAACAGTGCATAATTAACAGAATTCTCAACATATATATATATATATATATATATATATAGATTAGATTTAGATTTATTATTGTTTCCATTAATCCTCGATTGAGGAAATAGGATACGTCATACATTAAAAATTAAAAATGAACAAAATAAAGTACATAATTAAAGACAAATAAACTTAAAATAAATTAATAAAATAAAATGTATATAGACAAAAGTCAATATAAACACAACACGGACACACGATGTCACACACATACTGGGAAACACAAACAAGCACATACTGAGGAACACGCAATGGATTTTTGACTACTTGGACCAGGAAACTGTCCTTCCCTCTATCGTAGCTCCAGGCAATGCATGAAACAAACAAACAAAAGAGCAGAAAAAACTGAATAGAAATTTTAAAGATATGTGCTGTGCAATTTTACAAGGCAGCTCATTCAACACTTTTTTCAGGAACCTTGATTTAAATACTAGAAAGACGATTAAGAAAATCCTGTACCGAGTAAAACGCACCATTTAAAAGAATAGTTTTACTCTGCTTCACGAAGCTTTTGTAGGTACTATTTTTAACGTCTGGCGGAAGGCTGATGTATAAAATTATCCCGGTATTTTGAATACTTTTCTGGTGTAGAGCAAGACGATGCTTGTCCGACCTTAGAGCTGAACGATTTCTGGTCGCGTATTCATGAAACTCGCCATTTGTTTGAAACAAATTAGTGTTTCGCTTTACAAACTTTAATATTTCATAAATATATACTCTCTCTCTATATATATATATATGTTGAGAATTCTGTTAATTAAGTACTTACTTGTATTCATTTCTTATCTTTTCCGTTCTTGTCGCATTCCAGCTGCGTCTCCAGACACCATTTCCATCGCTCTTAACTTTAATTCATTTTCCTTATTTATTTCCCAAACCTTAGAACCATATAGTCCAATACTCTCCTCTATCGTTTTGTAGATTCTCCTTTTGTTATATGTTTATTCTATATAATTGAGTGCGACTGTCTTGTTGCAACTCTGTCATTCGCTATTTTCTGCTTAATTTCCTCCTCGCTTCCTCCTTTACTAGAAATATTCCCCTGTAAGTATTTATATGTGATGCAGCACTTAACTACACTTCCGTCTTCCGTTTATGAACTCTTCATTCCTTCCAACTACCATTTACTCGGTTTTATCAAAATTTATTTATAAGCCCCATTACATATGTTCCTTATTCAATTTTCTTTGTATGTAGTATGCATCATCTTCCGCGAATATAACCTGTTCATCAGCAAAATGGCTTCATTTAATAAATTACAATGTTACTTCTTGCTACTAATCAAATTTTATATTACGTCAGACGTCAAACCTGATTATATGATGAATTATTTACGAGTACAAATTTTGTAGTCTTATATGAGCACTAATAAGTAAAATTTGGAATTTAAATGAATAAACTTTGCATTTATTAATTGATATGATGCAATAATTTATTACCAAATTCTTTTTCTGATGCTGACTTTTTTTAGAATTGACATTAAACTCTTTATAAAATATTAACAAAATTAAATTACTTGTAAGCTAACATTTAGAAACCTGAAATTTATTCTCAGGTCGTATTTAAGGTACTTCCCATACCATCAGATTTACAAACAACAACCCAACTTGGAATTGGCAGTACAAGGAAATCGACGGCGGAGAAAATATCCTCTCCAATCAAAAGTATGTAAATCTAAATTTTGGAAGGATTCATTCCCCTCACTTACCCCCGATATTTGCGGAAAATACCAGGCTTCGTCACTGTCAGATGTCACAGAGTTTCAATGATTTTAGAAATAACAGATCGGCGCCAAACTGTCTAGGTTTTATTACCCCGCTTGCAGCTTTCTTCAATTGCTCTTAGCCTGACTAATATTTATTTTATACCTCCAAATTCCGAATATAGTTGTTTTACCGCTATACGTTTTACTAAAAATCTACTAAAGCGATGTATCTTCAACAAATTTGGAAATCTCATCAGGTACAAGGGAAAAAACAATGTTTTCGTTTTTTAAATTTGTTAATGCATACTTGATTAAAAATAGAGGTATAAATATAAATAATTTTGAAACGGGCACCATACAGTGACTGTTAAAACAAAAATTTTCAGAATAACAACATTTGCGTATAATTTCAAACATTCATAATTCATAGGGTGTGGAAATTTTTTAAACTCTCCTTTTTACCAGATGAATTCTCAAGTTTCTGGACGAAACCTTAGTTTTAATTGAGTAAAATTTTCAAATAGTCATTTAATTTATCGTTATATAATTTTTTTAAACTGACGTAAAGTAAACTATTATATTTTATAATGTCTAATTTATATATTATATATTTTAGTTGTGTATTCAATTTCCTTGTTTATATATTTTCTCATTGCTTCATAAATCTACTTATTAACATTTGAGTTTAGAGTTACTGAAAATCAGTTCTAATTTTCAAATAATTTCTTAGTTATTCGTAATTTATCAAAGTTTTTATTTAAGTACATAGTGTTTTTTTATCTGTAACATTTCTTCTTTCATGATATTATTAGTTTGTAATTCACATTTTGGATTTTTATTGTGTAAAATATCTTTGCTACCACCAATATTATAGTTCTGAAGGAAATGTTCAGTGTTTCGATATATCTTTCAGAACGAATACGGAATATTTATTTAGATGTTATTAACTGAACGACGCCTACTGAATTGATATTTCTATTGATCTTGGCATCATGGCTATAACCAAAAATTATTTTCTTTAAACAATTATAAAGATAGGTGTTACATTTTCCATTAAGACGATATTCCTTGGCAATTAATTTAGTCAAAGGGTAAGTTAAACATCTGATAAATAAATGTTCTTGAGCAGAGACGAAACTTATAATTGAGATTTTCCGTGGCATTTATAATTAATTAATAGCTATAATTATATCTATGTCTCTGACTGTCACAGAAACTCTGGCAAGGTTAATTTTTATTATTTTGGAATGCTTTAATGCGCGCTTAGAGCATGTACATGTTTAATTTGTTGTGTGCTTATCACCGGCAACAGATTACTTGTTTCCGAGATGAACGTAATCAGGGCTGGTAATTGGTTAACCTTTGGCGAGCGAAACGCGTTGTAATGGCTTTTTAATAACGTTTGTAAACGCGCGGCTACTTAACAAACATTTGTGGGACTGCCATTAACGCCGCCTAAATTACAAAAATGACTTTCTGCATTATCTTCATTTCAATTAAAAATATCTACCGAAGCCCAAGATTTATGTGAAGTTGCCACACTCTTGTTACGAAAGTCTTTAAATTGGTATGAATTAAATTATAAATAAAACCATGGCTCTGAAACGATTCGTTTTTTGTAAATGATTAATGAGAATCGGCTTTTCACAGAGCCTTTGAATAAACCTGACTCAGAAGGAAAAAAATATATATATAATTCATATTATCAATTATCTTTGTAAGATACCTATTACGAATGTGAAGAAGAGTTTTGAATATTTAGATATGAGTCTCTTACGGGTTGATACTGGAGACAATAACTACTTTTTTCTGTAAAGAACATAAATTAGATAATATTATACAACCCATATAACAGACACATAAATTTTTAAGAAGAATTAAAAAATTAAATATTAAATAAACGTTTCAACTAACACTTGTGGTCCTTTTCAATATTTATAACCGACTGAAGTATTAAGAACAATGATAGTGGAAATCAAAGACTGACCATAAGATGATACTAATAAAGACAATTTAATAATCCATCAAATAATTTATTTAGTTAAGAAGTGTTTTATATTAACAGAAAATATATTGGATTTAATTTGTAACATTTCAAAAATGAACCTTTTCTTAAAATAAACTTCCTTATCTAAAATAACAATATTATCAAAATTAAATTAAGAATTCTGTTCCAGACAATGTTTGATAATAGGTGAATGTTTATAAGAAGGAAAGTTTAGTTTACTTTTACGCTCCTTAATTCTAATTGACAAGTATCTTTTAGAAATTATATTTTTCCCCTAAAATTACATGGAAGGAGTGAGGGTTCGAATCATGTTACGCTTTTCGTAATTTGTATTATCTCTTAATTTCCACAAATTGTGAAAATGAAACTATGGAATACTTTTACAAGGTTATGGCCGCTTGATAATTCTCAGCAAAGTACCTAAAAAGTGAAGAAGTCAGCCTTCCCTAAAACGCTGAATATGTGACGAAATATTACAGTCGTCTTTGGAGTCCATATATGTCCGATGCAATTACAGAGACATTTAAATAGAGTCTAATATGTCACATAATATAGGCAAGATTCTTCAAAGCACAATATCTTGACCAAGTTCTTTGTTACAGATATTCAACACTTCAAAATATGATCACGGACTAGGGAACGCGGAATATACTACGCAGATTCTGGAAGAGAAATGGTTGTGTAAAGGGGGAAAAAAGAGGGGGTTTCTGTCATAGGGCAGATTTGGAAATGTGTTTCCGTCGATCTTGACTGCTCCAGAAGGTAAAGCTTCAAAATACAGCAAGCCTCTTCAATGTTGTCATTCGGCGTTGAATAAGTAATAGCTTTCTGTTGGCCTGAAAAGGGGGAAAAAAACAACAACACAGCCGCCAACCTACAACACACACAACTCCTCAGTCTGTTTGTCCATCTGATGGAAACTGTAATGCTTCTACATTTTTAAATACAAGGAAATTGGTAGCCGTTAATTTACCCGTATCAACGGAAGAGGTTTATTTCCTATGTAATTATAACAAAAAAATATTTAAGTATTCCAAAGCAGTTTTATTACTTTTATTCTGAAGTTTTCTACATTTGATGATTGCTCTTTGGGCAGATGTCTTGATAAAACTTGATGATACAGGGTTTAATATGCGTTTTCGATTATTTATATGTTGAGAATAATTAATAGTGAATTTAGTATTTTGCATAGAAAATTATTTTTAGAGCCATCTTTGTGTATGGTAATGAAGTTGCTGAGAAAAGGTGCAGTATCTTCGAAGGGATCATTGGTTTTATGTATCGTCTCCAGTTAAAAAGAATTCCAAAACACGAGATCCCCGCCCCCATAATATTTTGATATGTACAATATGCAAAAAATTATTAAAATGCTAGGTATATTCTGTGACTTAAGTGAAGCATTTGATTGTGTAGACCATAGAATATTGTTAGAAAAACTGAGGTACTATGGAATAACAGGAACTTCATTTTCTTGGTTTAATTCATACTTACAGAATAGAATGCAAAGAGTAGTATTAAAAGACTCGTGCACAGGTGAAATACATAAATCAGATTGGGGAATTATTAAAACTGGGGTCCCACAGGGATCAGTATTAGGGCCATTATTATTCCTTATATATATAAATGATCTTCCTAATACCATAGATTCAACTTCTAAAGCTATCCTCTTTGCAGATGATACTAGTGTAATAGTAAAAAGTAACAAAGACACACTAGAAGAGGCAAGTAACAATAATTTAACTAACCTGCTAACATGGTTTAATGTGAACGGACTAACAAATAACTGTGACAAAACATATTTCATGCAATTTCACACACACAACACAATGTATAACACTTAAATACGACAACAAAAATGTAAATGAAACCTCCTCTGTTAAATTCTTAGGTCTCTTAGTAAATAATAAATTTAATTGGACTGATCAGATTAATCAATTACTTAAGAAAGTCAGCTCAGCTACATATGCTGTAAGAGCAATGTCCACCTTCAGTGATCTAAAAACAAGAAAATTAGTATACTTTCTGTTTTATCATATGGTATTACATTTTGGGGCATAGATAAGATTTTTATTAGTCAAAAACAAGTTATTAGAGCAATATGTCAGGTTACCTCACAAACTTCTTGCGGAACTCTGTTCAAAAAGTTAGGTATTTTCACTTTGACGTGCCAATACATTTATTCATTGATGTTATTTGCAATCACAAATAGGCATTTATTTTTGAATAATTCTGATATTCATCCCTCCAATGCAAGAAACAAAAATAATCTGTACAAAAAATGTAAAACATTGTCAATTGCACAGAAAGGTGTGCATTATTCAGGGATATCCATCTTCAACAGACTGCCGCATAGAATTAAACAGTTACCCGATAACTAAGGTAAATTTAAGGATGAATTATCCTCATTTTTGCTTAGCCACTCCTTCTATTCAGTAAAGGAATTTATAGAAGAATCGGAGACGAGTAATTAGTTTATAATGTTGGAATCGCCTTTCTATTTGGTTACAAATTTTTTTATAAGTATATTTATCTTTTATATAATAAAATAATGTAATAAATGTACACCCTGACACATTCCACATCCTTGAAGCTTAGCTTCTTTACAGGATCTACGGAATATGATAATTATTATTATTTGAACATTTGAAATGTTTTTAGACTTATTCACCCATGGTAATTTTAAGACGCGATGATCCTCATCCCTCAGACGTGGAGTAAGTGGTTACTTAAATAGAACCCCTCACCATCTCCCTGTTTCTATTGCATTGACATATTTTTGTCGTTACGTGGCAGATGGCGGCTTTGGGGTCAAAAGTATAGCAGCGACTCAAACTGTATCCAAGGGATTATTTTTGGAAATAATTAAATTAAAATTAAGGGCAATGTTAAAGATCAAATTTGAGTATCGTTTTGTTAAAATCTTGATTCCTAATCAAAAATTATATTTAATTTTACCACACATTAAGGTTGAACTCTAAAAATCTCCTTGCTTTTCAGAAAAGTAACTTTTCACGTTATTACATAACAATTAACGACTCGTATAACAATTGTAAAATTTTGAACAAGAATTTAAAAATACGTTTATATATATTATATAGAATCTTTATACTGTTTTCAAAATTTGCCAATTTTTACCTTGTGGATTTAATTGCAATTTTGTAACCTCATAATTAATTATATTTACAACTGTTCGTGCTCAAAAATCTTCTTCAAATAATTACATTGTTCTACCCTTTTACGATCATCTTCTAACGAAATGTTATTTAATATATACCTCGCGAATCTTGAAATCTGTCAACTCTTTCCCTTATTTTGTTAAAAAATCATAAAAATGTTCTGAATACCTATGTTTTCCATGATGTAGTTCATAAAATATCTTATAATAATTGCTACATTGGACAGACCAAACGGTCCTTGTCTATCAGAATTCAGTAGTGTAAAGGTAATCTAAATTTTGCTTATTATAAAGATCCACCTATTACGAAATATTGTCTGAGACAAAATAATTCGTTCAGTTTTGATAGTATTGTCATTTTAGTTAAGGAAATAAAGTTTAAGAATAATTAATTTTGGAAATTTTACATATTCAATTCAATAATTTTGTGATGATATTGAAAACTGGATGGGGACCTGGATCTGCTCGGGTATTTATTTATATGATTGTGGCACATTATTTATTACTTTGTCATTGAAAATGTCACAGAATGAACCTCAAATATATTCCTGGTATCTCCAGAGTTCAGAAATACTCCCGGCACAATATCAAGGTTAAAATAGTTTGATTACTATAACAGAATAAAAAGTCTCACCAATTTCATGGATGAAATTATACTTAAGTCGGTCATAATGTAACACGGCGACCCTCATTACACTGGTTTCGACACCAAAGTCGATAGTTTCCTTGTTATTTTCACGACTCGTTTCCACCCCCACCCCTCACATGCTGGAGGAGTTGAAGTTATACACAAATATTGTCGGGGAAACATTATAAAATTAATTGACGTCAAGAATTTTCCCCTACGGATAGTTGTCATGTCTTATCTACACACACACATACATACACATACAAGCACAATAGACACACACACACACACAGAGAGAGAGAGAGAGAGAGAGAGAGAAGAGAATGCTTCTTAGTACTCAGCCAAACATTTATTCAATGTTTTTCAATATATTATATTTACGTAATCAGAAAAGTGTTGATTTAAAAATGATATATGCTACAACGCCACTTTGTTTCGATTTATTATTCAAAATATAGGTTTAAGAAAACTAATCTGTGTGTTATTCATTAGGAATTGGCAAATAGAAGACCATAAAGACTAACAAGTGTAATAAATGTTTTTTTCATGAGAGTCGGAAAGAACGTCTCAAAACGTGGCAAATTAATCTATTCTCTCTGTTGGTAAAAGTCCATATTCTCTATTTCTCTTTACAACGTGCTGTGTAGTTACTCTATCCACCCCTCTGATTTTCTGCATTCTCCTATAGCACCACATTTCAAAGACTTCTAATCTTTTCCTTTCTGCAATACCTACCATTCACACTTCACATCCATATCAACATTTTTAATAATGATCTCCTAATATTAATATTTATATTAGCCTCATTTTTGCGGAAGCCTTCCTTGCCTTCCTGTACTATGCTACTCTTTATATATACTATACTTCTACCATCCCTAATTATTATGCTGCCAAAGTAGCAGAATTCCTTTACGGCCTTCAAATTATCCTTCCCAATGTAACAACCTTTGTTATTCCACTGTTTCCCACACTACACTCCATTACCTTAGCTTTCTCTCTATTAATCCTTATATTGAACTCTTTCTCAAGGACCACGTTCATGCCATTTATTATGGTTTCCAAGTCTTCTTTTGGCTCTCCTAATACTACAATATCGTCGGCAAAGCGTAAAGTTTATATTTCTTCTCCTTGCAGTATGATTCCTTTTCCATATTGCATTGTTATTTCTTCATAGCGTGTTCTATACATAAGTGAAACAGAATAGGTGAAAGACTGCATCCTTGCCTTACTCCTTTCTTTATTTCTGCTTTATTTTCTTGCCCTTCAACTATAATTACTGTTGACTACCTTCTGTAGAGGTTATAAAAACTCATATTTCTCGATGTTTTATTCTTGTCCTCATCAAAATACTTAGTATTGTGTTCCAGTTTATATTGTTAAAGTCTTTTTCTTAATCCGCAAATGCCGTGAACGTAGGCCTGTTTTTTTCTTATCCTGCCTTCTATAATTAGACGCAGAGTCAATATTGCTTCCCCGTCCCTACATTCTTCCTAAAACAAAAGGGTAGAAATATCGTAGAAACATAGTTTCACCGTATTACTCGTATTATAAGAAAAGGCAGGTTTGAATAGGATACAGTCTAAAAGTTTGTAAATGTTAGACGTTTAATTGTTTCAACAGATAAGTGTATTTTATAAATTTTCAATACAGAGTCCGTTCAAGAATGTTCGGTTGGGTTTGATGTTTATCCTCAGTATTTTTTACGATAATTATAATGATAATTTGCTCACATTTTTCATGTGTACGTGTGAGAGGCCAGTGCAAGCCCGCGGACTCCCCACCAAGACTGTTATTAAGTTGCCCCTGGTGGTCGCTGAAAGTGGCGTACTAAATGTGGGAAGGCGTCGCAAGGCAAGAATTCGGCGTCTGAGCTACAGACACCTTGCTAGCGACGCCCGGGAAACTATTTTTACACGGCGCATTTCCGGTGCCATCTCAGACGCTGCTCGGCGTCGTCTCCAGCGTCACCTCAGCCCTTCACTACGGGAAAGGCGATTCGTCCAACAACAACAACAAACAAACACATCCCACGAGCTCTAAACAAATACTTCAAATGTAATAATGCTGTTTGTCCACAAACTAATTCACTAGATTCACTTTTTTGCTCTCTGAAGCATCTTGTTCCCACCATCGTCTATGGCGTTTAAGCTCCTGCACAGTGAACTTAACAATCACCTCTTTTTTGTTCATTTAAAACGAATGTGCGTACATACTACAAAAAAGAAGAGAATATGGAATCCCGGACGACTACAAGGAATGTCTCAATGAACCAATATTTATAAATCCCATATTAAATTATTTAAAAGTCTTGAACCTATTCAATAATATGTAATTTATATCTACTACTTTGTTTTGTACCCCTCTTTATTATTTAAATTATTATATTTTATATATTATAACTATAAATACAGGAGTAATTGTAAAGTGAACTTTCTCACTATAAACCACGTTGGTTGATGTGAAAATAAACGAAAACAGGTACAAAAAACTGTGTGACTAAGAAGAAATTGTGGGGAACAATCATCACGGTGAAAATATGAGTAACATTTATATCGCTTGAAAAAACAAATGTAATTAAATTAAAAGCGTGGCACATTCAACATAAACCTATGCTTGTAAAATAAACGAATATTGTATAAATACTACTCATCTGATGAGTGTTAACCTTCTTGTCATAAGTCGAAGGCCTCGAATAATCTGAAATAAATGGAATCAAATAAGTTGTATAAATAAAACAGATACTAAGTCATAAAAATAAGGATAATCTTTATTAGAAAAATAAAACACAACATTTCATCAGTCCTCACGACTTCATTCGGCTAGAAATTAAACAATTTCCTCAATTTCTACTTTTTCAACAAATTTGGATAATTTACAGAATAAAAATTTAAAAATATGTTTTTCCCTAGTTCCAATTTTTTCAAGTAAGTTTCAGCAAACGTTAAGAAATTATTTTTTTATGTTCATTTGAGTCACATGGGTCGCTCTGTAAAGAATGAAAGAACTATTTCATTTATTTAATTACAATTAAATGTCAGATAAATATCTAATTCAAAAGAAATTAGATGACTGTTTCTCTTTTCCTCAAAATTATTTTCGGAAGTTTTTTGACATCCCATGTTTTTACCTGTTTAGTGTGATTAAACCATTATATATTACAAAATGCTAATTACTACTTAAAATGACCTTTTCTAGCTAGCCAAATTTGAGACTGAAAGTAGTTTTCCAAGCATCTAGTTTTATTTTTTAAAAAGAGCATAATTAATTAAAATAACCAGAAAAGCTTTCCTGTTGGTGCTTGTAAGATTTTAATCGAATGGGTCTAGTTTAAAGTACACGTAATTATACATTTTTATTTGAACCGGAAAACTGATGAGTCATTTTATTTATATACTAAAATAGCATGTAATATTGTTTGTTGTGCATTCTTTATACGTATTTAAAAGCGTGGACAAATTGCAACAATATTTGAAAAATTGTGGAGAGGGAGATGACGCACGTGGAAGAAATAATAGTTAAAGAAATATGTGAAAGTGTCAGTTTGCGTAAGTTTACGATGAGAGACGCACAGGGAAATCCGCCATGTTTAATAGCGCACAGTTTGACGTTTTTGTGTTTACGTCTACTAGGCTCAAACTTCACTAAAACTCCACGAGCACATGATAATAAAAGCAATACAAAAGACTTTTCTAAATTCTGATCTTTGCAGACTTACGTGTTATTTAAAACAGCCTTTTAACACAACATATTTCATAGATCCAGGGCAGATTTCAATATCAACTTGTCCCACGTACGCATCTACCGGACCATACTACTCATTCACGGTGCACACGCGTCCTAAGATAAGTCTATACTTAGTCAATTATATGAAGGTGCCACATCACCATGGTCTGGGAAACAGGCCCCATACAAAATACCATGTGCAATTGTAATGTGAAAGTTGAGGAAAAAAATATATGTATATAAAACATTATTATAATTTAATAGATTCATTGTCCACTACAACGTTTGAATATATTATTCAAGTGAGAATTATTAAGAATTTTAGGTTATGTGTGTAATTGAAATTTTGTGTATTTAATGAAAGTTCAATAAAAAAATGGAATCACTACAATTGAATTGAATTAAAGATGTATAAATAACGCAAAAATATTTCAATGAAGTATTCCGAACAACTAAAGACATTTTGAAGAGTTTGTTACTTTGTTATATTTATTTCATACAGTGAACCATGAATCATATTTTAAAATTTCAACTTTATGCACATGCAGAATTTCACACTGCACAAACTGTCGTAAATAAATTTCATGTCGTTCATAAACGTCATTTGATTGGTCGAATCGTGATTTTCGTGGCAAGATTGAGGGAATTAAGTAACTAACGGCATTAGGCACCGTCCTTAAGTTATAAGGTGTATTTTTTCAACGCGTGTATTCTTGATTCCATTGCTGTTCCGGGAATTTATTTTAACTCCATCGAAGCACCGATTTTCATTCTATCATTACACAGGGATGTTTCAGCCTCTTTTAAGGTATCGTGCTTACTTAACATAGCAGGAGAATTGTAGCCTCTATTAAAGCATGGCGGTTATGATAAAATCAAAAATCCGCCTTGTCGGAATAGCTAGGGACGGGTTCGACGCCAATTAAATCACATGTTGACCAAGAGATTAGTGGCGATTTAAATACTGTACCCATTTACCTGAATTCAGAACAGTGTAGGATGTGCATAGAATAATTCATTGAAATTAAAGGTAGAAGAAATGTTAGAGAAGAAAAAAATTCATTTATGCTTTTTACACAAATTTTCTAGAACTGGATAACTCTTCGAAGAAGACATTTATTGCTGAGCAGATGAATGCCATTATTAAATCTTGGACCGTCAGAACGAAAGTCAGAATAGTCAAGGTTTCTGCACTCCAGCGCTTAAGATATATTTAAGCCACAAATGTGTCGTCCTTGAGAATTTATGAGTAAGTTACAACACGCACGAAGGAAGGAGACCGCATAACCCGCATTTGGTAAGATCTGATCCCAGTCTACGAGACGCCAACAAGGGAAACCGCAAGACAAAATGACAGTCCTTCACATAATGTGATCTATCCAACATTAGTTTACATTAAAAACTATTTCACCCAGTGTCTACGATTCAACTTAAAGCGAAATTTCTTTCCCGCGACAGAATTCCTCAAAACAACAAATAATATCTATCAAATAAATTACAGACTAGTTATAGAACATCTTGATGATCTCGTTAAGATGAGTTTTACAGAAGCAAAAATATTAAGAGGCTACGATGGATGAATTACATAAAATAATTACAATACATAAGTATATAATTTAATTTATTCCAGTGAATATATCAATGCCGCCATTATACAATGATTATAGTTTTTAAATTAAAAAAATTGAATTATATGACATACATTTATATAAAAAATTATTACAAAATGAACAAATATGAGGCTGTCTTATAATTCACTTATCGGACGTCAGTAATATTAGTATGTGGCATTTATGGTTCTGTTGGTAAAATTGACAGCAATGCTCTCAATTAAACTCAAAACCCCGATTGTTCTCAAGGCTCTGCAATAAGACCATTGCTCATATTAATATTAATCAACGATTATTAACGAAATTAGTATATAGAACGAAGGAATGACAAATAGAATGACAGTCAGGGCAATATTAGTTTGGTTTTAAAAAGAATGCAGGGACCAGAGAAACAATATTGAATCTGAGTTTAATTTTAGGAGACAGGATATGATAAAACAGCCCCAAGTTTATGGCATTTGTAGATATTTGATAACGTAAACTGAAACACACTACTCAGGATTTTAAAGAGGCCAGAAAGAAAATAACGAGAAAAAAAATTATTCATAACCTCTACAGGAGACAGTAAGCATTAATTAGAAAACAAGGCAGAAATCTACAAAGGAGGAAGGCAAGGATGAAGTCTGTCGCCCATACTGTTTAACTTATACATAGGATTTGCAGATTATATTCTGGTATTTTGTGTGTCAGAAGGAGACTTGGTATGACAACAACAAGAATTCAGCATGAGTCTTAAAAGAGGAAGAACCAAGGTTATGGAGTGTAGTATGGGAAATAGTGGAATAACAAAGGCTGTTAGATTGGAAAGGGATAATTTGAAGGACGTTAAGAAATTCTGCTACTTGGGCAACTAGGAACAGTAAAAGTATTATTAGACGTATAAAGTACGATAGCATAGGCAAGGAGGCTTTCGCAAACAAGAGGAATAAACTTACGGGTAATGTAACTGTGAATATTAGGAAATCATTACTAAAATGTTGGTATGGAGTATGGTGTTATATGGGTGCGAAACGTAGATGATTTGAATCAATTCAGAAAATTGAAGGAGAATATTCGGAGACAGGGAGAGGAGATGCGGATTAGAGGCGTTAACTCGTCGTGAAGATCCGTGCCTGCAAGCTGGGTCCAGGGATTAATTACGTTTGGCCACTAGGGGCGATGACTCATGACATTTTCCCGAAATTGTGGATACTGCGGTCGTCAAAAATTAATCATGGTAAGTAAAGACACATCACGTAGGGTGTCGTTTCTCCGTGTAGAAGGGGAATGTATAGATTGGATGGGGGTGACAGGTAGGTAAAAAACGTCAGTGTACGTTGGAACGATAAATACAGTCAGGTTGTGTTTGAAGTTGGAAGGAATTGGAAGGAGGGAGAGGAGAGAAGTAGAAGTATTGGTCGAAAGTTGGAAGGAAGAAGAACTTAGGAAGAGAAAATGAGACCCTTTCACTATTTTATAGAAAGTAAACACAAATCTGCGCAAAAAATTATATCTGAGCCAAAACATCTGCTGAGATATGATCATCTTCGCCGACACATAAGTCTGATTGTCCTCCTCTCTCGACGTTGTAAAAATCTGCTGCTTTCCGTTTGACTAGATCACACCCTTTTGTGAGCAAGGGATCGCCACAACCTTCTGTCAACCTGCCAACCACGAGAAGTTCCCGGAAATCATCTCTGATAGCTGGAAAAAGAAGGTATCAAAACGAGGACAGAACGAAAAAACAGGTTCCTATTACCGGATCAATTATAATAAGCGATATCTCTACTACCACTGTAATTAACCCTGATAAGTCTGGTTTATAAAAATATTCTGAGCTATGTAGTCTCTATTTCAAAATATAATTTTCCCCAAATTTCATTTCGTTGTTATTACATAGTACCGTAGCGAAGTAGGAATTTATGATAAATAAGTAAATATTAAAAATTCAAATAAATTTTTGTTGTAGCAAAACTATTTTGAAAAGCCCATTTCTTAATGTATATAGTAAAATTTAATTATGCATCTGGCACCGGGCTTACGCCCAATTGAAGATTATCGATGCCATGATTTCAAATACTGTACATGGTGTAAATAAACTCGCTTGCCCTTCTAGTCTCCTCGTCACACGCTGACCGCTTATTTCTACTCTCAAATCCTCAAATTTTCTTTGTTGCTGCTTCTACATGCCTTTAACTCCATTTCATCACCGCATTTCCTTCATGGAAATATACGTCTGGTGCTCCTTCCCGCACCAAAGAGTTTGCCAACGGTTTGTCCCATTCTGTATGACGTCAACTGTTCAATTCAATTTTTTTTTCTCCTTGTGTCCACTATAGTTCAAGTAAAATTTCCGCTTCTAGACACATTTACCACTCCGATGGTATGGTTAGATGTTTGAATTAAGTCACTCTACATCTGTCATTAGGTCCTAAATTCATTTTATTTATTTTCCTCAACTAATTTAATTTATTTGATAATTATTTGATTGGAGTTGTTATGACACTTTTACGTAATATGCATCTAATTATTAATGGCTGTTACTATTATTTTATAGCTTTCACGTGCTCTATTCCATTAACGTACAATAATTTACTAAATAAAAAGTTTTAATTCGCCTTATATACTATGAAGCCAAAAACAGGGCCGTCCACGTTTTCTTTGTGTCTTTGAGTGTGTTGTATGATCACTACATATATTCCATACTCAAATTTGGGATTCCGACGCTTTCCGCAAATCCTGGAATCTAATGGAGATTTATGAGTCTTGATTTTAAATGGAAGCAAAACTAAGTAGAATATGTGGATGAGGTATCTGAAATGAGCTGCAAACGCCACGTCTCGTGCATCTAGGAAATGCACTTCTGAGACAGGCAGCAAGAAACTCGAGTGAGAAGAATGGAGCGCAATGCCCTGACGAGGTTCGCGAGTTCTAAGAGTGAAAAGCGCAAATACAAGGCGATCAATCACTGTGGCCCTCTGAGCGACAAGAGAACTGGTCCAGCTGAAACACACGACACACTCTATTAACCGAACCATTCCATTGCAATGAAAGATAAATAATGTAGTGTCAGCTCATTAATGAAGTAATTAGGTGCTCGCTCATTGCTTCCATTTCCCAAGAGTGTGCCACGTCCCACTCTGGGCTTCAATATGACATCTACAACAAAATGGTTCCGTCATTTTGCTGTTGCAATTATAGAAAAATAATGACTGAAATTAAACTTTTTATTACTCTTTTAGGTATAGTTCAGACGTACAGAACCTGTACGATAAATATTTTGCATGTTAAGTAAAGCATTGATTTCTCTTCAACATTTATATAAAACTTGGTGTATGGACTAGGTACCGTCCACATTTTTCACGTTTAGTTTTATGTTCCTTAATTTCTGAAATGCTATATTTAATCCAATGAATTTTCTGCTAATGTAAAACAAGATATTTCTCGCCTGAATAAAATGTATGATTGCTTCTTAAATATTCATTGCTTGTCACATCGTTGGGTTTCATTTCCTTTTATTCTGCCTTTGTTCACAATGTTTCAGTTTGGCTTAACGTCTAATTTTTCTAGATTTATTTAAAATTTCATAGTATATGTCTCTTATGCATATCGTTAATTCTTATGTTATTTAAATATGTTACACCTTCAGCGTCGCATTAAGATCTGATTGTTCTCTAGTGGCCATGGAGCCCTTATCATGGCTATTTTTATCAAAGAAATAGAACCACTGAATCAATAAAAATTTCTCTTTCTCACGGCGCGTACTTCACAACAAATTTTATTTACGAAATAAAGTCAATTATACTTTCTGGTTGGACTATCATAAATTAAACTCGGTGTGGTCACAAAAGTAATTTAAATGTGAATCAGACATGTACCTTACGCTTTGCCGACGATATTGTAGTATTAGGGGAATCAGAAGAAGACTTGGAAACCATAATAAATGGCATGAACGGAGTTCAATATGAGGATTAATAGAGGGAAAACCAAGGTAATGGAGTGTAGTATGGGAAACAGTGGAATAGAAAAGGGTGTTAGATTGAGAAGGGATATTTTGACGGAAGTAAAGGAATTCTGCTACTTGGGAAGCGTAATAACTAGGGATGGTAGAAGTATAGTAGACATAAAGAGTAGGATAGCACAGGCAAGGAAGGCTTTCGCGAAAAAGAGGAATTTATTTACGGGTAATATAAATGTGAATATTAGGAAATCGTTGCTAAAAATGTTAGTATGGATCGTGGGGTTATACGGGTGCGAAACGTGGACGATAGGAGTTGGAGAAAGGAAAAGAATAGGAGCCTTTGAAATGTGGTGCTGTAGGCGAATGCTGAAAATCAGATGGGTGGATAGAATCACAAAAAAAGGAAGTTCTAAACGGACTAGAGGAAAACCGAACAATTTGGAGGACGTTTTTGACGATTCAAGAGCGAAGACGTTTGTTGATGAGATAGAGAAACATTTCAACTCAATAAACAAATCAGAAATATTATAAATTTATTTTTATTGAAAATTGTTAATTACATTAACAAGTAAATCTTAAGCACTCCCACATCCAGGGAAATTGTTTGTGTGAATTTATTTCTGCGTAATGACGGCAAATAATAATTACAGTAATTTTGCATATAACTGTAAAAGTGTTTGCTTGTGTAATACTGTTAGGTATTTAATACCGTTCGGTTTTCTGCTTTCTGTAAACAGCGCAACGAGCTTTAATACAATGAATGACAAGCCTAATTGCCTCCACTTGTCAGGAAATAACGGCCATCAAGTCTGTTGAACTTGCCTTTCGTTAGGCGGAGGCTGTTTGGAGCTCTGGACGTAATACCTAAGCGACACCAAAGCTGAGGTTTTCTGGCATTAGCTTAGATCATTACTGGCATGACGGTCAGAACTCAGTCGTTACAAAGATGAAACGGTATTTCTGCTATGACATCATGTAAAATACGACGATTGTAAAATTCATTTCAATTAAGAAATGAATACTAAGTAATTATAATGCACATTATTCCTCTTACTTATTACGACATTCCTTTCTATAGCTTATAATAAATTTGTTCTGATAAAGAATAAAATTTCGAAATAAATTATAACCTAATCAGTTTCAACAACAAGTAGTTGAGGTTGTTGTTATCAGTCCTTAGACTGATATGATGCAACCCTCCATGCAAACCTACCCTGCAAAAGTCTTTACATTTCTACATAGCTATCACATCCTCCATAATTTGCTTAACGTATTCCATCATTGACCTCCCTCTTCTCTTCTTATCTCACACACTTCCCTCTAATGCTACTTATACAAGACCCTCATGTCTCAAAATGTAGCATATTAATACATCCCTTCTCTTGGTCAAAGTCCTCCAAATTGCTCCCTCTTCCCCTATTCTGATTAGAATTTCCTCGTTAGAGATTCTATCAATCCATCTAATTTTCAGCATTCTCCTATAGCACCACATTTCAAACGCTTCTATTCTTTTCCTCTCTGCAACTCCTATCGTCCACGTTTCCCACTCATATAACGCCACGCTACATACGAGCATTCTTAATAATGATTTCCTAATACTCATACTTCCCGTAAATAAATTCCTCTTTCTGCAAATCCTTCCTTGACACGGCTCAAAATTCTTTGATTATCAGTGATACAAAAGGAACATTCAAAATCAATTTAATAGAACCATTATGACGATAATTAAATAATTTGTCTGACAATTAAATATATAAATGAGTATAATCAGTCTCCTTTTCAGTAATTTATAATTTAAATATGAAACGTTACGACGTTTCGTCTCTCATTTGAGACTTCTTCAGGTAAAAATTTAGCTGTACATGGAACCTCACTCCATGACTCCTATCGTCCACCCATATAACGCCACACTACATACGACCATTCATAATAAGGATTTCCTAATACTCATATCTTGGAGTGAGATTCTATGTTCAGATAAATGTTTACCTGACGAAGTCTCAAATGAGAGACGAAACATCGTAACATTTCATATTTATATTATAAATTACCGACAAAGAGGCTGATTATACTCATTCATTGCGACAATAACAATATAATTGTAATATAATTTTATATTAAATCTCATTATGAATATAATAGGAGACAAATGTAAAAAAATATTGAACAATTGGCGAATTCATTCATAGAATTCATGGAATCTAACGCTAATTACGTTCCAATGTTCATTTCGGACCAAAGATTCCTGTGGTTTAGTGGCTAGCGTCGCTGCCTCACAACTCAGAGGTCCCGGGTTCGAATCCTGGTATGGGTTTGGATGTTTGTGCCGTCATGGCCACGGACATTGCTGGAGAACCCATATTCTGACCACGTATCACTCCAAATTCGGAATGTGTCATGTAAGATTTCATTCCGCAGTCGACCCGGTAGGCCAAGGCCCTGAGAGGGCAGTGGGGCAAAGGAAGAAGAAGATGACAAAGTGACGATTAATATAATTACTGTCCTAGATTATTTCATAAGGTTGGTTGGCGGAATGTGTGGACTAGAACAAACAGCAGTTATTGTAACAACCGTTGATAACAGATCACTCTAACAGGTACTTTGTTGTGCAGAATATGGTGTAAACATCAGATGGTATTCTGCTATATCAGATTAAGAGATGGCAAGATACGCTGAGAGCTTGTGGTAGTATTGTCTGAACTGTGAACAAATTCAAGGGCAGAATAAATTGAAAGGAAAAGAGGGTTAGAAGTTTTTATAATGGCATCCTTCGAGAGTTGGAGAGCTGAGAGAGCGAAAAAGCAATAGAGTCTGAGGGGATAAAAGAGAGATTGCCTCGAGAGTTGATTATGAGTAGTTTTTTTGTGCAGAGGTGGGGGTTAAGAACCTCAAATATTTTCATAACGATTTAACACGACTTCTTTCCTGTATAGTTATCTGTCTTATTTCACATCTGACGTTAGTTGACGTCTGCACTTCAATATACTAATGCCTGAATGTAAGATTTTTATTTAGACAGAGGCCTTCCTGGGGACTAAATAATTATTAAGTTCATGAATTGTGGGTGACGACGATTTAATATTTTGATTGTTTATCAATTGAATAATTAGTATCCTAGTGAAAATTTGTATTCTTAAAAACATAAGGCAGTACAAGTATCAAACTTAACATGAAAATCAGAATGTTGGCCCGAAAATGAAAGCATACGAAAGAAAAGTCGAACTTATTCATGTTTTAAAATTAGATTATATTGAAGAAGTTTAAAAGTATGAGGGTAAATTCGTATTTTAAGGAAATATGAAATGACAGTGGAAGAACCAACAACGTGAAGAAAAGGATATAGCCGTTGGTGAAATATAGTTATTAGAGGGGATAATTAAATCAGATGCCATGTGGTTAGATGGTTTTGGGAGATTAAGATGGTGGCAGGACTAACATTAGAGGAGAATGGCGAAAGGTAAAAGTATATAAGGTGTGCTACACTCTGAAAAATCGGATGATGTTGATGATAATGTTTTTCCAACATATACTTTTTTCTAATTTATTCTCGATACAGAAAAGTGGAAGTTAAAATTATATGTCATGAAGTAAGACAATGCAGTCTTAAGAATTTTATGTTTAGTAACTGTTCAATGTAGAGTAAAAATTCCATCTTCGACTCATTGGCCGTCTAACGGTACAAGAAAGAATGTTAATATATAGGAAATTGCAATTTCCTTCTTTGTTTTACACTGTGATTTTTTCCAATTTCAGTTTGAGGCTTCTTCATGCCGGTTGTATATGGGAAACTGTATGAGGTGATTGCGATCAAAGTTAGACGCCACTTAAAAGTAGATTCCCCGGTGCAACGATGAAATTTTTGGATAAAAATTTATTCGAATTAATAGCTATTGCTCTACGGTAGAAAAGTTCAACCAGTGGCCATTGAAACACGTGTGATGTGTAATGATTATGACGGGGCTTTTTCTCGATAGAAAAATATATTAAGACTATTAGAAATATAGCAGTTACACTTTTGTTCTTGAAAGTGACATAAATGTTTGTTTCTCGTGCTTGCGCCTGACTATCGGATTTTCAGTCCCACGTACTCTTCCATTAATTCTGTTATAACTTAGCTGTTGCCGTCAACTTCAATTTTAGTAACATAATAATTGAGTATTTAATTTGGGTATTAAATTGAATAACAGGTATTGGCAAAACAAAAACTATTAAATTTTTGCGTTAACAAAAAGATAATGAAATTTTATTTTATCTTATGGAATTGCGGGCTTAAAACACCAAAAAAAGCAGGAATCAAGAAAGGAGTATGAAAAGGATGTATTCTGACGTCCATGTTGTTTAACTTACATATGGAACAGGAAATGCAGATAGTTAAAACGGAATATGGAAAAAAATCATATTGCAAGGAGAATTAATAAAAATCCTACGGTTTGCCGATGACGTTGTAGTATTAGGGGATTCAGAAGAACACGTGGAAACCATAATAAATGGCATGAACAGGGTCCTGTAGAATGAGTTCAATATCAGGATTAATAGAGGGAGAAACAAGTGTAGTATCGGAAACAGCAGAATAGCACAGGGTGTTAGATTGGGAAGGGATATTTTGAAGGAAATTAACTGCTACTTGGGAAGCGTAATAACTAGGGATAGTAGAAGTATAGTGGACATAAAGAGTAGGATAGCGCGGTGAGGAAGGCTTTTGTGATAAAGAGGAATTTACTTACGAGAAATATAAGTAGGAATATTAAGAAATCGTTTCTAAAACTGGTCCTATGGAGCTTGTGAATCGTGGACGATAGGAGTTGGGGAAAGGATAAGAACAGAAACCTTTGAAATATGGTGCTATAGGAGAATGCTGGGTGGATATAATAACTAACGAGGAAGTTCTAAGTAGAATAGGGAAGAGAGAACAATATGGAGGACGTTGACTAATAGGCCAAATTTCGTCACGCATCATGCCATTACCATCGACTTCATCCAAAACTCGACTATTGATTATTATATCTCCTAGCTGCAACAGCATTCGAACTCGGCTAACCTGAAGTTCATCTCGAAAATCGCAAAACGGCAAGGTGTTTGTGTGTCACTATCGATAGTAGCAGACGCTGACAAATTGATCAATCAAGTTGAGCTGCTTTCGTGTTCCATCAGTCCCTTAGTAACCAAGGAGGTGAAACTCGTATTGTCGAATGATTTTCCGTCGATACCCATTGAAGCAATATCCAAGGAGTTACAAAAGTTTGGATTTGATGCTAAAAAGAGGATCACTAAACTAAATTCCCGGACATCTCTTCCTCATCTTGATCATTTGTGTTCATTTACGAGTATTACTTACATCCATCGGGACAATGTAGATAAGATTTTGGAATTTATTCCTCTTCTACATGACGGGGCTACAGTATTTTTCTGGTAGTGTACTCTGGTCAATGTTTCGTATGGAAGTGTGCTAGACCCCGAAGGACTGCTCCTCAAGCTGCACATTGCTTAAAACGGACAACTCAATTGATGGGGAAAAGATGGGTAAGGATGAGCAACCCACACTCTCATCGGAGCTGGAGTGCATAGTTTCTGAAGATCAGGACGGTGATCGGATGACCTCCGAACTCCGTGCTCCAGACACTTCCAAAATAAGTGTGAGGAGGATATTGGGGATCAGTACTTTTCTACAACATGTAGCGTTTACCAGGGCCTCGATCTAGCTGGAAAGCAATCGCTATCACTATCACAGCCTTGATGATGAGCAAGGCTTTTAACCTTTACTTCTCCTTCTACAAAGGCGGCAAATAAAAGGATGACTAATAAATAAAACATGGCCTACTGTAATCCGACAGATCTTAGCATAGTAATGAGGATATCAAGAATAATTTTTGATGATCCTCACCTTGTCTCGGAGACTAATTATGACGAAATGGTTAAATTACTTGCTAAATTATTTTCTTTACTTGGATAGTATTAGGGTAACTTGCTCGGACCCGACTAGGTTCATTAGTCTCCTGGATTGAATGAATACAAAGTTGGAAGAAAAGGGCATCAACGGCAAAATTATGCAGCTGAGAAACTCTGTGGTAAGGGAGTTTGGCATCTAATAAGTATGTGTTACTTAATTACTATATTAATGAACGAACTGAGCGTACTGATGGAACTCATTGACATGACAGTGAAGAAGGGAGTTTTGAAATAAATAGAGGGGGATATTAATTATTTTAAGTGCAATATTAATATATTTATAATAAGCTCTTGTATAATAAAAAAGAAAACAATGTACTTGATCCAAAACAAATTTACATTAATATTACAATTTTGATATTTTCAAACTTTAAGCCGGCAATTCTTTCTTAATTAATACTACATTTTCATAAAAATTATACAAATAAATTCCTTAAAACTAACAATTATCTATCTCTAAACTAAGGGTCGTATATTATGGGCCTTCTCATAGACCAGAATATTACCACACAAAATCTACTCGGACCTGGCAGTATAGGAAATCAGCAAAAATTAACAGTAGTAATTACCATGTCGTCATGATGGACCTTCCAGCGTCATCCTCCTATTGGGATCTTAATGCAAATCACAGCCGCCACCGCTATTCTTCCTGGTTCAGGACAAATTTCTTTTATTCCTCCTGTCCTTGGACTGCCTGCCCGATTATGCAGATCATCTGTTGGAAATCTTCCTTGCCGAAATTCTAATCATCTGTCCAGCAATCTCTCTGCCAGTCTTTTTAATATCTACTACCCACTTCTTTAGTTCATATCACCAAGGTGTTTGGGATGGATATTTATCAATAACATTAATGGTTACATTTGGGGAAAAAATCACCTGATGCCGCCAAATCTCACTAAAATTGGAAAACATCCCAGGCTTGCCATGATGTCTGAGTTTTATTGTCCCTGGCTCAAATACTGTCTCCTTTCTTTTGACTCCGCACCGCCGAAGTTCCAATCAGATGTGTTTGACCGTTACAACGTTTTCGATTTGAATGATCCTGATTTAATATGCCTATAGGAAACTAATACTCCGTTATTACCGTATATAATGGCTTCCATTTCTTTATAACATAGAAAAATATATTGATGGGTCATATTCTCTTGGACCTACAACTTCTATTTGCAACTCGTAATAAATGTCCCTGAGTGAAGGTGATCGTTTGGATGTTCCTAATGACCTAAATTGTTAATAGGACTTTAATAGAAGCAAAAAGTTGTTCTCGTCCTTGATTATTATCTGAGATCATTAACCTGTCGATTATTAAACAGTGGATACTTTCTTTACTGGAAATTAATAGCTCCCAAGTTCGAATAGCGCTACCTCGCCTGTAAGATTCCATCGTAAAGTATTTGGAATTGAGAGGCCAAATGCCACGGCGAGGCAGTTTGTAAAGCTGTTACTACACTCGGCAACAAGCTGTAATATATGGCATGCCTTCGTGAAAAAATCTCATATAGAGGTATTTGGTTTACTAGCGCGATAGTATTCAGGCCATTAGAAAGGAGGTTCTAGAGCCTCTGGGAAGGAATCGGCACAGCCGCGTACAGGGACTCTTCCTTACAACTTGGCTCAAGCGTAAACGAAATCGCGTCTTTAAATTCAATTAAACTAAAAGCAGTTCAATGGAAATTAAAAACTGAAAACACTATGTAATGTAACGAATTATATTTTCCCCCACGATTATAAATAAGGACCTTGAAAGAAATGATTGCGCATCGCTTCCAAGACATTTTATTCTGGGAACAGTTCAATATTGAGTCTGGATCACGGTTCTTTAATTAATACAGTTTTGTAAATATTTTACACATAAAAATTTTCAAGGTGTATGGGTTACATAATGAAGGTTTCTGGGGTAGGGGGAGATACGAAAATGTGTACGAAAGCAGGCTCATTTCATTGAATCAAATTTACAGTCAAATACTGCTATTCACAACCCTAAAGTTTGCAGATGATATTGAGGTATTAGGGGCGCCAGAAGAAGATTTGGGAAACATAATAAATGGCATGAACGTGATCCTGGAGTAAGAGTACAACACGGGGATTCATACAGGGAAAACCAAGGCGATGGAGGAAAATAGTAGATTAACAAAGGCTGTTACATTGGCAAGGGATGGATATTTTCTATGAAGTTAAGAAATATCTGCTACTTTGACAGCATAATAATGGGATGGTAGAAGTATAGTAGACATAAAGAGTAGGATGGAACAGGCAGGGAAGGCTTTCGCAAAAAAGACGAATTTACTTACGGCTAATATAAGTGTGAATATTAGAAAATTATTATTAAAAATGTTCGTATGGATTATGTCGTAATACGGGTATGAAACGTGGACTATAGGAGTTACAGACAGAAAAATAGAAATTCCGGAATAGGAGAATACTGGAAATCAGATGGGTGAATAGAACAAGTAATTAGAAAGCTGGAAGCAGAATAGGGGAAGAGAGAACATTATGGATGACTTTCACCAAGACATTGGGTAGGCCACGTTTTAAGACATGAGAGTCTTGTAAAATTAGCATTAGAGGGACGTGTGTGGGGTAAGAACAGAAGAGGGAATTAAGGAAGGACTACGCTAAGCAGATTAGGGAGGATGTGGGATGTGGTAGCACAGTAATAGCGGAAAGGCTTGCGCAGAATGGTTAACAATGAAGGTTTCATCAGACAAATCTTAGGGTTGATACCACAACAACATTCACACTCCGGGAAATTATACAATCCCTTGTTTTGTTCTTGTAGTGGGAAGGGGGCAGCATTTGTTTGGAGATTGTGCTGTAGCGGAGTCTGGAGTGTTCGAGACATTCGAAACTTCTAAACGCAGTCACCACATCCAGTGGAGACTTCCAACGACTTTGTGAGTGAGTATTAATGCACCAACAACTGCCTCCAAATCATCAAAATATAATAAGTGCAATCTGTGAAAAGTATTAAAAGGTATTTACAAATGGTTTAAAAAATATTTAAATAAATTGTAGTCTAATGGTTATTTTCACGAAAGACTAATTTACAGGTTAAAGAGAATAGACAAATAATTTTCCAATTTTATACTTTCTTAGTTACGATTACTTCTTTTATTTCGGTTATATAATTATAAAATTTTCATTTCTTACATTATTTGTATTACTATCTCTTTTAATTCATTTCGTTCATTTTTCATACATCATTTTTTGTGCGTTCAAATAATTATAAATTCTAGAAAAAAAGTCCGATAAGCAATATCGAATTTGATACCCGCAAGGCGGTGTATTAACGGTTTTCTACCTTGTACCTTTCGTAATTAATTCCCACGGCAATACAATTTTTTCAATACAACGGTACACGTTCTCAGAAATGGGGTCTATGTTTCTTGTAAGGAATAGAGTTCCAATAAATATGGGTTTTTCATACTTGCCTACAAACTGTTTCTTACTAAAAAAGGTATAAAAATAAATAATGCACACACAAAATATAAGTTGCGAGTGAGTATTAATGCACTAAAAAGTTCCTCCAAAACAGCAAAAAAGAATAAGTACAATCTCACAAAATTATTAATTTATGTGTTACAAAATATAAGTTGCCTTCAAGTACGTTTCGTCGGCGCATTTGGGACGTCGTCGTGAGAAAATAAATTACTTCAAATCTTTAAAATTACTAAGTATATAATTAAAAGTTTATCTTGACAAGAAAGTCCAAATATAAATATTTTCCATTGTCAGTTACATCGGAAATGTAGTAGGGATTGAATGAATGTCTCTAAATTGGAAGCTTTAATTTATCTTTGTATATATTGTTTTTTGAAAATAATACATGTGAAATATGTTTATTACTAACTCAATTTAATTGTATTACTACATCATCTAATAAGAGTCAGTTTCGCTTAACTATCCTGTTTAATTATTTGTTAGGAAGGAGTATCTTTTTACAACGTTCATTAGATTTCAAACCTATATATGCATATAATTACAATTAATTCAAAATAAACTTTTAATTCTTTTGTCTTTTGTGCGCCTGACAGAAAATTCCAAACGACAGTAAACGGAAAAAAATCTGATTTCTTTCCAATCAAATCTGGAGTACCACAAGGCAGTGTTCTTGGGCCACTCCTATATGTTCTGTTCTCGTCACATATACCACGGGCTCAAGATACAACAATAGGAACATTCGCCATTCTCTCCTGCCACGAGGACCCTCAAACAGCCTCAAATATTACAAAAAAACGTATCTAACCAATCTAAAAAAAATGGCTAAAAATGGAAAATAAAAATGAACGAGAATAAATATGCACATATCACATTCAGTCTCCGGAAAGAAACTTGCCTCCCAGTCACAATAAATAATATACACATTCCGCAAACAAAAACAGTAAAATATTTAGGACTTCACTTAGATTCTAAATTGAATTGGAAAAATCATATAGTTTAAAAGAGAAAACAAGTTGAAATAAAAACAAGAGAATTACTATGGCTCATAGGAAGAAATCATGTTTATCTATGTACAATAAAATTAAATATAATATACAAATTTGTAATCAGGTCAATATTGAGACGTGGGATGTACATCAAAATCAAACATAACAATTATTCAAAGATGCCAATCCAAGATCCTCCAGCAAATTGTAAACTCGCCATGGTACATAACGAACCGCACATTGCGCACAGATTTAAATGTTCCGACGGTACAAGAAGTCATCCATAAGAAAGCCATAAAACATCACTCAGTCTTGGAAAATCATCCCAACACACTTCTGGACATACTCCTTGAACCAGTGATTAATAAAAGACTTAAAAAGGTGTGGCCTAGTGAACTATTTTAAGTTAAACGATTCATTGTTTATTTCAATTACTCGTAACTGTCAGAATTTTAGCTTATTAATTGTATGCTGATTGCTAAATAAATTATGATATAGAAAAGTTTTGAGTGAAGAAGTTGGTATATGAATAGGAAAGAAAATGAACTGTTGAAGCCGTTGAGACTCTTGTTCTGGGAATAATTCACCGGTGGAACAAAGTCGAAGCTCGCTATAAAGAGTATAAGGTAGACTATTTGTTGAATTTTAACTCAAATAAATTTATTCAGTGCCCAAAGCAAACTAATCCTCAGTTGGTTTCAGAATGACTTGGCTAGACAACACAGGAAGTAAAATATTAAAAGTTGCGTGTCGTACCCTAGAGTTGAGGACGTGTGACAGGCAATTAGAGGGAAAGGAAATAAATCTCACGTTGAAGTCCCTTGTGCTATGAAACGGCATATAAGAGAGAGTCTTAATCAGCCTCGAAGTAAATCTCAGAGAGAAAGAGGGGACGGGGAGAGATTGAGATTCAGATGGGCAGTTAAGGTAATAGTATCACAGTACTCATTTAAAATGTAGACATCAAACAAGGAGAGGAAAGTATGAAAATGAGATACCATGCAGATCTGAGACAGACAGACAGGTCAGATTGATGGAGACAAAAGAGGTTTACATTAAACATGATAATCTGAGAGCCGTATATGGAGACATGGGGAGAGTCTCTAGAGCTTAGTTCACCACAGTTGAAGGTTTGCGTCACTTATAAAGGTACATGCGGTCCAATAACCAAGGTCAAAGATTGTTCCATTTTTTGGAGCAGTTTCATTTCAAATACTTTCATGAATGAAGTTTTATTACACATCGATTTAGCTATATAGTATTGGAATAATGTTAGATATATGTAATAAAGTTTATTTGTAAGTTATAATGTCCTGATTATATGCAGAACTATTACTCTAAATTAAATTTATTTACCGTTTTGAATAATTTAAATTGTATGAATACTATACCCAGAAGAATAATTAATTTTCTTTCACTTTTCGCTTACTGTCTCCTTAAATCTTACGATCATACCATAATGGGGAATAGAGGGAAAGTTAATTATTTAGTTAAATTAAAACAAATTACTTACGTATATTCTAAAAAAATTAATTTATTAAATCAAATACAAATTTAAGGTCCATTGAAATGCCACAGCTTGCTCAGATTTAATTTAACAAGACTCAATTAATTCGAAAGGGTTATTTATGTGGTAATTGTTGCGCCGCAGGAAAGTAGTCATACGAAATTTGGATTAGTTGGCACTGACACACCTGATTTTCGAAGTTGGTGAGGCGGCTGTTTCCTATGTAGGTACAAGTAATTGGGTTGCTCCCGGAGTTTGCGTCTTGGTACCTGGGCTGGCTTCCTTCCAGGAAATTTGAGACTGATCGCACCCCGAGGTTTCATCCTTGATTCGAGCGATTTACGTGAATGTGCGAAGCCACCTGCTGCTGTCTTCTGTCTGTCTCGAGATAAAAGGTAAACGTCTCTCACTGGCGATTCACTCTTATCGCCTCTCTCTCTCTCTCTCTCTCTCTCTCTCTCTCTCTGTGTGTGTCTGTCTGTCTGTCTCTCTCTCCCTTCTCCTGTCCACTTTCCTACTTTAAGGAACAATTCTCTCGACCCGCAGCACAACTACCATACATTCTCCTGGCATCCTTGTTTAATGAGATATTCCCGACGGACTAATTCCTTCTTTTAACTCCTCTCCACAACTCTTCTCATGCCCCCACCACGAGTGTGGATTGTGGAGGATCACATGACCTCATTTTTCAATCACATATTGAGCTATCCCCACGAGTCAGCTAACTATACGTGATTCACGAAGCCAATGATGTCGCACGTCGCTCTTCCCGTTTTGTCGGCGTCTGGCAAGCTTCTTATTGCCGTCTGATTCGTGCCAATACGAAATTTCTTAGCAAGACTGCGTGCTGAGTATCGTCGCTGATTAAATAAAATGATAATATAATTGTTGAGATGTTGTTTAAATAATATATTAATAACAGAACGTAATTCATCGGAAAGTTTATTTACTGAAACTAATATAAACACACCAAATTCTCATAACGATGCCTTCAAATTAAGCATTGCTTATAATCAATTGTATTTTAAATTTTTATACAGTTCTTTGGAATGAATCTCAAAGTTCATAACTGCTTTATCACTGGTTTCATTTATAGTTAAAATCAAGAACTATTATTTGAAATATTATCTAATATTGTCTATTTAATCACCCGATATAATTATTTAATTTTATGCAGCCTATCTTGATTTTTACTGTCTATAATAAATATGGTTCTCTGTATTCTTAAATCTCATGTAACTGTCAAAGGACACAGGTCATGACCCTAAATTTTATCATTGGACCTCGACTATTTAACAAGGTATGTATAAAATTACATAAAATCAAAAATGTATATTTGTAATATTCATATATTTTTACCAAATTAATTGAAAACTGACAATTTGAATAATTTATATTGTAACGAAGTATTGTCACTTTAAAGTTCTATTTTTGTGTGTAGTTAAAAGTTGTAGACTTTTGTTTATGTCCTCTTTTTACCCAATTTGTGGAAAAAATCTTGCTGTAGGTAGTATAAAACGTTTTAAATTTTATTTATCTTTACATAAAGGAATAGAAAGTTTCCGAACAAGAGCCAATGAAACAGATTTGAACTACAATATTTAGTATCAACTAAAGTTACTGTATATTTCAGGCGAATTAAATTGCTGTACCTACGAATATTGTAGGGTTACTGCCGGAATTGGCATGAAAAACAGTAACTTCCGGAGTATTTATGTGAATTAACTGTAAGAAAAGACACTCATAGACGAAGAACGAGTTGACTTAGAAACTGGACGTCCAACTCGCAGAACTGTTCGCAAATAATTCTCCAGATTCCACGTGAACATCAATCAACAAAACATTACTCACAGAGGACTTGTGGAAAAAATAAAAGCAATCTGTGGCAGGTGGCGAAAGGAAACGACTGTTTCATTCTCGTGAGTCACGGTGTACTTTGCTCCTCGGAACAGGTTCAAGAACTGATGTTAACTCGTATATTACTGGTAATATCACTGACTCGCGTGGGTCGTTTCGTGTTTTATTCGCCTTATAGGATTCGTGAGTTTATTGCTGGAGTTTCCTTCAGCCTCCAATGTAAGTAGGCCACGAACTATCCTGACCTTTGGCTTCACTTTTTGAGCTATTAAACTGTCAGGCTATACATTCTTACTTTGAAAAATGATACTTTATATCGAATATTATCTGAATACTAGAAAGTATTCGTAGAATGTGTCCAATGTAAGCGGTACTCGTGTAGGATTCTGAGTTTGGTAACAAGTCGACTGACGGTCGCAGTAGCTTTGTTTGTTGATAGACGCTCGTTAACGAAGTTGTAGATAAAATCTTCCGGATTGCGCGGCTAGGCGAAGGGAGCTGATGTCTGCATGGCGTGCGTTGCCTTGGACCCCCAATTTTCTTGAGGCCCAGCCCGTTTCGTGTAAATGTTTGAGCGGCGATCAATCTTGTCCCAGCCGAGCGGTCTCACGCCATTTCCGAGTAACGTGCCAAAAACAAATCAAATCTTCATTCAAAAGCCGGCCGAGAACCTGTTTGCAGCTGAGAGGAACAAGAAATCTCGTCTAATACGCAGGGAGCGTGAATGGACCTGTTGGCGGCTTCCAACCTGCCCCCTCGTTTTTATCTCTGGTTACGTTACTGCACTTGCCGTTTCATTCATTCAGAAGTTCACCCCAGCCGTGTACCCTATATTTACTCCCTAAAGCTTAATCTACATTAGTCCATTAGTTAGAAACTTTAAACAAATTGACCGCTAAAATGTCTCTGTTACAGTGAACATATTACTGTTTGAGCATTTCATTGACTAAGAGACAAGTTTTGAGAAAGAATAAATACAGAAATGAATGGAGGTAGCAGGATGCATGATGGAAAAATCGGTCTGAGAAGCTCCATTTGATACGTGATTTTCTCAACCACTCTGGTCGACTGCCCGCTAGTCGAGCCATCTCCATCCAATCTTTTAATCGCTGTACCCATATGGTGCTTAAATAGAAAATATAAGACAGTATTTCAACCTTATGCTGAACCACAAGAGGTGAAGAAAGAGTTTTAATCGAAGCTCAGCACTGGAGGTCCATAGGGTGGTCTGAGGATGCTCACAACTGACGGACAGTCGATCTGTTTAGTTCAGATGATAATAGGGCCAAGCAGAAAAGGAGGTTTTGGGTTCTATCCCACGTCGGGTTAAATTTTTCCATTCAGTTTCAATAAATTTATATTGTAGTTCATCTTAGATTGAGAGACGTTCTTCTGTTTTGAGGCTGTAGAAATGGAAAAAGTAGCTAGTTTTCCCTCCAAGTCACCACCAATAAAAACCATTAACATTAAGCGACGCGAAAAACATCACTTATTAAATGTGCTTTAGTGTGTTTTGGTTATGCTTTGAAATTACCAGGCAGGGAATGCTGGATCTGTTACTGAGAAAAATTAGGATTTAATTATGAATAGTCACAGACAAAGGTCACATAAAAGCCATATCTGTGGTAATAGAAATGTTCTATAGCGCGTTTAATTTTATTGTTAGTCGATTGGATGGGATTTTCATTCCACTTAAATTTGACTCAGTAATATTTGCGTTTGATAAAATTACGCGCGTACGTGTATCTTTCCGGGAATTCGATGAGGGACAAAAACAAATATTTATGCCTTTCGGCGACTGTACACGAGAAAAATTTAAGCCACAGACTATCGTTTTCGGAACGCACAGAAAATTCCCTGAAACTGACCCAGCACAACTTCCCTTGGCACCAAAATGGGAACAACGTCTTTCAGCATTAACAGGAAATGGTGACGGATCCGGAACTCACTGTTCATAATTTTAATGGAGGTTTTTGACTAATCGAACATGATAATCTAGTGTAATCCGTGGGACTAATGCAGGCCTAGGAAAAGAAAACCGAAACATATCTGAGAACGTGATGAGAATGAGTTTTTATCAAAACTGTTGATCTTCCACAGATGTGGAGCAGAGTACCTCTCAGAAGCCGACCATGTAGCAGTTTCCAAATGCTACGTCTCGAATAGAAACATATCATAATCTTTTGGGAAGACTCAAATCGGCATTCTGTGGGGTCTCAAGTCAAAACAAAATTGGTAAGCGAAGCCCAAATAACGTTCAGTCCAGCGTCTAATCTCTTTTTGATTTTTTTGGCTTTTTCTATACTTAGTGTCACCAACAACAATAAAACGGACACGAGACGTTCGACTTGACATCATTTGGACTTCACTTGTCAGATCTTTTTCACCTGAGACTTCAAATAATGTTGATTTGAGTATTTTAAATTATAACATGTTTCTAGTCGAAACATAGCATTTGGAAACTGCTACATGGTCGCCTTCTGAACGGTAAATAGTTTTGGTAATAAACAATTCTCATCGCCTTTTCAGATATGTTTCAGTTTACTTTCCTTGGACCTAGATTAGGTTCGCATATTATACCAGATTATCAAGTTCGATTACTCAAAAATCTCCATTAAAATTGTGAACAGTGAGCACTGGATCCATTTTTAATAAATAATGAGTGCTCAAAATTCTTCGGAAGGTTCTATTCATCAGAAATATAAAACCTGCTCTTAGTTTCAAACATTTTTTCCATCAGCAGGAAGAACAAAGCTGGAAGCAGTTAAGCAGTTCCAGGAACTCCGACCGAGACACATTGCAGAATGAGGAAACTGCTCCGGCTCCCAAAAATGATTACACGTATCAACACCTATGTTGATTCATAGTATAAATAATTCAAAAACTCAGTCTCAGATCACGGTCATGAACACGATGTCGATAAAATTAAAAGGAAAATATCGGAAATAAGCTATGATAGAGACTTCTGCTTCCTTGGCTCTGCAGTTCATTCATGGCCTGGGCCTACTGGGTCGACATTCCGAAAAAAGAGTGACACGTTGTCAGAGTATCGATCCTCCAGCAGTCTTAATCCCAGTCTCCGTGACCATCTGAGAGTGAGTAGGGTGAATTTATTTGTCTCTACTAATACTGACGTTAATAATGGTCTTGAACTAAGAATCATAGTGAGTTCTTGCAGAAAATATGATTTCTCGAACTCGCGCTGTCTTCCATATCATCAACTTGATAGTACATATTCATATTATGAGGCGAATTTCTTTTCTGTCTCACATAATTCGTTATTCAGTCGCAATTCCTCACAGTAAAACGAAAGTATTCCTCTTAAATCGTGCTGCAAAAGATTTCCTATCCTAAATTAACAAAACTTCGTAAACAACATTTCTCTTTAAAGCTCCCCTTTCCCACAGTCACCATGCAAGGAACGCTTCGACTACGAAGATTGGCTTCTGATGAAATGAAAACACTGGCACAAGGGGGAATTTGCGGAGCCTGAAATATTTTTCGTGTGAAGGGAAAATACGAACCGTTATTGACAGACGGAAAAGTGGGGAGTTTACTTTTGGGAGCCTTTTCCCCAAATTTTCAATACTAAGAGAACAGAATTTGGCCAAACATAGCACCAAAAATATTTCCCATTGGTTTTAAGTTCCTCTGAGCGCCGACAGGTCACTTTCTAACCTCTCAAAAATTCATTTCAAACAAATGGAGAACTATAGCTAGTAACTTAACTAGCATGATGTAAGTTATGTACAACATTTAATAACAATATTTTAATAAAATGTGTAAAAATATTATGCTCCTTTATTGTACAATATTTATTAAATTGGCAAAGAATGTATTCGCGGTTTTTAAAATACACTTTTTGCGATTTCTTTACCTCTGTAGTTTTGCATGTAATATTAATTCATATCAGAATACTTCAAATATATTTTTGTTATTAATATTCAATTGTTTTCGATGCAAACAGTTTAAATGTATAATAAAGTGATCTGCAGATATTAACATATTTTTATATTTCTATCTGGGTGCCAGAGATTACATGGGTATTTACTTATATTATCCAGGAAAAGTAGCTCTTGAGTAAGGTCTGCCAGGATGAAAACAAATAGTCGCCATATTGGATGCAACTAAATATGGCCGAATTCTTATATTCTCTGTCGCTCGCAGTCCTCAATTACGTCACAACCCTTGCTCGCATTCCCATGTGGACAGGGATTTGAAATTTCTTTAGCTAATATTCCTCCCATGTTTATGTTAAGGGTTCTCAGTCCCTCCCCTTTCCCTTCGCATTATTTTTCTCCCTATTTTATCCGCCAAAACTAAAAATATGTGTATCCAAGTTTTGATGTTTTGTATCCATTCGTTTCAATTCATATGAAGAATATTCTAATATACTAGCATAGTTTCTTACAAAGATTACTGGTTTCCTGCATTTAATTCAATTTCCCATTAAACATCTCATATTTCATTCAAAACAATTGTTACAGTCAGCGATCGCTTTCTTTTCGGTTTTATTACACAGTAACAGGCTAATTATTTTGGTTGACATCGTCTGGTAATGTCTCATGTATCTTAGTTTATCTGACAAATAATAAAATGGATTGAAACAACCTTTATTGACAGTATATCTATTTCCATTTATTGTAGTGTTAAACATCTGTCCGAAGAAATCTCAAAAAAGGACGACGAAACGTCACATATATTTATTAAATGGAAATAAATATACTCATAATAAAGGTTGTTTCAATTCATTTAGAATATCTTATTTACAAAACGATACAAACGTTAATTAGACATATTCTTGAAGGTTTCAAATCATGTATACACTGACATTATTCGCTTCAATAATAAAAATATTGTAATAAATTAAAATTATGAAGTAATAATAAATATTTGAAAATAATAAGAAACACTTCGCAGATGTGATGCTGCTATTTTTATACAAAAGTTATTTTTTAGTTTTCAAATTGTTAATATAATTTCATAAATAACAAATTTTCATTATTATATTCAATTATGATCTTCTAAATTTAGTTTCGATGCCCGTGGTTGATCTTCAATTTAATCTTTTCTTCTCTGGCTATAATATGGCGGACTTAATTATAAGATGAATATTAATAAAGATAAAACACTTAAAATGTTGTGACACAGAGCAATAATTATGATCTTATAGCATTTAAAACTAATTCATATATTTTAAGCATGGTTTTTCACCTCATTATCATTTACTGATACCAGGATTTACACACTTTTTATCCTCTCTATTAAATGTTGATTTACATTCACCTTGTTTTCCATTATTTTATCCTAACTATCTGAGCTTCAATTGAAGCATTTCTTCTTGATCTATTTACTCAATTTCCATTATTCACTGAATTCCTATTAGGTTTACAAGAGTGGAAGGATGTTGGATCCGTCCTCGGGACGTTGACTCGGACTAGTTCAGTGGTAGGGTGATCGCCTGGAAAGCGGTAGGTCCTGGGTTCCAGTTCTGGGTCCGGTCGATATTTTCCCTTATTGTCTTCCAAAAAAATTACGACCAAATGTAAGAAAACAAATTTGACTAACATGTATTTGTTATAAGTAGAACGTTTGATTTATCTTGGTGGACTGCTTAATAAACTAGACGCAAACATAAATAAATTTATTCGTTTTCTGACACTTTGTCGTATTTTTATTTATTGAATAGCTGGGGGCCCAGCGTTGCGCGCGTATTTATTTATATTATCCCAATTCATTATTTAATTCTTGGTCAACACATAACTAAACAGACACCGAAAACGTCACAATATGAACCTCAATTATACTGGAAGTATCTCGCGAGAGTCCTAAATACCCCGGTACAATAGCAGGAATAAATACATTTTCAGTATTATAACAGAATAAAAATTTCCCTCCACTTAATGGTTAAAGTTTTTACTTAAATAGCATATTAAATGTGATAATGTAACACAGCGACTTACAGTACACAGGTTTCGACACCAAACTGGATAGTTTCCTCTTTATTTTCATATTAGCAATTGCTAAATTTTAAATTTTACCTGACGGGAGAAATAAAGCCAATTTATCAATTTAAGTATACATCGTATCGACGAAGTTAATTTTTCCTCAGCCTGCTGCAACAATAGATAGTAAGTGGGATGAGTAATAAAAGAACTATTAAAAGGACTTATAACTCGCAGTTGGTTTACACGCCACGGCAATTCCAATAAATCTTTTATATTCATTTTATATTATTTATATTCATATTATATTAACATCTTGTAAGGAGCAGATACAGCTGCACGGGCATGGCGGCGCGGAATCAAAACAAAGGAGACAGCGGTTGACATTTGGGCCATAAAGCTCAGACACCTCGTCGCCAGTTTCGGAATTTCCTAATCTGTCTTAGAATTTGGCGACCGGGTGGCGTGATTTCCCCAAATGTAACAATGGATATTATTGGAGGATATCCATTCCTGCCACCTTGGTGACAGGTGTCGCAGAAGTGGGGAGGAAGTTTTTAAAGAGGCAGGTGGAAACATTTTGGTATCAGATTAGTGGCGACAGATGATTGGGATCAGATTGGTGGTAGAGAATGAATTTGAGAGATGTAGCAGAGAGATTGGTAACGGAGATTAGACAGGTTGGTGGCGAGAGATTGATGGTGACACAGATTGAGATTGTTTGAGAGCGGTGACGATCTGGACACAGGACGAGGAAGGAGCTGGAACCCGCACTAAGCCGATCAGGTAAACTAATTTGTAATTTTCTAGTTTGCTGCCAGGTCCGAGTGGATTAGTTCTCTTCTATGAGAAGGCCCAAAAATGCGACCCTGAGATTGGTCTTAAAATTGTTAGACTTGTTTAATTTTAATATAAATCATTTTTGTAAATGAATCTGTAGTTTTTATTGAAAATAAGTGCCGACGTAAATATTGAAATATTAAAAATTGTAATTCTTAACGAAAATATGTTTTTTGTTGTAAATTGCTTTATTGATATTATCATAAAATCTTACCATTATATAATTATTAATTAATGTCACCCCCAATGTTTATTATGTTCATTATAATCTGCAATATTTCAAATTTTCATTGAAATCCCGAGTCGTTTCGGAGTCTATTCGAGACAAACATATGGACAAGCAGTCAGACATGTAGACGGACATTTTAATTTTATTTATTGGTATAAACGTTTCAACTATCTTTGTGGGCGTCTTCAGGTAGACGCAAAATTTATATAAAAAATTGTTTTCTGACATTTTGTCGTATTTTTATTTATTTATCTAAACAAGATACAGTATAAAATAACTGAATACAGTGAAAAGAACAAACACACATGAGAAGCATAATCACATGCATAAACAATGAAAATATTACTTCTTTGAACTGCGCGACGAAGAATCTTATTATCCGCAGTAGCCCCATGGAATACATGAAGGGAACGAACAGAAGAGCAGAAGAACTATATAGAAAGTTTTAAAGGTATGTAACAGAATATTTCACAAAGCAAGCATACAACATTTTTATAGGAAACTTAATTTCAACGATTAGGGGAACGACCGAGAAACTCGTGTATAGAGTAAAAGGCGCCATTTAAGTTTTGTAATGATGTAGCAAATATTATGGCAAGAATGTGATTGATACCTGTGTGAGCGAGGTTTACAGAGTCCGCCGCTGATGAGTTGGCGCAGAATAGAGCAATGTGCAGGAGGTATTAGGGCGAGGCGAGGCGAGGCGAGACGAGGTGAGGTGAGGCTGGAAGCGGCCCACCACATCGTTAAGAACGTAATCTCGGCGTTACACTTTTCGCACCCTTCCATTGAGCCACTTAACAACAAACGGCATCGTTACGTCGCGTTTAGAAAGGCCCGCGTAATACCATAATTTAATCGCCTGGAGCTGTCTCGCATGACCTTAGCCGTCAACAATGTGGCTGGCTGCTCCCGGTAGCGAAAAGAGAGGGGACGCGACTTAATTAGCATCAATGTGAGTCTGTGTGTGTGTGTGTGGAGGTGGGGTTGCAAGGGAGGGGGCCGGGAAGATGAGGTCAATGGCCCGTAGCCCGCGGCAGGTAGCAGCGCTCAGTTCCTGGATTCGAACGTGGGGCCTTCAGCTCAGGTCTCAAGCATTTCAACATTCCTACACTAAATAATTTTATCTGGAGAAAAAGGAAAAATTCAACAAGCCTTATGAAATAGATATGATTATTTAAATATTATTTTATAGTTTATACAATAAAATTATTAAATTTCCAACCAAAATTTACAAGTCGTAAAAGAATAAAAACACAAGGTGATAATTGAAATCAATCATATATTTTTAAGTCTTTATCTTATAAAATCTGGTAATTATAAAGATTCCTGTATAATAATAATAATCATAGTTAAGAGCCACTAAATAAGTTTCTTATTAATTACTAAGACAGCTTGTCATCATCAATATAAATCTTAAAAATTACATCATTATTCATTAAAAAAAATTGCAACATGCAGCCATACAATATTGACAAGTACAAAATGTATGATAATGACAGGTCTCTTAATCTATCCCAATAAATAAAATTGAAGTGTCTGACAGTCTGTCAGTCTGTCTCTCAGTTTGTGTGACTGTGTGTCTTTATGTCTGACTGGAATAGGCTCCGAAACGGCTCAACGGATTTATATGAAAATTTCAGGTTTAAAAACAAGAAAAACAACTTAAATATTAGTGCATATTTTATTTCAATATATTGCAGAAGATATTGATATAATAATATACATACAAATAATGTTTTCTTTCCGTATGTGCATTCAAGTCTCCAAACTGTATGTGGGTTGCATATACCCTTGATCTGTTTATGCTACGAAACGGCTTAATGGATTTCAATGAAAATTTTAAGGGTTGAAACATAAATTTTTATTTTTATTTTCGTGTAGGTTTCATTTAGATATTTTGCGCATCTCAGAATCCATTGAATCGCCACGCGATAGGCGGCGGAAAACCAACTGCGAGATATAATTCCTATTAGGCGTTACCAAACCATTCATCCCACTTACTGTGCTATTATAAGCCTAATTTGGGAAGCATAATAGAGAAAGAGAAACAGGGGGCAGGGCAAATATTCTCAATTCATTTATTATTGCAGAAGGATTCACGCCGTAATTAAGCTATTGTTGACAGAGACCTAACTCCCTGAGAAACAATAAACTACTTTGGTTTTATTTGTAGCGTAAGGTAAATTTTATTTTAATATTTAATAATTGCTCATTTTTTTGGCTCTGAAACGTATGATAGGGGGACTCGTTCAAATTCAACTGCGGGTTATAAGGTTTGCCTTGAAGCGATCATAAATAAACGTTACCGTACTTTTCATGTATGCAATAAATTCAAATTTATCAAAATTCTGTACTTGTGTTTCGTTGATAGAATTTGTTTCCATCTCCGTTTTATTCTTATATTTCTTCAAGAAATCGTTGCAACAGATTCATGAAAGTAATTTAGTTAAAATCTATTGCAAATATATTTATCGAAAGAATCTTTTTTTCCCTCTAAATTTTTCCAGCTTTCAAACAACAATCTTACCAGCTTCAAAAATCATAAATCACCGTAATTGTTCATGTTCTGTCTCCTCCCCTTGCCCTCCCCTTCCTTCTATCTTTCGAGTACCAATTCCACCAGCTTAAAATCTGAACTCAACTTAAGAATTCATGTTTCTTATCCTCTTCTCGCCTTCCTCTTCCTTCCAACTTTCGAGCAACATTCATATCTTCACCTCTTTGTCACATCCCAGCCAATGTCTCCTTTCCCCTTTTACATGGAAAAGCGCCACCTCACGTGACGTGCCTACTCCAATTGTAATTTCAACGATCACGGAATACAGAATTTCGGAGCAAGGGGAAAATTTGATAGTTCATTGTCACCTAGTGGCTAAGCACCTTTAATCCCCGTACCTTGCTTGCGGGCACGAATCTCCGCGACTACATTGCGACTCTCTAATTCCAGAATTTTTGCATCTTCTCCGCCTGTCTCCGAATATTCTCTTCAATCTTATTAAACTGGGCAGGGGTCTTATGGGATCTCTATATACAATTGAAACAACGGCGAAAAGACAGACGTAGAATGTTTTTAAATTATAAAATATTTTTTCCTGGCTTTCGGGAAAAACTTCTATTTAATAAATAAATAGACTTTTTCCGTTTACTAAGCATTGATAAATAAAAGTTTTACACTGTTACGTGTACAATATTTCTGGCCTTCAGTTCAGTAATTTGTTATGGGAAATGTCCTTGAAAAATTAACAGGTGAACTGGGTTATTACTTCTCGAGGCCGTTACAGGTCCCAGATTAAGGAAATGGTTTATTTTTTGTCAAATAGTCATGCTTTATTACAGTAGAGTAATAGATTTTTCCAAATAATGGGTCTGTCTCTAAAACGGAAGAATCGATTAACATCGGTCCCTTCTACTTCCCTGTACTAGGAAATTTATTATAATGCTTTACAAATGGAAGACGGTCTCACGTTCAGCGAACGGGTGAAAAAGAAAATAGACAAAGGCAACCAAATCGTCTGACACACCTCAAAACATTCTAAATCGAAAATCAGACCTCTGGACTTCCTCCAACAACGGACCCAATTCTGCCATTGGTTTCTCCAGCAATAGGCGAGCGACACCGAATTCGGAAGTTTAATTTTGTTAATTAATGAACGTAGACTTTCCGGTGAATAATTCGGATGAAATCTTCATGGTTAACCAACCGGGTTAGGTTTTGAAAAAACACGTTTCTATATCATATAGCCTGAAGACGGAGCAGAAAATGGCCGCAGAAACCTGACCCGGTTGGTTAACCGTGAAGATTTCATCCGATTTAATTTTGTTTTCTCACGTGACAACATTTTTATGAGATGTGGTGTTTAATAGTTGCAACCAGTATTCTCGGAGATGTTTGTTGAACCATTTACGTTGGCAGCGATGCGACGAGAGACACGCATTTAGAATTATTTTTCTTAGTTGTTTTTTGTCAAAGTTCGTAGTAAGTAAGCGTCATTGACTAAATTTCTAACAGGGATAGATGTTTGTATTGACCCTCTTGTTGCTGTTTGTGTACTTATGTCTGTTACACCCTGTATATTGTTAATAAAATACATTATTTCGGTGCTACTAACGTATAAGTGATAGAAGGGATCTATTAGAAAGCAATTAGGCTGGTGATCCAAGTTGTGTTTGTAATAAACTATGTTATTATAATGAATTTTAAAGTTTTTATACCGACAAGTAATAGAGGCTAGTTAATGTGTGCTAATGTGGTACAGACTATAAATTAATTTAGAAATAAATATTTTTTTAGTAATATTAAGAAGTTTGTGTGATTTCGATGTCTTTTAACGCGCCGTCTAACGGTTCTGGTTACCTCTACTGCAACTAACTTGCCATTCCTTTACTACGCAAGACTGTACGACACGATAACTGTCTGTAATAAGTAATGAGAATGCACAGTGTTTCGTGTCATCCCCTTACACCACATGTAAAGCTCAACAAGCTTTCTCTACACCGTTCTATGCATTATGAAGTACGTATAAACGGAGCAGTGGCAGGATATGACACAGAGAAGCGGACGCTTCACGTTACTGCTTTTAATGTTTACGACGAATCAATAAAAATATTAGTGTTTATTGTTGTAATGAATTGAGGTGGCGATTGGCATTTTATTCAATCAGTGGCGACACTATGGTTGGGAAATTCCCTATTAGCGCCAGTCAGATGACAATAAAAGACAAGCCAGATGCTGACCAGGACGAGAGGAGCTACAAAACGTGTGAAATCTTGAGCTTCGCGGATTATCAGAGTGAGAGAAATTTATCAGTCTGGAATGCCATTTTGAAGAAAGAGGAAGTCACAGGAGATGAGATAGAGAAGATATGGTCTGTCTCGAGTCTTTTTGCAGATAGTGTGGGAATTTGACACAACAAGTGAGGCTGGCCGTAATAACACGGAGAAGGTAACAAGTAGTCTTGCTGACGTAAGAAAAGGAAGGAAGGATGAACTCGAAGCAGTAGCAGGTGGAATCCCGCCCACGTAATTTCCAGAGACTGGGAAGGAAGCTCGAGGTGCGACCAGACAAGAATTCTTGGAGGAAGTCATCTCTGACACTGAACCGTTGCCGACGAAGGATGCAGCTGCATCAATAACACGGAAATCAGAAGTGTTATTGACAACTTTTCGAAATATCCTTCTGCACAACAATTCCCACATAAATAGCCCTTTAAATTTATTGAGTCTTGTCTAATTAAATCTGTGCTATCTGTAGCATATTAATGAACCGTAAATTTGTATATGCATAAATTTTTTGAAAAATTTCTTAATTTTAATGTAAAGAATTTATCTTATTTTAAGTTAACAATTAACTTTGCCCCAGTTCTATTGTATTGTGGTTTACTTGAAGAAACATTTAAGGGTGGCGTTTTGAAGACTTTTATCACACTCAGAAAACTACTGTGCGATTCTACATTAAATACTGTGATCATATATGACTAGTTACTAAAATTAATTTCATTTCTGTTTGAAGAAAATAACATTTTCGTGTAACAAATTTGTGCCAATTCGGTATTGTTAGTTTCCACTTAAAATTTGGAGCCAATCTCCATCCTCACTGCCTCGTACAGCTAAGAAAGAAAAGATGTTCCTCGTATCTTTTGAAGAAAAGTAGCCAGTGGCCCTAGCAGTAAATCAGAGGATAAATAACATTTGTGCAACTATAAATGAGTAGATGAGGGTGTAAATAATATTTGTAAAATTATTGATTAAATAATATTGTAATTTGCCGCAGAGTATTTCATTCCCTGTTTTAGTTTTATTAATAGTTAACGTATTTCAATTAAAATAATGTAAGAATTAAATTCTGTGTAATTCTGTTATTTAACAGACAAACCTCACCAAATAAAGAGTTTATTTTAAAAGCCATTTGAGTAAGACACACATCACGCATCGAAACGTTGGCATATATAAATTGTTAAATATTTCTCTCTGTTTTTTAAGGTTTGTCCGTTAAATAAAGTCGTATATTTTGTTATTAGTTTATGCAATTATCTTGGTATAAATGTCTGTATGGGGTAATAGTTCAATAACTTTAAAATGTCACGGGTTATCACTGTAGAAAAGAAATAAGGCGGAATGACACGGATCTCCCTTCAGTTTCATAACATTAATCACAAAAAAAAGTAATATGTAATACCAAAATGTTAACTGTGGTGTTTTAGCCTACCTCATTATCGTCAATAATGTTGATAATGTTAACTTTAACAGATTAAGGAGGTCCTGAGTTTAGGTCTGCTCAATAGCTTTTAAGTGTCAGTCTGAAATACAGTAATCAGCTATTATTATCACCGTTGGTGTTGCCTGATTAAACTTTTACTCACTGTTCGTATCATTTCAGTAGACAAACACCTGTGTTTTCATTTAAATGTTGGTGTTGGCTAGATGTAATCTAAATGCTCTTGATAGCAAAAATATTCGCAGTAATTAGAGGTCCAAGAGGAACAGCAACCTAACCTTAACCTGCTTCCGCTTGGATCAGAGCTCTCTATATGATTATTCAGGGTGTTGGAGGTAGCCTAATTAGGCACCTATAGAGGACGATGGCGAAGTGTTTGGAGCAGGCGGATGGTCTACGTCAGCGGTCAACGACTCCAGTGAGCAGCGAGCAGCAAGCAGCCAGCAAGCCCCGGGGCCATGCAACTCCCCTGGGCCCACATACCAGCGCACGGACACCTTAGCTCAACCTGCGGACTAACTTCTTCACAAACTACCCTAGACGAACTCTCAGGAAATAAGTATTATACTCCCTGAGACGCTGGCACCTTCTTATTCCAAACGATTAAATAGTTACGTTGCTTACACCCTACAAAAATCACACTAGCAATCAGGTTTCTTCCACTCAGTTTGTGTCTTTCTATTAAGATGGCGAAAGAAGCGACAAAGATATTTGGTCCATCAAATAATTTAAAGAAAACTCAAGGGACTGAGATCAATAGACTCATTTCAAAAGTATCTCATAAGGTCATATGACAAGATAAAGTTCTCCTTTGTGTACATAATCCCTTCTCCTTCAGTCCACTTTAAAGAAGAAAAATTCAGTCCTCCCCTACCCCGAGTTTCCCAATACACTGCTTTAAATATAAGTAATGTCATACAGTTTGTAATTTATGAAGAAGAGTCATTTGTCACAGTTTTCTTAATATATAATATATAGTTTATTTTGAAAGTACAGAATTTCTGAAGTTCACTTTCTCAATAGTATTATAATATGCAATAGCTGGCTGTCACCAAAGTCAGTCTCATTACCTCTTCACTGCCGTGGTGGCGATTACCAGTGCAATTCAGGGTTCTACGTAAATTAATTATTTTGAATCAGAAAATATGTATTTGGTATCAGCCGGCAAATTCCTAATGTTGATGATCAGTTACTGATGTCTCTCGCCGCAGTAGAACACAACCTGAAGACGAGCGAAACCACGAGAGGTCACCCTGGCTTTTGGTGACCTCACATGTGCAGTGGCAATGTACATTTCCCGAAACTCCTCTCTAAAACCAAACAAGTTACCACAGACAGTTTTTAAGCAACAAATTCATTTAATGGAACTTTTAGTGTAAGGAAAAGAAGAAATTTAAGTTTAAGGTTTTTTACATTCCTAAATTCTGAAGTGGAAAGTTTTGTCGTTAAGTACAAGACATAAAGCGTCCGGTTACTTGCAATAGTCTTATCAAGGATTCAATGGGCCGTTTTCATAAATTTGCTTTTCCACAAAAAATACACAAATTTGTCAGTTCACATCTTTTAATATATTTTGAAGCAGAATGTTCTGTGTTATTTTTAGACAAATAATATTATTTCATCTTCATGATCTGTTCCTTGACAACATCATGAAATTTACTTAAAGATTATGAGAAACCAACTAGATTCCCGACCGTTCCCGAGGACCCTCTTTGTCTTAGCCCGCTACAATATTTAATTCGAAATTTATCAAATTAAGCGGTTGTTGTTGTGGTATTCAATCCTAAGGCTGGTCTGATCCAACACTACATGCTAATCTATCTTGCGCGTAACTAGCACATCCCACATCATCCCTAATCTTCTTAGCGTGTTTCATCCTTGGCCTTCCTCTTCTGTCATTACCCCACACACTTCTCTCTAATGCTAATTTTACAATACCTTCATGTTTTAGCACGTGGTCTATTAATCTATCCCTTCTCAAGGTCAACGTCCTCCATATTGTTCGTTCTTCCCCTATTCTGTTAAGAACTTCCTCGTTAGTTATTCTATCCACTCATCTGATTTTCAGCATCCTCCTACAGCAACACATTTCAAAGGCTTCAATTCTTTTCCTTCCCGCAGCTATTATCGTCATACGAACAGTTTTAGAAATGATTTCCTAATATTCCTACTTAGGTTGGAGCGCTGCGGGAGTTTTCTCGCAGGCGCTTCAGCCCAGAGTGACTGCGGGGCTCACCTGATTACGTCGGGGATGCCTCGCACTCTCTCTGGGTACTTTTTATCAAAGTTCTCATATGCCGAGACACCTTCGCCTATTTTAGGAGGTATATGTACTGGGGTCAAAGACCTTGGGCATATGGCAAGAGATGTCCGCTGATCCCATTGGATCAGTCGGCCAGCTGCCTCCTGAAACTGGTGGAGACACGGAGAAGGAAATGCTGCGTCCCCACAGCAAACTCGTCTCCCGTCATTCGGAAGGGCGTGAGAATAGTACCCAATGCCCGACCTACCCGATACAGGTTTTCTAGCGCTTTCCCTGCATCTCTTTAGGTGAAACACAGGGTAGGATCCTTAAACCATAGCCCGGGGGCCCTAGTTAACCCTTGGCTACCTTGCTCTTCCTTCCGCATCCCCCCTTTTCAATTCCCTTCCTATGCTATTAAAGGGGAGTTGCCTGTTTCATGATCACCATCACCCTCATGTAGCCTGTTAACCAAAAAAAAAACCATTCCTACTTATATTTCTCGTAAATGAATTCCCCTTTTCCACGAAAGCCTTCCTCGTCGTGCTGTCCTACTCTATATGTCCACTATACTTCTACTATCCCTAGTTATTACGCTTCCCAAGTAGCAATTATGTAACGCCACACTCCATACGAACATTTTTAGCAAACTTTTTCCAAATATTCTAATTTGTATTACCCGTAAGTAAATTCCTCTGTTTAGGAAAAGCCTTCCTTGCCTGTTCTATCCTAGTTTAACCTAACCATCCTCAGTTATTATGCTGCTAAAGTAGCAGAATTCCTTAACTTCCGCCAAAGTGCCCCTTCCCAATCAGCACCGTATGTCATTCCACTGTCTCCCTCACTACACTCCTTTACTTTGGTTTTCCCTCAATTAATCCGCATATTGAACTCTTTCTCCAGGACCCCGTTCATGCCATTTATTACGGGTTCCAAGACTTCTTCTGACTCCCCTAATACTAAAATATCATCGGCAAAGCGTAGGGTTATTATTTCTTCTCCTTACAGTATAAATCCTTTTTTTACTTGGTTCATCGCCTGTTCTATATATAAATTAAACTGCATGGGTGACAGGCTGCATCCTTGTCTTACTCCTTTCTTTATTTCTCCTTTCTTTTCGTGATCTTCTATTCTAATTACACACACAGAACGCGTTGTCGCGCCTCCCTAACCCTCCCTATTTTAGAACAGAAAAAGATATATAACTATGTGGTCTCTTCCTTTTAGCCATTTGTAGATACACATCATGATTCAAATAACCTCTTCTTTTTTCAATTCCTACTCGTAATTTCGGAGATTCTCACTATGAAGTTACTACTCACTCGGATACAATCTCAAGCCGTTTACGTGATGGACACCACACCCAAAAGGTAACCTTTGAAATTGCGTTGTAAACAAAACCACGGCACAGCGAATAGTCTTGTGTTCAAAGTAGCTAGTTAGTGATACTTTTACTTCTCCAAAAAATATATATTTGCATAATTTGACCAACGCTACGAATTGAAACTTTATAAATCATCGAAATAAATAAGTAGGCTATAAACTTTTATTTCATTTAAACCTAGCAATGTTAATTCAGTATATTCTTAATTTATTTTATGAATTGAAACTTAATATTTCCAGCCAAAATACGAACAGATGGAAAGATGACGATAATAAATATGAATGTTTTATTAAACTAAGTGAATCTCTTCTTATTTGCAATTTGTAGATACTCCTCATGATTCCAATACGCGTAAATATTTTCAATTCCTGCTCCTAATTGCGTATACATATCACTGTGACGTCACTACAATCTCATGCCATTTACAAGATGTGAACTCAATCCAAAAGACATCCTCTAACCTCAAAACAGTGTTTCTAATTTATTCTGATGTCAAAAGCAAACATTCCAAAGATGATGCGGTAAGTTACATTTTGCTTCATATAACTGAATATTGTTATTTACATTACTTCCATTTTAATACACGCCTTTATAAATAATTGTTAATGTAAGACATGATTTGACTATATTACGATCACTATTTATTTAGAATATTTTGATGTTCCCTTGTGCCTACTTCCAGCGCTGTTTTTATTTGTACGCAGAGGTCTACAAGTTGTCTCTGTTGAGAGTAGTAAAACTCTTTGTAGTTTACGTGTTACGACTTCTGTCTGAAATTGTTTTTGTGTTCCTCTTCCCTTTTTTTTCAGGTAGTGATTCGGAGTTCCCGTCCGAGTAACGAGCAACTTCTTTGCCAATTACGACGACCACAAATAGTTGGTACTATTGTCTCCAAAATTAATTCAAAATGCGTAATGCTTTCTTCGAGATCGGACGGTGGGTGTTTGAAATATTAATTAAGGCCTCCTAAGCAACGCTTGAATGATTTTATTAATACTGCAATTGAGTAGAACTCGGTAGCAGTTACAAAAAATAAACTTAAAAAATAAAATATTTTACAAATAATAATTACACTAATATAAATTAAATTAAATTCTAACAAAAAAAGATAAAAAGTACCCATTATTCATATATTGTTTCGTCGCACTACACTTGCACTTCACTACACTTCCTAATTCTTCCCTGAAACACGTTACTATTGGCAGGGAATGTTTCAAAAACTTCTGCAGATAAATTGTTCCAATCTCTTACAGTCCGATTTAAAAATGAAAATTTCTCAACGTCAGTTTTAAAGCTACACAGTCCAATTTTACAATGATGATCCCCTCTACTGAAATAATTTACTTCTAAAAACTTTGATGCAATATCTTCCCAGGATTGTTGGCCTGCGTACGCTTTAAAAAGAGCCACGAGACGTACATTTTGTGGTCGTTTTTCTAACATATCCCACCCTAATTGACGAACCTTCTCGTTTCCGTGACCAGGACACCGCTTAACAAATTTTGGCGCCCCCCTCCGTACCCTTTCCAGTGCCTCGACCTGATATTTTCGGAACAGATCCCAACAAATACAGCCGTATTCTAGTACTGGACGCATTAGAGATTTGTATGCTTAACGTTTAATAAATAAATATTTTTATTAAAAATAAAATATTTATAGTTACTTCAATAACAATGTTTTCTTAATAATCTCACTCAGCAACTACATGGACAGGTATTGCAAATATCCGTATTTGAAGTCAGCTTTCGCGTTTACATTAAATCAGTAAATTTAAAACCTCGTCTTCAAGCTTGCCTCATAAGTTTCATAAATCATGTCCGGGTATCAGAAGACAGTGTTATAAGTAATGTTTGGTACTTTATTTTCGGAAACATAATTTAAAATTTTGGTGCATTGAGCACAAATTAGTACTGACAAGCACCTGGTTCAAGTATCATGAAAGAAGACTCAACTCGAGGAATAAGGGACACAGTCATGTAGGTACCAATTGGACTATATAACGGCGAGGCAGAGATGTAGAAATCTGGTGAGGAACTGCAAAACATATCCAAGAGCAGATGTGAACTCCGAACATAATCCGTTGATTATGAAGTGCAGGCTGAAAATGAAGAAACTCAAAAATTGAATAAAAACAAAGATATGGAAATTAGAAAAACTGAAATAACTGGACGTGCTTCAGAGTTTCAAAGAAGATATCAAGAATAGATTAAAAGAGAAATCAGAAAGAAGCTATATCGCGAAAAGAAATGGGCACTCTTGAAGAAAGAAATGACAAGAAAAGCCAAAAAAATATAGGGAAAATATCTCAGACCAATAGGAAAGCATACATAACACAATAAATAATAAACATGATTGATAATAGGCATAACTTTAAAAACACGAGATATGAAAATAGTAAAGAGCAGTACAGACCCTTGAAGAATGAGATAGATAGGAATTACATATCAGCCAATGGGGCTTGGCTCCAAGAGAAATGCAAAGCGCTTGAAGATTTCATGATGAAAGAGAAAATTAACGTTCGGAGAGAAGGAAAATATTATCAAGAACATCAGGTGAGCGGTTGAGAAGCCAATTATGCATAAAGAAGGAAAGGCAGAAGATGTAAGGAATATCTAAAAGAACTGTATCATGATGGATATCAAGATCAGTCAGAAATTGATGAAGAAGAGGCGGTGAATGATGAAGAGTTGGGTGACAAAGTAAAACAAAATGATGTTACTCGTCCAATTGTCAAAGATGATAAAATAATTACCTCAGCGAATACAGTCACAATAAATTGAATCATATACAATTAAAGTAGAGAATTACATCTCATAAGAGAATTAGTACAATATTTCCCCCAAAATTAGGGACTCCATTAGGGAATACATGAATAAAATAAGACAATTTGTGGAATACAAAAAATATCTTCCTGATTTTACTGAAGCTAAATTTTTATTTTAATGAGGTGTAAAAATTCAATTATTAATTTCCAAACATATCAAATTTGCAACATATCGGTAGACCCTCAAACAAGTTCAATATTTCTTTGCGTGTGTATATTTTACTTGCCTTCGCCTTTTCAATATTAACAACTCTTCTTCAATAGCCAGTTGGTTTCAATTCCGTTGCTCTTTTCTCTTGTTCATCGCCATTTCCCTTGTTTACTCTTTTCTTCATTTGTTTCAGACTGACCCGAACACATGTGACTTTAAATAGCTGCTTAGGAGCTGTAATCAGGTAATTTGCATTTGAAATCGAGAAATGTTGAGAACAACTTGTTTCATGGTAATGCGACATGTATGTAAAGTAATGGATCGGCTTGTGTATCTGCGTAGTGTGCCTAGGCTAATACGCTTTGTAGAAGTTGGTCTTCATTTGATTCTCTTGTCTAAGTACTCTTTATGCCAAAAAATTTATTTCTCACGACTTAAATGCCTAATTATATAATTTATGTAACACCGGCATTTAATTTATCGCAGTTTCCTAAATCTGCATGCCTTCAGCTTTTCAGAAAATTCCAATGATAACTGACATTCTCAGGACTATTCTCGTTTCTCTAAAAATAGTATTAACTTTTTTATTTAACGTCATACAAAACCATTACGACCTTTCCAGAAAACTTTATACGATTAATAAGCGTTTTAATTTAATATTGGTCAATTACAGGTTTTTTCCTTCTTAGCTTATGTGATTCTTTTTAAATGTTAAAATGTAAATTTACTACGTATAATTAAGATTGAATATTATATTCACAATTAGGTTTCGCTGTATTCGGACGAAATGCGGAAATTAAATCTGAACACATAGCTTTGATGTTCATTACATTGACAATACATAAAATTTTGTACGGAACTGACTGAAATGTATCAGGACTGAACAGTAGTTAAGATATGAAACGATTAAAATCTAAAATTACTTAATTCAATTTCTAACCATTATAATTCAAAATATTTCACTTAAATGAAGCACAAGGTCTGCCAAATTGAAGTGAACTAAATCAGATAAATTAAAAATAAATTTGTACTGCTTGCTTTTCTTCTCACTATAATTAGAGGAGCATGAAGAAACTGACGAAAAGGAAAGGAAAATGCTCTGGTAACTTTTATGTAGAAGAATGTATTTAATATAATATGTGCCACGTTGATGGAAGCCAATTGTAATAACAATATGTGGGGGATGAAAATCATTTTTTTACATAAGGGATCGATTTATGAAGTGTTCGAGAGAGAAAGGAAAATATTTAATTTATAATTATGAATTTAATAAGAATAAAATTTAAACAAGAAACTTAACTTAAGTGATATACATATGAAAACCGTAACAATAATAAATTTATATTGATACTAATTGAAATTCAAGTCACCTGTGGGGTAAAATAAAAATGGAGCAACGTAATTTGTGGCGAATAGGACTGTAAATGTCAACTCTACAAAATCAAAGTTAACGATACCCGCGAGGACTGCACCTGCATTGTCTGGAGGCGTTTCGCTCTGGTCTGCTTTGGAGGCACCTGATATTGGTTCTCGTTGGATGATATGGTTGTAGCGATGACGCCTTGGGCCAAAACAGTGGAGATTCTTACAAAAATCTGCCGAGGCCTGAAGAACTCTAGCCCTTTCAACAGCGGTTGTCAATTTTGATCATGTCTTAACGTCGGCTCAGATTTTCTTTATCTTCAGCAGCTAGCAATTTTCGGCTCTTTTCTCTTCAAAATTCCTTTCCATGCAAACTCGGTATATTTTCAAAATCCCCTCCTTATTTCCAGTAGCCAATCGGCTACAATTTCTAATAGCACCCTTTGGCTGCAAATACGAAAATTTTAGTTACAGATGTGGACGGATGACATCGTACACATGTTTTGTATTAGTTCCGGGCAGTGGCCGATTCCTAATTTTTCACGCCTTGCTTCCGGCTTGACAGAAGCACATTATGCTAGAATGTTGGACTGATACCATTCTTTGTTCGTAAAATGATCTTTATACTATTGTGCGAAAAGAAGGGGGATGTAAGTGCTACCTACACACAAAAAAATGTATGGCAGCATTCAGAATTTCACTTTGCGTAATTTTGATACAATACATAATTAAAAGTAGGGTGGTGTCGTAATCTATAAGGATAAAATGAGAGGGAGCTTCTTAATTCATTACATTATTGAAGGACAAATAAATACTAAGAACTGGAAGAAGGAGGACACAGTGCATAGACGATTGTATGGGAAGAGGGACGCACTAGATTTTTGTAGGTAAATAGGATTAAATGGATCTGTATTTTCGGAATAATTCATTGTAATGGACATACGGCAAAACGCTTAATCATAATGATCTATCGTTGTTTGGTACTCTTAGTATTTTAAGCAATAAATTACAAATAATCGCATGTACGTTAAAGCCTTTCATATTAGAATAAATATTGAAAGGAAACTTTAAAAACCATTCGCCCGTACTCTATTGAAATTTCTGTTTAAAAGCAGACCATTTGGTCTACTATAATATTCTTTATAAGTGTGACATTGCGTTTTAAACCAGAATTTTTTTATTTTAATTTTAAACGTGGGTGATGTTGACCTTCTTGGCTGGAATAATATCTCAGGCTGACGACGCGTAACGCATTATTTAAGCGGATAGTCGTTATTAATGGTTAAGTGTTGCTTGTCAGGAATGATCAGATTAAATGTTAAATTTCTGTTGAGAGACAAATGAGTTCGATGATTTAAATATTTTTAATTCTGTCAGAGAATAAACAGAATAAATTTTCGTTCCCGTGCAAAGAGTATTTGCATTTTTTGTTTATTTTATTATTCGGACTGTTGGTCACGAGAAGAAGAGGTTTGCTAGACGTCGATGCGCAATGATACGTAATGGCTTCTCAGAAGTTTTCCAGAGGAACGCACAAAATTGTAAATCATACTTAATCGTTTATCCCCTGTGAATATGAGGCGCATGGGAAGAGTTGCTCATTTACGCATGCGATGAGAGTACAAAGCTGGCGTTAATTTAACCAGCAATTAATTGTTTACGTTGATGAGTTTAATTAAATTTTAGTTTCAGTCCCATTTGTTCAAAAAAAGGCTCGTTGATAATTCGTGTTTAGTTGTAATCATTTATAGAATTAGTTACTAATTCCAATTGTTTACATTATATGTTGTAGCTAGGGCACGAGTCTTTATCGGGCGATCGGCCTGACGTCAGCTGATGACGTCATCGTTCTATCCCGCAGAATCTGCAAGTCTCAAGGAATCTTAGAAACAAAGAAATTATACATTGTGACTTCCACATCAGTGCAGATGGAAATCCTAGGAAAGTTTGACAGCCTTGAGAGACAAACGTCTCACATTCGAAACCATTCAGAGGTTGTCAATTCAACGTCTAAATAAGAACCAAATGCTACGGATTACATTCATAAGCTAAGGAATCCTTGTATTACATTATGTACTACAAATCAGATTAGAGAAATTCAGAATATTTTGTTACACTAACAATACAATGAATGGCTAAAAGCCACAAATAGAAACTTATTCATTGAAAATTAAATTTTGGGGACTTCTACAGTTTATTAATTAAAATATTATTTAAATTTAGTATTGTTATCGCAAAATCCATTGTCGAAAACACTAAATTTCAATAGATTTTAATTAATGAGTTGAAGAGGTCCCGAAAGTTTGGGAACGAAATAATTTATTTTAAATAAAAATTTTTGGTGAAACGTAAGAATGGAAAAATGTCGATCGGACCCAGGACCTCCCGCTTACCGGACGGGTACTCTTCCACTGAGCTAGTCGACGTCCCAAGGAGCGAATCAACATCCATCCACCTAAGCCAGGCTCACCTACAATTTCCTAATCACATTCTTCACAACATAATTTCTAGGAATTCTATAAAGCATTGTGCAAATTGATCCAAGGTGCATAAAATTGAAGTCATAAGATGTAGAAAGTGATTCAATTGAAGCTCAAGTAAAGAGTATAGGTAATTTAGATATTTTTTCCATTCTTGTCTTTTTTCTAAATTGCCTACACGTTTTATCTGAGCTTCCATTGAAGCATATTCTACTTTCTATGATAAATAGATTTTTATTTTTTGGTCATTAATTTTATTTTATTTACGTTATTAAGTCAAATTAATATTATTATTTTATTCATAATAAAGAATATAATTTGTAGCATTAAATTAGGTGTATTTATTTATATGAAGGATATTTGATAACTGATATTTCAAACTTATCATTTCCTCGTAACATAATAATAATAATTAGCTTGACTTAGTTTCCCTACGGAGTAATGAATGTCTGAATTAATGCACCCTTAAAGTAACACGGGAGAACAGGAATACAGAATAAAAACAAAGAAAATTACAAAAGGCAAGAATCCACCGATAACTGATTTGAGCATATTATAAACATATTATATACTCTTTACTTGAGCTTCAATTGAATCACTTTCTACATCTTATGACTTCAATTTTGTGCACCTTGGATCAATTTGCACAATGCATCATAGAATTCCTAGAAATTATGTTGTGAAGAATGTTATTAGGAAATTGTAGGTGAGCCTGGCTTAGGTGGATGGATGTTGATTCATATTTTTCTGAAACAGATTCTGCAGTTGTTAAGATTCAAAGACCATGTTGAATAAAATAAAAGTCACCATACTAATTTTCGTCACTATATGTCTCAGCGTGACTAGTAAATGAAAATATAGTTTCACGCGTTATTATTACAGTATATTCATTCTCTTTTACACTAGGTTAATCATTGTATGGTAAGCCAAACTTCTGTCAACACGTTAGATCCATACTTCTTCAGCGAAACCGATTACAGCAGCAGAATACGATAAACATCAAAGCTGTTTGTTTTCACTGCCTCGGCACACGACGTTTTTGTCAGCAGAAACGCTTATTACATGATGAAGTGTTGCTGATGACTGTCGCTCGATGATTTGGGAAGTTGGCGCGCCCTTGCCACCTTCTAAATTGCCGGGAACCCAAGGCCAACCAGGCAATTAATGCGCTAAGAGTTGCGATGACACAGGCCAAAGGAAAGGACAAGACACTTTGTATTAATAGGCGACTGCGCATAAATTCCGTTTCTGAAAACAAGGTGGCAACGTGCGCCTGACATTCAATTTGACGCCAATTAAAACTATGACTGGCATAATCAGCTCCTGAATTACCACCCCGAACGTCGGGGCGTCCTTTTCTTACCGTAGGGATCATTAAGATCTACACCACTATTTACATTGCACAAAAGACCTTGTCGTCTTGCCGGCTGGCATGTTAAAGTGTTTTATCTGTGTCTAAGATGTGTATTATCGCTGGAGATATAATGCCTGAAAACGTTTTAATAGAATTGATTATGATTGTGAAATATTGATCAAATAAATATCATGCTCAGAAGGTACGTAATCATTATTTTATTATGGAGCTCTATTTACGTTTGGAATTCGCCGAGGAGGAAACATAGAGATAATTTTTTAATTGCATTCTAAGTGGGGTCGGCAAATGTGGTTAAGGATAAGTGCAGCGGACGTTATATATTGACGTTGCAACAACGATTAATTATTTAAAATTTGTTAGCCTGATGTTACGGGTCTCTTGCTTTCCGTAAATAAAGGTCAACCTAGCTACGGAATTGCTATTTGTCCTAGGAAACTAAAATAGCTGGCACCAAATACGCCAACAGCATATATTCTGATAATTAATAAATGCTATTAACTATGGTGACGTAGTTACGAGATTCTATTATGGGATATGTTTGGACTGCGATATGACAAAATAGTGAATCGGCGACTAAATATTAGCTGTGAGTTTGTGCTAAAAATACACGTTTCTAAATATTAATACGGACATATATTTACGTGTAGATATTTTGTATATGTATATATAATTAGGGGAGTCAGAAAAAGACTTCGAAACCATAATAAATGGCATGAACGGGGTCTCTAGAGAAAGAAATCAATTTGAAGATTAATAGAGGGAAAACCAATGTAATGGAGTGTAGTATGGGAAAGAGTAGAATAACAAATGGTGTAAGATTGCGAAGGGATATTTAGACGGAAATTAAGGAATTCTGCTACTTGGGCTGCGTAATAATTAGGGATGGTAAAAGTAACAAACAGTGAAGGCTTTCACAAAGAAGAAGAATTTCCTTAAGGGTAATATAGGTGTGAATATTAGGAAATTGTTGCTAAAAATGTTTGTATGGAGTGTGGCGTTACATAATTGCGAAATGTTGACGATAGGAGTTGCGGAAAGGAAAACAATAGAAGACATTTGAAATTTCGTACTATAAGCGAATGCTGAAAATCAGTTGGGTGGATAGAATCACGAACGAGGAAGTTCTAAACAGAATAGGGGAAGAGCGAACAATATGGAGGACGTTGACCAAGAGAAGGGATAGATTAATAGGCCACGTTTTAAGACACGAGGGTCTTGTAAAATTTGCATTAGAGGGAATTGCGTGGGGTAAGAACAGAAGGGGGAGGACACGGATGGAAAACGCTAAGCAGATTGGGGAGAATGTGGGATGTATTAGTTATGAGGGAATGAAAAGACTTGTGCAAGATGGGTTAGCATAGAGGTTTGCATCAGACCAGTCTTAGGACTGAATACCACATCAACAACAATCCATCCCTTCTCTTCAAAGTCCTCCATATTGTTCACCATTCTCTTATTCTGCTTAGAACCTCCTGGCTAGTTACCCTATCCACCCATCTGATTTTCAACATTCTTTGTAACCCCACATTTAAAAAGCTTATATTCTTTTCCTTTCTGCACTTCATACCGTCCACGTTTTGCACCCATATAACGCAACACTCCACACAAACATATTAACAATGATTTCCTAAGATTCATACTTATTTTATCCTTTCTTACCTATGATATCCCCCTCTTTATGTCTGCTGTACTTCTACGATCTCTATGCTGCTCTAGTATCAGAATTACATTAACTTCCTTCAAAATATCCCTTCCTAATCTAACACCCTTTGTTATTCCACTATTTCCCATACTACACTGCATTACCTTGGTTTTCCCTCCATTAATCCTTATATCACGTTTACGCCATTTATTATGTTTTCTTCTGCCTCCGTTAATACATCATCGGTAAACGGTAGGGATTTTATTTCTTCTTGTTGCATTTTCATTCATTTTCCTTATTCATTTTTAACTTTCTTCATTGCCTGTTCTATGTGTAAGTTAAAGAGCATTGGTGGCAGATTGCATCATTGTATTACTTATTTCTTGATATCTGCTTTCTTCAAGTCTAATTACAGCTACCTGCCTTATGTTGAGGTTATAGATAACTCTCCGTTCTCGATATTTTATTTCAAAATCCTTAATAGTTTTTTCCAGTTTACATTTCTCTAAATCTCAAATGCCATGAAGTTAGGTCTGCCTTTTCTTTTTCTGTCTTCTAAAAGTCGACTTAGAGTCAATATTGCTTCTCTTGCCTTCACATTCTTCCTAAAACCAAACTGAACTCGTAACTCGCATTTGACATTCCTCTTACATACTATTTTCGTTAATATATAAATTACTCAATGATATTTATTCTACTTTTTATTTTTAATATTCTCATTGATTTTTCTTGTTGTGTGAAACGTCTACTATACGTGAACTTATGCGGAAATAAATATTATTTCATGTTAATGTAACAAGAGAAGGAAATATCTTCAAAAATGATTCTGCGGAATAATAGTACCAATTTAAACGTAAAAAAGTTGAAAATTAAGAAATTTTCATGTATTCCACGTGAAAACTGCCCAAGTCGTTACAGAAAATTTAAATAGTTATGAAATTGAACGAATTCAAGAATGTACCGGTAATTTCCGAAATGAAATATTAAATTTATTTTACTGTGTTTAGTTATTACAGCTCCATACTTGAAATTAAATTGTCTTTCAAATAAATAAATATATGAAACAAAACTAGAGCAAAGGTTTATTGTTGGAACTCGTTCCAGTTAATTAGTGCTTTATAAGTTATCCAGTTACAGAATCGATAAATCGCTCTTGCTACTTCATTTTGGAAGTAATAACTTTAAGTTTCTTTGATAATTTTTTTGAATATCAGGTGGAGTTCTAATAAAATATTAATAATTGATGATTTAAAAATGTTTGGAACCTTTTGTTCTGCAACTAAGATTGAATCTTGAAGTTAACGTAGGATATTTTTATAAATCCAATTAGAAGCTAATTTTAAGGCGAAACGTGAACGTATGAGTTTTCAGAGTTCTCATTTTCTTTCCTTTTTCAATTTTTTATTCATTATAAACTATTATTTCACTTTTCGAACTCGTGTTATACTATCTTACACTACGTTTTCCTATTCTCTGCCTCAGGTTAGGCAACACCCTTTACGTCGTTTAGCGAAAATTCGTCCTCCATTACTACGTTTGCAGGCGCTTAAAATGCTCAAAACTGTGACCAATATGCGTCAATATTCTTCCACTTCTCATTTAGGTTTGTTCAAAGTCCATATAGGTTCCCCGGTGACTGATTTTACAAAATTGTATATTGTTTAAAATAAAACTTGATATTGAAAAATACTTGTGCACCCTGGACTATATACAAGTTAATAAAGTTAAATATGAGAAAAGTTGTTTCAGTTTTACTCCTGAGAATTTATGACACTATTATTAGAAACCATTCATCCACACTGCAGACAGAAGTGCAGATCGATAATTCTTAATTTTCGTTTCTTCGGTTAGAGATAGAACTGAATAATACATTACAGAATGCCAGCAATTTAAGATGATCTTTGTTATCTTTCGTCCTTACAATCTTTAAGACTGTTCATTTATTTGGAAAATTGACAGTTTCGTTGAAAGGTATTGACTAGTATGTCAGTTAATAAATAAGTAGCGACAATTTTTGTAAAATTATGGAAAAGAAAATTGCTTTATAAGAGAATAAAACATTAGTTCATTCTATCTAATATCAATATAGCTTAGAACAACTAATTTAGATTTTTGATGAATTTTTAAAAAATAAACTTAAAAATTTCTCGTTCTGCCCAGATAAGATATTTTGTATTTCCAATAAGTGAAATAAAATTTAATTTAATTTAAGAGTAATCTTAACACATTTTTTGTTTGCTTTCGTATATTTTTTTGCATAATGTGTACCGCTTTCTCAATTTCTCCTTTTGCAAAGAGATTATTTTTTGCAAGTATAGGGTCTTTGCTAGCATTTTCCCTTTCTTCCCTTCCTATTCTTTTTGGGTACATCTTCCAATAATTCATTCTTATGAGGTGGGTCTGCTAGTTTTTCCTTTTTTTCTAAAGGAACAGTTTAAATTTTTCCTTGTATAGTCATACACCGTTCCGCGCCTCAAGTTAGTCTCAGTTTAAAGTTTTTCACCGAGCCTTAATACAAGCCCATCTAAACGTTATACGTAACTTCTATTCAGCTAAAGCTACATATATACGAATTATACCATTAAAGAGTTAAAAGCGAGGAGTTTTGTGAATTATATTCTGTAGAAATGCTGCAAAAATTATACAGTCACAGACGTAAGAGTTCATTTACAAGGTGAAGTCAGAACTTGGTCAATTCGGCTGCTTGACCAGTTACAATGTTTTATCTCTATTTACGAAACGCCAACAATACCCAGTATGAAATATAAATGGTGTTCCGTTCCATCCCGCTATTCCGTTGCGCCCCATGTTCCCCTATGCAGTTATTTTTTTACTGTCGCGCTACCTGAGTGTAAATACGTGTGGTGATATATTTTTAAAAGCGTAGTAAGGGTTTTGGAAGATAGAAAGGAGCCAAGGTGAAAATTATAATAGTGTTTGGCAAGACGATGGTAATGAGATAACATTTTAAAAGAACATAAAATATAAAACGTCTCCGTATAACATTGTTTCCAATCCTGTTACCATGCCTTACTTAAATTTTGTGTTGACCCCTATATAAAATAGCAACCTATTTTAATTAATATAAATACAACGTTTCATCTATCTTTGAGGACTTCTTCGAGTAAATTTTTAAATGGGCGAACTAATAACATTGTGAGTAATTTTGTGTCGCGGGCAATTTCCTGCGACGGTTACGTCCAAAATGATGTATAACAATCTATAATTGTTTATTTAATTTCAACATTCAATGTGTGCATTGTTGAGTCACTGTTTTTGGCTGCGGAGAGACTAAATAGTCTACTCTGCTCCAGAAACGTCATATCAATCGTCTAATACAGTACGCACTAATCCTTCACTAGTCAAACTTTTAAGTTCGGGTCCTGTAGAACGTACACTTACTTAAAACTGAGATGCTAACAATTTTTTTGTACAAATTAAATCATCGTAGACGCTTAATTCTTAAATTGTAGACGAGGTCATTAACAATCACCTTGCCTTACCCACAGGTAGTGAAGTTCGGAAACAACGGTGTATACTAATTACACAAATTAAAAACATAAGTGATAAAATAATTGTCACACAACGTTTCTTCGAATGTGGTTGCCTTCGTCGTGTAATTAAAATACGCAAGAGCCGGGAGAACGACTCAGCCCCGAAACAAGGTGACATAAGAATAAATATTAGGAAATCATTATTAAAATGTTCGTGTGGGGTATTGTGTTATATGGGTGTGAAACGTGAACGGTAGAAGTTGCAGAAAGAAAAATAATAAAAACCTTTTAAATGCGGCGCTATAGGAACATTCTTAAAATCAGATGGGTGGATAAATCACTAACCAGTTAAGTTCTAAGCAGAACAGGAGAAAAGAGAACGATATGATCAAGAGAAGGGATAGATTAATAGGCCACGTTATGAGACGTGAAGGTCTAGTAAAATTAGCTTTAAAGGGAAGTGTGTGGGATGAGAACAGAAGAGAGAAATCAATTATGAAATATTATAAACAGATTAAGGAGGATGTGAGAACTTGAAGTTATGCGAAAAATGAGAGGGCTTGCGCAGGAAAGGTTAGAATGGAGGCATGCATCAGACCAGTCTAAGGACAACATTTCAAAAGATTTTAAGAAACACTAGCATAGCACTTTTGTTTTCAATTATTTTTATCCGTAATTTTCTACTTCCGTTTGAATTTAGTATTCCATATTCTATTACGGAACTGAGGATTTAATAAGATAAAGAAACATGTGAAATAAAATAAAAGAAATAAACGACAATAAAGAATTCATTACAACAAATTCTGAAAAAAGTATGTATCTGTAATTTATTATTTAGAAATATTTTTTAACTTTTCTTTGTGTTTGTGTGTATATCAGCCATTTTTAAATCTCAAGTAATTAAATTTTGTTAAAACCATTAGACTATTAACTTTCTGGAAGAAACATAAAGGTATTTACAATTGTATAGATTGCAATGCGCTGTATATTGGACAAACGAATAGAGAATTAAAACCGAGTATAAAAAAAGTCTAATTAGATATTCCAAAGTTCAGCATTGTTTCCAAGGACGTGTATCATAAAAATCATAATTCTATCGGCCAATTGCGGATGTGGAAATTAGTTATTTTTCAAGATGGACGAGCGATTATATAGTATAATTATTGTAACGCGATAGTTCATATATCTTAAATTCTGTATATAAAATATAGAATTATAAACTTAGCGTGGATTGGGAATTCGACATGGCGTCAGTATGTCCAGGCCCTATACCGTCACTAATCACCAGGGATCGTATTTCGGCGCGCAGGGATATGACCCGTGGAATTTCTGTAATCACTCTCGCGTGGGAAAGTAGGGGAAAACCTAAATATTTAAATAGCACGTGGTTCCCTCAACAATGGGATTGTGTGATCTAAATAAAGTCCACCTTGCAGATCGATTTTTTCGATGCTTCTGCACATGGCGGTGACGCTGCGAAGAGCGTCCTACTGTGAAGCTGTCAGAAAGGCGACGCTACGTTCCTACAGATACGCTGTCAAGATTCCCAATCCTGATCTGATTGCTTCATCGTTCCTCCAAATTTTGTAATTGTTTTTTCAATAAATTTCCCATTTATCTCGTAATTTACCCACTAAGATTATTCCAACATTACATTAACAAAATTTTAATTAAAAAAATTTATGGCAAATTGGCTTTGTTTTTATTTATATCATACCTAGACTATTTCTATTATAAAGTAAATATATAATTTCTCACAAATTAAGCCAAATTTTTTGGGGGGAATAAGAACACATTACTCGCAAATCACATTGTAAGTTGTTTTTTTTTAAATTTATTTATAACGGTCGCATCAGCTTCCTGGTAATTAGCGACCTCAGTGACAACTATTTACATATTATTATACAATTATATACTTATTATTTACAATTATAAAATTGTAAGTTTGTTAGATAATAAATTAGAAAATAAATATTTTAGTTATTAATCTCAGTTTCCTAAACTCGATGATTAATGTTATGTCGGCAGAGAAAGACTACGGACAAAATATTGGGACACCAAAATAATAGTAATCAGTGGACGAGGTATTGATTAATGTGGTTCCACTTAGGAAGAGGTGCACAGCATTCTCCACTGACCAGAAGAGAGCTACTTTCTCCTTGGCGGAAGAGAGCATTATTATGTATCCCTCATTAAGAAATATGCTTCGCCACCTTTTTTACCGTGAGGACGTAAAAAAGACGTCTCCGACCGACAGGCAGGACGCTGTTCACGCTAATAACAGGCCAGATAAAGTTTCTCTGATTTGCTCGGCGGCCTCATTTGGCGCCCGTAATTAGTCCGAATCTCGAGGTGAGTTCCATTACGACTTTTATTCTTCGTTTTGCCCAGGGTCCAAATACTAACACGGCCTTGTATCGTCCATCCAAGTATCGTCCAAGTGTTCATCGATCCGGGCAGGGGGAGTAAAGTCTGGGAAAAAGAGCCTCGTAGAAATTAAATATGCGTGTGTGGCCAATAAATAGCCTATTAAGACCGGTTCTATCACGAAAGCCGGCTGACTCAAACCTCAACATGTGGTCTACTACCTGCACACACAAAAAAAACGAAGGAACACGAACCGTTTAAGCCATCTCTTATAGGCGTGAGCTACGTTCATTTTATTTTGTTCATTCTTTTCAACAAGTAAGTGGTGTTCCTCTGCATTGATTTGCTTATCATTACCATTGCCAAGGATTCTTAGTCTCCAGCTGAGCCAAGGAGGAAGTATTATACGCCTTCCACAAAGGTTATTTAATGAAAAAGAACATTTTAAGCGGTCCTGGAATCTTTACCGTATGGTAGAATTATGATCTTAATACATAACAATGTTACATCTTATTTGATTAAAAATAAATTATGCGGCCCGAGTATTCAGACAAATTGTATTATGAGAAATAGTTCCAGGAAAATATTGTAAAATTTCACGAACTGCATTCAATGTAATTCCAAGAATTAAAAAAAAAACAGGACTATCATTTACAATAAAATGAACTTTTTTCTGATTCCTAATTTCATTCTGAGAACTTGGCCATCGTCCTTAACATATTATTAGCCAATTTTTATCCTCATCTTACATCAAAATGAATACAAAAAAAGGCCCAAGGACTAAGTCTCGTGACGACATTGTCCGTATTCCCTACTATAGACTCAAATTTATTCCGTCAATATAATATTGGTATCGTCTATAAATCGACAAGGTTTTCTCGGGCTTCCCGAGAAAACCTTATAAATTACTTACTTTTCAAATTAATATTTATTTTCATAGTTAATTATTCGATTAAATTAAAAATATATCAACCGGACTTATTATCTCAGTCACGTCCTTTTATTATTATTTAATCGCGATGAATAAGTCGCGGATAAATAAATAGTTTAAAAGATCATTTTCGTAATTTGAATTTTTCTAACAAAATGTTTTAAAACGTATTTAAATGTTTCATGATTAATTTTAAAGAAGTGACATTTCAATAATTTAATGAGATCGTGTTTAATTTTTAAGGTCCAATCTGCCCAAGCATATAGAAAATTTCTTTTTATCAGAATTTAGACAAGAGAAAACAACAATTTCCATTCTCCATCATTAAAAATGATATATTTTTAACATTCAATGTAGAAATATGCTGATAAAACTTCTCATCCAACTCGAAATACCGATTTCAAAACATGCTCAATATTTTTATTATTCGATTATCTATAAATCTACTAACTCCATGGCTATCTACATTAATAATGGTAAGGTCTCTGCTCATCCCTGATGAAGCCCGTTTTATAAAATCTAAGAAAGAGAATGAAATGACTGCAATTCTATTTACATTGGACGAACTGAGCGTGCATTACAAAGTAGAATTAATGACCAATGTTATCATTACCAACTGAAAGGACCCAGATATAAAAATAATTTTTCATTTATTCAATAACAATTTTAATTGTACGTTGAGTTTTCGGGATTCCATCCGGGTATCGCCGTTTGTTTCCCACAACGTTTCGATGAATGGCACCGACATCCATTTCCTTCACCTGAAGAAGATGGCGGTGAAAGGGTATCGAAACTTTCTGGGAAACAAACGTCGATACCCGGATGCAGTCCCGAGAACACCACATCCAATTACGTTCATTGCCAAGTTTTAATTGTGTTAATATCAGTGTCATTGATGTTGAACCTAATTATTACTTGAAACTCGTCTCGGAAGTGGTTAATATTAAAATCAACAGTAATACTCTTAATGTTGAAAGGCACACTGACTCAATTAGTAATATATATGACCGACTCCTCGGTATTTGATAACTCAATTTATTAATTGCAATTTTCTAGTTATACTGTAATTATAATTTAATTTTAAATTAAAACTTTAACTTAGCGCTTTAAGTGTAGATTTTAATTTATTAATTAAATTAATTGCAATTTTCTAGGTATACTGTAACTATAACTTAATTTTAAATTAAAACTCTAACTTAGCACTTGAAGTGTAGATTTTAATTCATTAATTAAATTAATTGCAATTTTCTAGGTATACTGTAATTATAATTTAATTTTAAATTAAAACTTTAACTGAGAGCTTTAAGTGTAGATCTTGGACTTTGTTTGTACCGGCTTTGCTCATACAGATTAATATTGTGGTGTGCTTGACAAGGTCTACAAGTTACTTCACAGTAGCTGTAAAAATGACTGAATCTATTTATAAATACAGCTCGATTACTCCACAGTAATTTACGTCCTCCTCTCATTGCGTTCAAACGTAGAATGAAAATTGAAGCAAAGATCTAAAACAACAGTTAAGTACAGAAATCCATAGAGCTTAAAATAAGAATCACTCTTTATTAATATTATCAGTTTCAAGTTTAATATTGATAGCATTGGTATAATTTTCGTCAAAGAACATTTCTGGAATTATAAGCTTCTCTGTCCATTATTCTGCCACGTCATCAAAATCAAAAGTGTTCAGCAATCGGATCGCATTTACTATTTGCAAGTTTTAAATTACACTTGTTTTCTTCAATCCTCGTAATCAATTCCGTTTTCGGTTTGGCCGATGTAACAAAAATTACAATTCGAACAATTAATTTTGTAAACAGCAATTAGTCGTAGTGAAAAATCGGTAGGCTCTTTGTGTCTAATGAAATCATTAAATTCAGGCTCGGATTATATAAAACAAAAAATTTTAGCCTTTCAAACAAATACAATTAGTCAGAGGACAAAGCACCTAAATATGGTAAAACAGTGAAATCATTAACTGTACTACTTTTTATTACTTTGTTGAGGTGTAACCTAAGTCAATTTAGATCATCTGATGTTCATATATTTATTTATATAAGACAGGAAGATAAGGGTTGGCCAATAAAATAATTACAAATTATTTAAGATTATTGACAATTGCTTACTGGACGTTTGGCGGGCTTTATGATGAAATACTTAAAATATATAAATAACTATATATTTTATAACTATAAAATATATAACTAGAATATAAATTTCTAAAATACACATAATTTATTAGTTTTTCCATTAAAATCCCCGTGTACGTATAAAAGTAAACTTATTACCGTAAATTAATTACATTCCTCTCTTATCACAAATCACTTTTCAGACGTTTCTTATCAAAATTTATTCCTTAATAAAGCTGTTTAATACAAAAAAATTAAAACATAAATGTCAAAATATTCAGCTTATTAATTTGACAAATTCGTGTCCTAAAATTATAATTGTCCCTGTGCTATATTTTGTGTTTTTTTAATTTTTTCGCCAATTTTTCCCATTTTATGTATAGCTTTTCCATCAAACCTCTGCTAAATTCTCCGTATCACAATATTTACGAGATCATACCGACTTTTATTTATATAACCTGACTTTGGTGTCCTATCCCCATCGTGACTTTTATTGCAATACGGATGCATAACGTCATTGATGTAAGATACTTTCTTTTCTAAAAAGTATCCAATATTAAATCCCTAAGAATTTATTTTATTTATATCTTCTAATTACATGCAAATTTGAAATAATTAAAATAAGTTAAACTTAAAATAATTTATTGGTGTAGTAAAACGAATTTTTTTATTACAAAATTATCCAGTTTTGAAACGTCCAGTCCTCTAAATTACAAACCCACTCACATTAATTTTTATGTAAATCATTATTTAATCTTCTCAATTTAAGAACGAATAACCTAATTTCATGGGGAAAATAGTTAATTTATCTCTTTCAAGAATTCCGCCTTGATACGTCCTCTCTTTTTTTTATGCTTTCTTCGCTGCGGCCCTCTACGGTAATCTCCCTTTGCAAATAAATAAAACCGCTCCAGTTTTTTTGTCTACGAAAAAAAGTTTAGTGTGAAGTGCTTTAATATTTTAGATGATAGTAATACTAATATATTTATTTTATTTCCAAGTTGAACTTTTATCCATTTCCATTTTATTCTGAAATTCAAACTATCGTACTAACGCTTTGTGATTTACGCAACGTTTTTAAATTTTTACTCCACGTAGAGTTTTAAAACGACTGTTGCTACCTTCATTACAAACTTACGAATGAACTCTCTCTAATCTTTCTTGTCGTAGTTCATAATTTAGTTTCAGTTTGAATTTACAGTATTCTTACGGTTTGGCGTCTTAGCTTTTCTGATATCTGCTGACGTTATATATTGTTCTCCGATTGTTTCTTGGCCTGGAATGTTAACCTTCCAGAATTTGTGTGTTTATGCCCGACTATTGCACCATAAATTACCATTGATAGTCAAAACTCTGTTAGGTAACTAAATATAGAAACGCTTTGTCCCGGTTAAAAATGATTGACGTTTAAGTCCTGAAAGTAGGTAAAAATTTTTGTTTTTGGATTTATTTTCTTCGCGGTGATGAGGAGGAATTATATAAGTTTTCGCTCTGATCGAGTCTAATTATTGTTATCTTTGAGAAGCTCTGATTGAACAAAACGCAGTTAGACGAGTTGTAATATTAAGTCGTTTTGTCTATATGATGGACCTTCTGTTAATCATCAATCTAACATAGGTCTTTGATAGTTGCACTATTTCACAGCTGGTAGCTGTTATAGCCGAGAGTTGCATCACGGCATATCGTAGGATCGGCACCACACAATGTTAGGGTTGACAGACTCTTCATAAGCAAAGGGCGCTATGATCCCATTAAAGAAGTAAACATGAGCCGATCCTTATCGATCTTCCTGTAATCGTATAAACTTTAGCGAGTGTGTCACAAAATATTATTTAAATATTTTAATCTTATGTATATATTTAGTTTTATATTTCTTAGTTATCGAAGACTTTGTATGTGATTATATTTATCAATTAAATTATTCATTTATCTACTTATTTTTATTCATTGTGTTATATTATTTATTTTGGATATAAACATAAGTTAATTACTAATTTTAAAGGTGAAAAAATTCGGCCAAAAATAGTCAGAATTAAAATTGTTTATTAATTAAATTACATCACTACGTTTCTTTCCATTATTTGGAACCTCCTCAGGCGATAGAAAAAAAATCGAAAAGTTGAACAATATCACAAAGCTTTATTTGTAAATTTGTACTGAAGCACGAACTGTCTGCGAGGCTTGTTGTTGAACGAAATTTGGATTTTTTTATTGTTTATCTATGACCTGAGGAGGTTGCAAATAATGGAACTAAAAGTAGTGATGGAATTTAATAAATAAACAATTTTAATTCTGACAATTTTTGGCCGATATTTTTCACCTTCATTAATCGAAGTACAGTCAGAACAATTATAGAATTTGTTACTAGTTTTAGAATTTTTATTTTTATATATCGAAATCTAATTCCTATTTGGGTCCTGTACTATATAAAAACATCATTGTGGAAATTTATGGAAAAATAAATGTTGAAATGGCAACTGTTCACTTCAAATGAGGAAAAATGGCTGTTTGAAAGGGAAAGAACGATATTGATAAATTTTTGGAGCTGTGACAGACGAAGGAGCCTGGAGACCAAGGAAAGACACAGATATGCATACATTTTTGGACAAATGAATATTGTAGGGAAGAATTATATGGTCATAGAACGTTAAGAAAGTTTTGTTAGGAAATTTTGATGTGGATAAGAGGAAGAGCTAGGAAAGGGTGTCCTCACGATATGGAGTAGAACCTGAAAACAATAGGAATAAGGAATTGGAAAAAGAAGACTATGGACAAATTAATGGAGGCAGGAGATAGAAAGAGGTCAGAACCAAGAAGAAGATGGAACTTGAGTCAACAACTGAGCTGGATAATTATGAATAAAATATAATGTTACTTATATTCATTAATTAAGAGAAGCGTAAACTAACACTTTGACTAAATGACTTTTTATGAAATCCAGCAGATGTTTCGTTCCTTTTTTGATGGCTTCCCCTCATGTAAGTAGAAAAAATATTCTTCTTCAAATTGATTACATTTAAAAAAGCTGAAATATAAAAATTTTAAGATGTAAAGATGATTCATTTCTTGAGGGTTTCTAATTTTGTGCTTTATCAGCAATGGGCAATTTAGCAGAAATGTATGGGTAAAGTACATTGTCGGTATATACTTTCTACTCAAAATTTTCAAAAAGAAATTATATTCAGATTTTTAAATTTTTAATTTGTACCTAAAATGACTCCGAAATGGAATGGTACACCTGTTAATTTTTCTATACGTTGCATTTTCTTATCAAAAAGTGTTTATTTCAAATTTGTCTCACGCATTAATTTATTATTCAATGAAGACAGATTGAATAAATGTGAAGTGAGTCTTGATACAAGATAATATTTACACCTTACCCATGAATGTTAAGTTCACAGCACTGAGCACAGAACGATTTAAGAAGCATAAAAGGTGAAACATTATTTTTCCTGTGGGTTGAATCTAACCTTCCTGGTGACTCGAGTCAGTATATGGAACATGCAATGGAAAATTAGTGAAAATTACGAAATATAAACTATTGCGACACATTAACGAAAATTGCTACAGTAGAGAAGAAATTTTTTAACTATTAGGGAAATATTTCTTAGTATTCCTGAATTTTTTTAAAATAGTGTATTTACTGAAATATCTTTTTTGCAACAGATACTCTTAAAAGTATATTTTCATCTGAATCCTTGTTTAAAAGTAACGAAGGATACATTTTGAGCATGCTGAGCGTGAGCTAGAGTGTTCTAGGAAGAAGTAGCTGTGCGAATCCAGTGGGTAGGTAGGTACGGTAGTTTTATAGTTTGACCCTGGGGGCTTCCACATACCCCTTTTGGTAGCTTCTCCGCCTCATTACCGAGCCTCGAGTGCATCCTCTTAGATCCAGCTAACGGTACCTGGGCACCATTACTCCGCAATCCCGCTCTTACCTCTTCGTCTTACAGACGCTCCTAGATCTCTTCCGTCTTCCTTCGCGCTCTTCTCATATCAGACGTTTTCGTCTCGGTTCACGTCTAAATTATGAGGCGTCATCAAACGCGCGTATAATTATTCTGACATTAACCTCCATTAAACTGTACACTGTAACACGGATACTTTGTAAATGTTGCGGAGATCTTTTCCTTTATTTATTTGAAATAGAAAAAGTAGGCTATAATTTTCTTCAAGACGTCGACTCAAATTAGAAGACACGCAATCTTCGTCTAAAAGTACACTGAACCATTGTAATAGCTTAATAACATTACGCTAATGTTTGAAGTCTGCTTATTCTAAGAAAATGACAAAAAATACAGCCGATTTTGTAGAAATCATTAAAGTAATAAATTATTTGATATAATTTGGACGTTTCGTCCATCTTTTGTGGGTTATATCACGTAAATATTTAAATGAACAAAACTATTGCAAATGTAGCTAATTTAAGTCGTGCTTAAAGCCGAAAATCGCAGTTTACGACCGAAAACTATCCACATTTGCAATAGTTTTCTTCATTAAAAAATTTATCTGATTGAGTCCACAAGAGATTCAATACAGAAACATAGTAAATCACGTGAAATCCCACAGATTAAGTTTGTTTGGACATCTACTCAGAATGAGCGATGAAAGAAATGCAAAAAAGATTTATAACTGGATACCCCTTTCAACTAAAATACGAGGCAGACCGAAGACCAGATGGAGAGATGAAATACTAAGTGATATTCAGGAATCTCGGAATTATAAAGTGGACGTCTAAGGTCCAGAAAAGAAATGAGTGGAGACACGTTGTGGATCAGGCCAAGACATCACAGAAGTTGTCGTAGCTCCTTAAAAGAAGAAATGTTACTAAATTATTTCTGGCAAAGTTGGCTGTTTTTTTTATTATAATTAATGCCGGACAATTTATTTTTGTATAAAAATAACAACTAAAATTTATTCACGTTCTACAGAGGTGGCCAAACAGTGGTGCGTGCGCCCAACGTGGTGCTTTGGACCATTAAAAGTGGTACATTGCATCTTTGAGCCTGTTTGTATTTCGGACGAGAAGTCCTTTCACACTGTTAAAGGGTATTTCACAGTTAGACATGTATAATAAATAATATTATAAATAAACGCAATGAATTATCAAAAGTCAGAAATAGAATAATTTAAAAACAGTTCTTATGGCAAGCAGAGAGAACAGACAATTCCAAGTTCCAAGCTGGTCTCGCTCTCAGTGCCAACAACTGTCGTCCAGCTATAGCAGCATCATGAAGCTATCACCCTCTCGTAGAGCTATGCCATTCTTGACTTTTGTAGAATTGTTAATTAGCCTAAATTAGTTAATTTAACTGCGTCAGATCTATTTGCCAACCCCTATATGGCGCATCAGAACTCGTCTGTCAAAAAATTGGCACTACGAATCCCGTTTTTGAGAATGTGTTCTCATTTTTAAATTACGGTAATGATTCCGTTTGAAATCGAAATACATTTTCCATGTTGGTGCATTTCTACTTTATGTAGATACTAATTATTATTCTTCCTGCTGTTAATGATTCGGAGAGTTTAATTATTTAATAATTAATGTTATATATGTACATTTAATAAATGAAAATAATAATTTTAAAATAAAGTTATTAAAAGGGAATGATTCTAAAGTTCTCAGGGGTTATTATTGTTTGGGTGACGACGTGCAGCAGAATATTCCGTTCGTTGACGAACCTGTGTTGTTTTCATATGTGTCTTGATGCAGACGCCACTGGAACTTTGTTGTGGCTGATTCTGAAGCGGCCGCTAGACAATAGCACAAAGCCGCGCGGCCGGAATTGAGAAAACGCCTGTTTCTCTCTCCTTCTTCCCTCTCCGCTGCCTCCTCGACTGATCAGTCCGTAATTTACACCGGCGCTGCAACTGCACTCGTCAATCGTTCACTGCAAAATCTCTCGTCACCAATCTGTGTCACAATCAATCTCTACATCTCTCAAATTCACTCTCTACCACCAATCTCCTTCCTATAAGTCTAATTCATTCTCCACCACCAATCTGCTCTCGCCACCAATCTGCCCTCAATCTCCACCACCAATATGCTCTCAAAATGTCTCCGCCGGCCTCTTTTAAAACTTCGTCCCCTCTTATGCGATACCTATCTCCAAGATGGCAGGGATGGATATTCTCCCTTGTTACACACGCCACCCGATCACCAATTCTCAGACAGATTAGGAAATTCCGAAACCGGCGACGAGGTGTCTGAGCTTTATAGCCCAAGCGTCAACCGCTGTCTCTTTGTATTTACTCCGGAAAAACTCCTTCTTCCTGGCCAGCGACATACCGCCTTCATTTACCTGCAACTATTTCACTGCAATGTATTTATTCTAAAATATTTCAACTTTTACCATCCGGACATTCAAGAGAAACAAGTATATTGAGGTACTGTACTGTCAACCCCCTCTGTCGCGGTGATTTCTTCAAAAACTATTACAACCACCGTAGCCCTTAAATTTGTTAAAATAACTTAATATGAGTCTTTGTAAAATTTTGATTTATGTCTGTTTCTTTATGTTGTACGGGATGTAACATAAGTGCTAAAACTTAAAATGGGCTTAAAGGGATCATTACAAACATTATTTTTATCTTGGCATTGAAAATGGTGAAACCCTCCTCACCGCTGCCATCAGACAATTGAATTTTTTATGCCGAAAACTTTTATCCAAAGATAGTACTGTTATTATTACAAGGTATATAGATATTTATTCGCTAAATAAATAATTTACATAACTACATGAATAAATTGTAAAGTCCATTGACAATAAATTTAAAAGAAAGAGAAACGACATATCTGAGAACATAATTATGCTACTGCAGTTAATAATATTTAATTGACTTAGTGTCGGTGGTGAATATTAATAGAGTTTAGGGTAGTAGGTAGTAGGAATCAGACGAAGAGAAATAAAGGAATACTTAATAGAATGAGGTGCCAGCTAACTGAGAGAAATTTTTGGATTATACTGGAGTGGGAGAGTGGAAGGGTGTAGTCAATTAGTAGTTTTCGTTTGAGTCTGCGGTTGTGAGAAGGCGAACGTAGATTACTGTGGAAGAGGGCAATGACCATGTATAATAGGTATAGATTGAAGTAGGATAAGCAATGATTAATTGTTGTTGGAATTTGGATGTCATTGGGAATTACTGACTTTCGAATGTACCATGGGGAGTTGGAAATGATTCTGAGGATTCTGTTTTGCTTGGTTTGAATTTAATTTGAATTGGAGTTGGCTGTTGATCCCCAAATGGAGCATGCGTATCACCATAAGTGGTTGATTCAGGGACATGGTAAAGGAGATCTGTTTATGGTGCAGATGAAATGGGTATTCGTTTCTGTTGAGGAGAGTAAGGGGAATTTTTTATTTAGTACTAAATATTTGATGAACTGATGAGCTACAGATGGATTTTCAGGAAATTTTGGAGTTTAGAATAATTACAAGGTAAGTGATGCATTGTTTATTGGAATAGAACGAATGAGAAGGGGATGTTTGGTTTTGAAGTCGAATGGAACTATTGCCGATTTGGAAGGGTTTATGCTGACCGCCCAGTTATTTCCCCAGATTTCCAGGTTGTTTAGAGCTATTTGGACGGTGCGAACACCCGAGGTGAAGGAAGAGGTTTGGTGGAGGATAGCTAAGACAAATGAATGAATGGCAAGATGAGTAGTCAAACAAACATCTCCGACAATACCACACCATATGTTAACGGTTAATATCTCCTAAAAATGTGCGTGTTCGTGTGACACGCGGGTTTGCATTAGCCCCAAAGTTCTGGTTGTGATTATTTAACAGACCCTTGCGAGAAAATGTAACCTCATTAGAAAACTAAATCAAAATTCCAAATTTGGGGTTGTTCACCTATTTTTGGCAAATATGAGCGAATGATCACAGGCTAGCTTTTCCAATTATAGTTCTGAGCTTCATTTTCTCAAACGTTGCAGTAACGAAGTGTCTCTGAAAAAATGTCAGGAGGGAAAATGTTTTGTAGTGATCCCTATAAGTTTCTGAACTTCCCTCTGCTAAAACCCTGTATAAAGACAAATTAAATTATCATTTTACTGTAAATAAAAAAATATTTTATTCACCTCGACGACGTTTCAGTGTGTAAAAGTATTTTTGGTCAATACGATTATAGAAAAGACTATATAGGGATAACTAAAAGTGCTCTTGAAACTACATTAAAAGAACACATAAGTTTTTAGCACTTGTCTCTAAATTTGTTATTTTAGTATTAAAAATAGTTTAGTAATTACTTTATGATTGGTAAATTGATAAAATGTTAAAAATTACGGTTTATACTATATATTTCCTAACAACATGTAAGATATAAGAATATTTTATTTCCTATTAGATAAATGTATAAAAAATGAAAATTATATCAAATTTCATTTGTTTATTAGTAAAATAACTCATGTCGATGAGGTTTTTTACGAAAATACTAGTAGAAGAAATTGTGTTACAGTACAAACTTAAATACCCTGATGAAAGTAATAAAACTTACTGAAAGGAATTTTAAAATATCTGTAAAACAGTAGTTGAATTATTTTTAGTGACTATTTAGTTTCCCATGATTTCACAAGTAATTCGTATTCAAGCGGATATAATATTTTATCTCTCATTTTTATTACACAATGAAAATTTTAACAATTTCATTATCATTAAACTGCCAATATGTTCCTTATGCCTTTTCATTGGCTGTGGAAACAAATTATAGGAGCATCCACGAACAACGCAGCAACTATTTTCAGAAAATCTGTATGTGGAATATATTCTGTATTAAATGGATTAATAAGTATATTCCATGTTTCGTCTAGACGTTTATAAATCGTATAAATTTTGTTTCCTAAAAAAGACAAAGAAGGCAATATTGCTTTGCTTCTGAATAAGAAAGAAACTAGAATTCAAGCTTAGTGCATCAATTACCCATTAGGCCTTGTCCGTTTGCGATATTAGAGCAAAACCTAATTATAATATGCTAGGAAAATGTAAATAATCACCTCATTATTAGAATTTTTCCTCTAAGAATCTTTATGAAATAATAGTAAAACTTAGTTTTATAAATGGATTGTAGCGAAGCTTCATGCCATGGCAGTCTTAGTAAAGGCATATTAATCATATTCCTAACATGTTTAAAATAATTTCTTTAGTTTCTCCATAGTGCTTAATGCTGCTCTCTTTTGTGCGATCCTGGATCCAAGACATGACAAGTCATCGTGTATGATGTTCCCTGTGAATCAGGGGCCTAAGACACTGCCCTGCGGTACGCCATATCGGACTATATCTATTATTATTAATGTCAAGGTTATGGTTATTTATAATTCTATAATCAGTAATTACAAATTTATTAATTTAATTTGGACAAAAGAATGACTGTATATATTAGAATGTACACCATGTCCTTTTTTTGAATGTTGGGGTGATTAGAAAAGTAGTTCAGAACTCTGGCTAATAACGTGGGTTTCCTCAGCGAATAGTGAATTCTTAACTGTAACAGTTACGTCTAGGAAATTTAGATAAATTAGAAAATTTGTTTTGTTTCGAAAATTTTAGTAATGTAAATCTCAACAGAATAATGGAATTTATATTCAAATAAGCACATTTAAATAAAGATGAGGAATGATCCTTTCTTTTACAAGACTCTTGGCTGAAGAATATGAATGGAGCCACATACGTCCTGATTTTCAAATTATTTTACTAGTCTGTGGATCTTGCGAAATGACTTATAAATTCAACAAATGCCTTGGCCGGCGACGTTCGAGTTTAGAATTCTCCAGTTGCATGCCTTTTTGGTATGTATCTCGACGGTGTAATAGTGGCGTCCAAGAAGAGAAAGGCACACGTGGAAGAGCCGAATGTTTTGCAATGCAGCATTTAAAACAGCCCAGAGATCCAATTACCGTGTTCCTGGTCATGCATTCCCGCATCATATGGCGTGGCGGCCTCACGTATTTCAGAGGCGAATATTTACGGCCTGGCCTTCGCCACTGCTTTGGAAAGTGAGTTATAAGATCGACCTAGTAAAATATTAGTATCACATTTCTTGCAGAACATATCTGTCGGTCCGTAGTCAGTGGGGAAAAAAAACGACAACAGAAAAAGAGCTAATAATCGACAATTAACCTTTAACGCGCGCGCCAGCCAGCGGACCAAATAACGCTCCAGATTTGTTTATTATAAGCGGTAGTTCATTAGGGAATGGGGACATCTAGTATAATATCACCTCATGTCGTTTATCTCTTCAAGAATGCGATATAATTGTATATTTTCACTATAATGATTCCCGAAAAGCCTTGTCGTTTAAAGGTGTATCGCCATCAGAAATGTAAATTAAATCAATATAGTCTGAGACAATCTGCCATTTGCCTTCAGGTACTGAAGCGAGTAAACAACTATAAATTCTTTTTTAAAAACATGTAGGTCAAGATCGAAAACAGTGTGACGTAGTAAAAAATTATAAATTCTTACGCACAACGAGGTCGGATTGACGCACAAGTGACGCTTCAAAATTTTAAATTACCTTCCTCCTTATACGTAACTTCATTCGAAATGTTAGCGCTCTGTTTCTGCACTTCTTCAGTCAACTATCCTTATCCAAATGGACAGAACTAGTAGATGAAATTAACGGTTCATACTGTTTTTCTTACTGTTGTGACACGTCGTTGCAATTTTCCATTCGGCCGTGCGACATAATGGAGATTCCAAGAACATGAATTAAACTTTCTGAAATCATTCCCATTGTATCTTTATGTATAAAATTCCCGTGTACGAGTATTTAATTCTTATCCTCCTAAAGGGAAATAGTTCAATATGAGGATTAATAGTGTATGCTTAGAAATATTGTATATATTGTATTTAACAATGATCATAGTCGAATTATGAGTCTTAAGTTTATTGGAAAATAATTGCAGTTGATTGCATTGTTTGCCAAGGTATTTTCTATAGGCGGAACGGGAAAATCTATTTTTTTTATTGGATAGTGCTCAAGTTCATGAATAGAGGTGCAACTTGGTCACTGGTCAAGGAAAAAGTTCTGCTTGGCCACGTTCTGACAGCACCTTGAGAATAAACTCTTGTTTTGGCGTCTTACATCTGTGACTTTATAACTTTTGCAGCATTGCAACACAAGATAATTCACTAAATTCCTCGCTTATAACTCTTTAATGGTATATATTCGTAAACTGGGAGTCAGAAGAAGACATGGAAACCATAATAAGTGGCATTAACGTGGTCGTGGATTAATAGAGGGAAAAACAAGGTAATGGAGTGTAGTATGGGAAACTGGAATAACAAAGGGTGTTAGATTGTGAAGGGATTTTTTGACGGAACTTAAGGAATTCTGCTACTTGGGAAGCGTAATAACTAGGGATGGTAGAATCATTGCTAAAAATGTTCGTATGGAGAGTTATATGAGTGCGAAACGTAGACGATAGGAGTTGAAGAAAGGAAAAGAATAGAAGCCTTTGAAATGTGATGCTATAGAAGAATGTTGAAAAGCATATGGGTGGATAGAATCACTAACGATGACTTTGATCAATAGGCCACGTTATGAGGCATGGGGATATTGTCAAATTAGCATTACAGGGAAATGTGTGGGGTAAGTACGATAAGCAGATTAGGAGGGATATGGGACGTAGTAGTTTTGCGGAAATGAAAAGGCCTACGAAAGATAGGTTACAATGGAGGATGTATAAGTCCAGTCTTAAGACTAAATACCTCAACACACATCCTCCGATTTTTATTTAATTTTTGAGTTGTATTTATGGGGTCACATAGATGGTCCTTAGATAAACATGAACCCAGTAGGCGGTTCTTTTGTTGAGATTCAGATTGTCACGTTTTATTTAAATTTCCGACGCCAATTGTTGAACTTATGGCATAAAAAACATATCATCCCAAATTATCATCCTAACGGTTTGAACCTTCAGAATTGCATCAATACATGCGCAATTTCATTGTGTCGTAGCTTGGCATTGTTTTGACATTCGATTTCGGTTTGCTCAGGTCTGATATATTCCGTGTAATTTAATTGGGTGCATGCTGAGTGAATAATTTATCGATGAATTCGACATTGAACAAATGGAGTGTAATTGAATATGTAGTGCATTGTTTCAATTACGATTTATACACATTCTGAATCGGTGGCATCCCATCTAAACTAAATAAAACAATTTATTTTCAGCGTTCATTTCTGAGATTTTGAATTAAGGGGGGTGAAAAGGTAAATTTTCAAAATTGTTGTGATCTCTCTGATGGTTTAATCACGTGTTGACAAAGAGGTTACTGTTCCGTTAAATACTCCAGCAGGTTAATATAAATGAATTGCCGTGGAATGCCCAGATAGTAATCTAAGTATACTTCAAATTATTTAATTCTCCTTTATCAGAGCTTTACATTTTTATCGTGCTACCTAATTAGGAAGGATATATTTATATAGATTTATGTTTCTCTTTTTAGATGAGAACAAATCTCTGTGAAAAGGAAACGAAACGGATACTGAGACACGAAATGTCTAATGTAGAAGATAAAGGACAATCAAAAGAATATTTCCTTGGTTAAATACAGGACTGCCACCAATGAAATCAGCAACTGCTCACATCAACCCCACGAAAAAGGCACTGCACCTGCTAAGAACAAGCGCTCCACATCACCAGTCGTCTGTCAGGAGCAACTTTTACCAACGATAATTGACGACGTAACATTTTTGGAATAATCGCCAGCGGGTACCAACGTAAACAACCGCACTTAGAGTATGTTTTATTCTCATAGAAACTTCAGAAGACACGGATTTATTCAGTTAGTATTAATGATTAATTATATTAAATTGTTATATATGGATTTTTACTGATTAGCTAGTTGACTAAATCCGATGTTCCCTTCCATCATATTGACATGTTTGAGTCGCGAGCCTAAAAATGCTATTATTAAAATAAATAAAAAGACGGCCGAAAAGTCATTTTGACCGTAACCGTCGCTGGAGATGGTCCATGCGCGACACCAAATCCTTTACATGTAAATTCAATAATCTTTTCGGCTGAGGGAGTCAGGGAGTAAATATGATGTATTGCTTTAAGCCTGAGGAAGTCTCTAAATTGAGATGAAACGTCGCTTTTGTGAAAAAATAGTGACTTTTTGGCCGTCTTTTCATTTATTGTAAATTTTAAAGTCAGAAAACTATGTTGTACTATTAATAAATATAAATCATATTCAGACGAAACGTATACACGATGCGTATTCAAACAATTTTGATTTTATTGGGCTAAAAAGTAATAGAAACCTCTTTTGTTATCACTTATCAATAATTGCTTAACTATCCTATCATGACGAAGAAAGATCGTGGGCATAATAATAATTTAATACACTCTTAGATAGATAAATCGTGACGCTTTTTCAGCTCAAAAAGGTTGAGAATGGCCAGTTATGTCGAAAGCTTCCACGAAATAAAATAATTATTTTTTCGAAGAATCTATCATGGTTTCTTTTCGTCTGAATATTATCTGATAATAAGTCTTCACTAAGAAAATGTATATAATGTAATTCTTTAAAGTTACTAACCAACTAAAAATTATAAAAAAACAGAATATAAAATTAAAAAAGAAAAGTAACGTAATATCGATAAACTACACGTGCTTTTGGAATTACGATAAAAGTAAATAAAGCAATTGCAGTATGTTGCAGTATACAAAAATGAGAAAAAATCGTACATGTGACTGGGATAAAGTCAATGTTTTATATTTTGAAAAGTTTATTATAACGTATTTTATCATAAATAAGCATACCAAATACACTTAATGATGCCTTAAAATTAAACAAATATTATTATTCAACTTTTGATGTGGTTTCTAAAACCGAATGAAGTTTTGATATTGATTTGTTAAATAGGCTTATAATTATTTAACAATTTATTTTCCACTTATTGTTAATAGATGAAAATTTATTATTTCAAATATTAAATTGGTTATATTGGTGTTCTTCACAAAATGTAAGGTAGAAGAATATCAATTAAATTGATATAAAATGAAAAATTGTTATAGAAAATTTTATTTGCAATAATATACTATACTGCATGTTCTTTTCACTTTTTATAAAAAGTTATTTTATTTTAAAAATAAATTTTATAATAAGTAAAAGAACTCTTTTGAATGACCTTTGTGAAGATTATATTTGTTTAAATTTAAATTCTGATACTGTTTAAGAAACATAAAAAACCTGAAGAAATTACTAAAACGTAATGAAAATCGTTGAATTTAATAAAATAATTTAAGAAGTAAGTAAATGACGATTTAAGTATGTTTATATAATGAAATTTTTAAATATGTAGGAAAATATGTCAAGATAATTACTTTATTTAATTTAACACAAAAGTTTAAAAAACGCAGAGGACGCAAATAAATATTTATTTTGAATATTCTAAACATCTTTCCTTCAGTGTTTTGCAAACCTCCTGAGATTATTTTTATAAAATAATTATTTGTGTTACACATAGGAATAAACTGTTGAATGACAGAAAAGACCATTAATTTAATGGCTTACAAGTAAAAGAAAATCTTCAAAATTCTAAAACCCGATGAAGATACATATAAAGAGAAAAGAAAGGGAATAAAATAAGAAGTAATTATTTACAATAACGAAATGCAGAGTACAGAATCGTTCATGTATCTTTGATAGTTTCGAGCTACGAATATCAGTTTATTATTTATTGGTCCAGATATTTTATCGATCTCTATTTAAACCGTCATTTTGTTTATTTATGTGGTTGTTTTCATTAAATCCCACGCAGTTTGTTATCTGATAACAACGAAAACATGTGCTCTGAGCCAGTAATAAATATAAATATTCATTTATATTCATAGGCAAAATAGAATCACTGCAATTATAAGCGTTGCGAATAAATTTATTACTTTACGAAGCGAAATACGCGGTGGTTTTTTTTATTCGTAGATTTAAATTCCTCACGATAATTCCTGTCAGATTGTAATGAATGTAATAAAGTCTCCATCTTCAAGGATTTTGCAGAACAAATATGGGCTTGGATCACGTTGAAACGTTCAGAATCTTAATTACTGCCCAATAAAAACATTTATTGTGTTTACGAAGAAGAAGAATTATAATAATGGAATAATTTTTAATTATTTATTTTAAATAATATAAAAATGTTTAACTTATCACCCAGACGAAATTATGATGACAATACTAAGAGATTTAAGATGTAAATACAATCTTAATTATTTAAATTCATAAAATATAGCATGAATAATATTTCTTCATGTAAATATTTTTACTTCCGTTTGGTTATGAAGCAACGTAATCTAGTACATTAACAATATACAGAATTTCTTTACTTCGTTGTTCAAAGTTGAGTTACTTGTTTTAATAGTAGCATTAATAAAACACGTGTAATAAGTGCGTTTGTGGTTATAAAAGTAAATCATTGTTAATTTTGTAAAGAGAAAGAGAAAATTCCAATTACATATTATAATCTTAGGCGTACCACAAGGTGATGTTTTAGGCCGCGTGTTTACTTAAGTGAAGCGCAGGGTAAGATTCTTTCAAAATTTTCTGGTTATTATTATAAATAATTCTCGAAAATGATTTCGACACCATAAAAGAGTAGTTAATCTGAATAGCACGGTATGAGAAATAATTATACAAGAAAAAAGTAGTAAACTTTCATACAGCCCATTCTTTGTCCGTTGACGTGGTTGTGGCAGTAATAAACGGTTGTAGATTTATGAAGATAAATCCGCTTTCTAATACATATGGTATGAAATATTTTCGGTTTGTAAATTGTATCCTCAGGTTTTATTTTTAGATAACGTTGACCTGACAATCTCGTAATACTCCAGAATGTCAGATATTTATAAGCTAAGGTTGTCAACTCTCTCTAGGTTTCGCCACCTGCACTGATGTGGGAGTCACAATACCAAATTTACTCGCTGATAAAATACCTCTTGATGGTATCTGACTGAAAAAGTACCAATTTTGCGAACTCAGGGAAGAGAGTTGGTAGATAAGGAAGACGTCATCAGCTTACGTCATACCGATCGTCCAATCAAGTTCTCGTTTGCCGCAACATGTAACATTAATAATTCTATTAAGAAAATGATTCAATAAATAATTAAAATTAAACAAACAATAAATTCTGTTAGCCTCAATTATCAACTGGCTCATATTTTGGTTTAAACGCTGAGTTTCAGCTCATAGAATACGTTAAATCAACACTGCTAGGTTTAATGGAATTTATTTCAATTTTGATATTAAGTTCCACTTTATAAAATAGGCTTATTTATAGAAGTATATAATTTATTAAGGTAGAAGAGACACTAACTAACTAATTTTAGCTCGAAAGTACACTCTGAACAGTGGTTTTATTTAAAACACAATTTTGAGTTTAGAGGTTATCTTTTGGGTTGAGTGCGCATCATGTAAACAGCTCGAGATTTTAATAGTGATTGGTGAAATAACAGTGAGACATCTCCGAAATTACGAGTAGGAATTTAAAAAATACGGGTCATATTGTGACCAATATTTTTTGTTTCCTTAACATTACGTAACCAAACGTCTGTAAATTTCCACTAGACAGCTAGAAGGACGCGGCTGTCTGGAAATAACGAATTAATAAAACAAAGGCGTCTAGTTTGATGATGACACTTGCAGCATTAAGGTCGCGCTCATTTACTAAGATGCACTTGTATAAAATCGGATTTAACCAGTAAAGTAGGGGTCCCTCAGGTCCACACGTTACCAAATTTTAAATTGTGATTAGCTATCCTCGCACTATATTACACTGACAAACCGAAGGGGGGTTGCCACCGAAAGTCAGTCTATGTTCGGATTTCCTTTCTGGAAACATGACTAGTCTCCTGGGCTCTTTTCAGCTACGTATTCTGTTTCTAATTTATTAGGCGTTATCTTAAAACCATTCTAGAGTCTTTGATATCGTTCAGGTTTGTACAGTTTAGTAAAAGGACCTCACGTAACTAATCTTTCCTATTATCTATTCTGAATTCTCCTTACGGCTTACTTAAATCGCTGAAGAAGAGACGACGAAGGATAAGTTCCTAAGTCCAACTCCCTTTTCGTCATTTCATTCATCAATCTTACTTTGTTTTTCTCAAGTCTTGGCAAGAATCAGCATTTTACGGGTATTATAAACATAATGAGTATCTACAAACGTAAAATAAGACCAGCTTTGCATATTTCTGTTAAGACTTTCTAAAATCGTTCTCAGAACCAGGGAGACCTAAAAACGCGCTCTATACTGCTCAAATAACAAATTACATTCGTGTTGAATTAAATACACTGACGAGCTAATACAAATAAGTAACCGGGTTATACTGGACTCCTAGCTAATTTATTATAGATTCCCATGGAAGGAACGACACGTCGAGCTATTGTCATTACTACGTAACAACTTATTCTCAATAATTTTTTTGACTAATTAGGCTGTAGAAATCATTTACTTTCAATGAAGTCAAATTGACGTCACCTAATTTTTTTTACTACAGCTACCAAGTAGTGGAAAATTAGTGCAATTGTTTGTTTTGTTATTAAAGAAAATTAGCTACAATGTTTAATTAATAAAATCAACCAAAATTTACAAGGTTTTCTTCTAACCGGGTGACAACACAGTAATTCACCCGGTTAGAAGCCCAAGAAAACCTTGTAAATTACACCGGGAAAGCCTTCATTCGATTGAAATTAACCAAAGATAATTATTGCACTATTTTCTTCTGAGTCCTCAACAACCCTGTGGATTTCCGCCCGGAACTCGTTTGGACAGATCAATCATTAGTCAGTTCTGAAATTTATTTTGTGTTCAACGAATGTAGGTTACTAATTTTACTAATTCCAGTTGTGTTTCAATGGAAATATTTATAAACAGTATTAAGCGGAGTATTATTTATCTGTTGTGTTTGCAAGTGTTTATCTTGCTGTGGACTATAATGACGGACTTCCAACTTAGGGAAAACATCTGATGACTTCTTGGTAAAGGTAAATGGAAAGACCGCTCCGCGAGTAATTTGCTTTCAGAGTTATTTAATGGACGATATTAAGGACGTATTCGCTTCAAATATTTCATTCTAAATTTGGTCTGAGTATCTCGGGAGCAGACCTTAGACGGCGCGCAAATCGCCTCCGCCGATATCAATAACAATAATCGAGTTAATAATAGCCTGTCTCCATTCTCTCAAGGGAACACAAACTATTCACATTTCCTCGAAGCGTAAAAGCTGCCACTCTATGCACATTTTTTCTGCCGTCAGTGTGAGTTAAATGAATGCGTTCCCTAAGGAACCAGACAATACGCAGTTGAAAACAAATCAACGGACTCTGGAATTACCGGTGCCTTAACAAAAAAAAACGGAAATACACACACACTTCAGAATACATATATATAAATATATACTTCTATTTCATTAGGGTGTAATCTGTTCAAGTCCATTCTCCGACCCGGAACTTAAAACCATGCCGATTTATTTTATTATTAACTAGATGGGACCCGGCATAGCACGGGTATTTATTATATTAACACGGTGCATTAATTAATTCTTGGTAAAAACATGATCGAAAACGTCACAATATGAACCTTAAATATACTCCCAGTATCTCCAGAGAGTCAAAAATACTTCCAGTTTAACAGCGGGACTAAAAATATTTTCTGTACTCTGACAGGAATGAACATTTTACTTAAATCGCATATTAAAGATCATAGTGTAACACAGCTGTTTCGACACCAAACTCGACAGTTTTCTTGTTATTTTCAAATGACTCTTTCGCACCCATAATCCCTCACATGCTGAAAGGATTTTATATTGCACATAAATATTTTCGGGGAAACACTATTAAAGTTATTAAATTCAAGATTTTTTTTCCAACCCACATGTGAAATTCCACTAATTCCATTCCTCCCCCTACGGGGTGTAGCCGGTCTTATCACCTTAGTGTTTCGTTTTGGGTCCCCAGGAATATGGAAACAAAATTTTTTCAAAATTGTTCTACCCTTTACATGTATTACGCAGAAGTGTGTTTTACCCCTTCCCATCCCCCCTGTTAGAGAATGAACTGCAATTTAAACCGTATTCTAAATGTCAGAATCAAACTCAAAGACTCCCATAGTATAGATTTCGATACCAAACTTGACTGTTTTATTTTTATTTTCATATAATTCCCCGTACATCTCCATCCCTTTGAACAATTTGACGCTGAATGGAGTTGTAATTATACGCAAAGAAATTAAGTAAATACGGCATCAAATTAACTGACCAGAAAAAATATATATATTAGAAGGAAATAACTGCTTTTATGCCCCCTCCACCACTACCCAGTGTGTGGTAGCCGTGTCTTACAGCAAGTGTTGAATTTCAGGACACCAAGAACACGTGTGCAATTTTTAGTCAAAATTGTTCCTTCTTTAAAGATGGTATGCGGAAGTCTATTTCACCGCCTTCCAATCCCTTTTAGGAGGTGAGCTACTACAAGAATTGCATTTTTTAAACTCAGCGTCTCACATTACACTGGTTTAGAGCCCAATCCTGATTGTTTTCTTGTTATTTTTATGTTTTGCCGTCCACACCCCACCCCTAAGAATTCTCCCCTTCGATTATGAATGGGGTTGAAGTTGTACGCTGGCAGTACTGGAAGACACACTATCGAATTAATTGATCCAATAATGCATTTATATGATAAAATATCGGTCATTTTTGCATATTTAATATTTTCCACCCCCGGATGGTAGCCGAGTTTCACCCCAACAGTGCTGAGTTGCAAAGAACACGCGTACCAAATTTTGTTGAAATTGGTCCACTCGTTTAGATTTGTATGCGGAACATACATACAGTCAATTTTATTATAGTGATAAAAAAATTTCTTTCATAGGTTTAATTTCTTAGAATTTAATTAGCAACATCGGTCCGGTGTAAGGTCCTGCCTTCTTCAGGTTTTATTCCAATACAGGAAATATTTACAACGAATTATAAGCACCAGAGATGAAAATGTTATACAAAAACATAAAATTTAAACATAAACTAAATCAAACTTACCCTATATTTCATTCCGTGATTCGTGGTACAGGAACCCCTGTCAAATCTTCCACATTTAAAAAGGTCGGGCTTTGAAATATTCCAAGTTAGGGAGGGATACCCAGTATAAAGATGTTGAACAGACCTAGAATAAATGAATATATTAATCAAAGGAAAGATAATTTTCCTAGAATGAATTTTTTCTGTCTCCCCAACAGTTTCTTTACGACAAATATAGTCTAGTTTGGTGGGGTGTTATTAGACACAAATTTATGGGGTAGTTAATTAAGTAAAGGGGGAATTTATACAAAACCTTAACTAAGAAAATATTTACAAATTTCGGAGGTACGGCGAAGCAATCATATCTTTTATTCGCATGTTTAAACCGTGAACGATACCCTCTCAAGACTTCAAGGATTGGGAAACTTAACAAAGTACCTTGTTGGAACGTAGCGTCGCCTCTCTGCCAGGTTTTCCATAGGACGCTCTCCACAAATTCAACGGTTCAAATCCTTCAACGTCTAGCACCAAACTTCGGTTCCCTTCCGTCTCCTTCAAGTTCAAAGAGAAGACTAATCATTCACACAGCATCACCGCCATGTGAGAAGAGTAAAACAACGACTTTTAAGATCGATTTTCTTTAGAACACGGAATCCCATTGATTGAGGCAACAACGTGGTGTTTAAATATTTCAATGTTTGGCTGCTTCTCGATTCCTACGCGAGGATAGTTACGGAAAATCCACAGGTTATATCCCTAGGTACTGAAATTCCGTCCGCGGGGACGCCAATTCCAATTCCCAATCATCGCTAACTTTATATTAATAATTTAAGAAACATCAACTATTTCGCAAGTCACCACCCCATAATATTATAACTTAATTAACAAATATTTAATCCGAACATGATTCTGAACAATTCTAATATCAACAGTTCGTACAACACGTTTCATGCAACAATTTGGAACCTTATCTCGTGAATTTTAGAAATCTAGAAACTAAGAAAGTTGAAAATTTAGTCGTGTAAGTCGGACAGGGAATGAGTAAAGTCTTGTCCAGAATTATCGAAACATTTATTTCGCTTGTAGCTTTCACAAAATTCTCATTGCACTCATCCTTAACAAAGTATGTGTGGCGTGAACAGTTTGCATTCGAATCCACTGAGGTCTCTGCATCCAGCCAGAGTAAACAAATCTCAATTTTAGATATGGTAACTATTTACGGAATAAATACGGAGACGCTACAAAATTTTTATTTTGATCATGATACCTTCATTTCGATGTTTCATATATGTATATAGTTTGCCTGTAGTGTGAATAAATGAGACGCTACAAATGTAAAGAACTTGCATCCCTCCAGATTGGCAAATCAAAAATGAAATTTTTTGCTTAGGATGTAAGTTCAACGTTTGGCTGCTTCTCGATTCCCACACGAGGATGGTTACGGAAATTCCACACGCCATATATATGGCCAAATTATTATGACCACCTAACAGCGTCACAGTGTTGCTGCTAGATGGTGAGATAGCTATAAAATGGAAATGCAGGAGAAGTGAATCATCAGTTGTACTGTGTTGTTTGCGGGAAAATGGGCAAAAGACGTGATTTAATGTGATTTAACTGAGTTTGAACAGGAGTTGATCGTAGGCGCTTGAAGCGTCGGAACCAGAATCAGCAAAACGGCTGCACTTGTGAAGTAATCGAAAGAAGCAGTTATTAATGTTTACAGAGAGTGGACTACCAAGCAAAATACCGGGTCTCAACATCAGGCTTGTGGTCATCACAGGCTTCTCGAGCTGACAGCAGACTTCCCAGAGTTGTCCAGTGCTGCAGAAGATCAACAGTGCGAGGAATTTTATTGAAGGACTAACAGTGGACGTCTCTTAACCAAGTTTCGCCACACATTAAACGAATGAGCTACTGTAGACGACGACCTGTTCTAAAACCTCTACTGCCTGCTTTGATAAAGAGCAGACGTCTTCAGTTCAGAAAGGAGCAAAAGGATTGGTCAGTAGATGACTGGGAAATGGTCATGTGGTCTGATGAATCACGCTTTCAAATGCACCATGCAGATGGCAGGTTTCGAAGATGGTGAAAGCAACACGAAAGCATGGACCCCAACTGCATTGCCACTAAACATCAAGCTGGCAACATTATAGTTTGGGGGATGTCTTCTTGGTTCCTGTAAAACAAAGTTTTCACGCCCAAGGGTATTGAAGTATTACATCAGTTCAGATACATCCTGTTATGTTGTGGTGCACTCTGCCAGGGATGGATACTTCCAGCAGGACAATGCTCCTTTCATAAAGCTGGCATTGTCCTCTGATGGTTCGAAGAGCATGACGAAGACTTTACCTTGCTTCATTGACCTGCACAATCACAAGATCTCAATCCAATTGAGACTTTGGGGGATGAGATCGAATGGCCCATCAGGCAGCTGAATCCAGAACCATTAATTATTAAGGAATTTATAAAGTGCATTTCATCAGATTGTATTGAGAATTATTTGGCCACTCAGTGTATAAAGCTAGCTGCTTCACCTTGCACGACGCAACGCTTCCGAAAACAACTGTAAATTTAGTTTCATTAGCTTTCCATCCTCCCATTTTGATCCGCGTGCGGACCAGCAGTCCAAAGAACCCGTGAAGAGCCTTAACCATTTATTTTTCCTGAATGTCAGACAAAGACCGCACCATCACCCGCGGCGTCCTTATTTGCATCGAAATAGTACCATAGTACTTTAAAGACAACCCTACAGACGTTGCTTTCTTCTTTTATGTTTACCATTCATTACTAATCTCAATATTTTCGTAATCATTTTCCATTCCCCGTTTTTAGTTTGTTTCCTTATACTACTAAATTGCCAATTTAATTGCACTTTTATAACGGGTCTTATTCCCAGAAAAATGATTGAAATGAAGATAAAAATCAACGAAAAAATTTAAATATGTAAGTTATGGACATTTAAATTAGAAGAGTTTAATAATGTAATTTTTATTTTTGTTTGCGTACGCAGGTCTTGGACTGAATATATGTTTAAAAAATAGGTTAGAAGTAAACCCATTTTTATTTAACAAAATTTACTAAAAGAATAGCATTGTACTTTGAAGAAGTGTTTACAGTTGATGCATTAGTCTCTCGACATGATAAAACTGGCTCTACTTTATGGCCTTGAGCTAATCGAAAAGTCGGGAGAGGCCCAAAGATTAGGCGGCGACGCTTAACAAGTTCGCAGAGCTGCTGTCGATTTTATGGCGTCTCGACGTCTGTATTCTGTTATCTGAAGAGAATAAAGGCAATGAACTTTACATGCGAAGCGGAGAATTTCCGTGCCTTCGGTCTCTTTCGACAAGGAGATCTTGATTGGTATTATTCTTCTAGCATCTTTGGTGTAAATTTAATATGTTGTGGTCAAAATACGTACAGACTGGCATGTTGCGAAATTATAAAAAATTATAGGCTGTAAAAATTGGATATTAATTTAAATATTTTCATTTACATAAAATTTATTTATTTTTATTTCAGCCTCTTAGCTTGTGCGATATGCACGTATAAATTTTCATCCGTAATTTCTTGTTTCATTTAATTGTTAACAGAATATGTTCCAAAATGCGAACTAAAGGTAGTGTACAAATTATTGTTAATAAATGTAAAAAATTAAAGTCAGTGGAAATGTTTAAAATTATTTCGTCAAGTTGAATAGAGGAGTCGTGGTGTTAACTTCTCTATAACCCATCATATGCATGTTTTCGAGTAAAGACGGCTGACGTACTTAAAAATAGATGACACTGGCCTGAATCTTCAATTTCCATATATGCATATGCATGTACATAATGAAGAAATCGATAATCTTGTACCACGGGTGCAAGATGATTTACAGAATGAAGCGAGTTTTACAGCCAGAAATAAATACAGTGTACCTGAACGACTATTAACGAATAAACAATTTTTTTTAACCGATATGTTCAAGTTCCAAGAATTTATAATCTTAATAGCACTATCAGTTGATAAGTAAACAGACTTGTCGATAAAAAGTTCTTTTTGTTGCCTCCAAAGGTGAGGGATTTCTCCCCAGAGTGACTGCGGGGCTCACCTAACAATGTCGGGATTGTCGCGGACACTGCTTTTTTTTCAAAGTTCTCAAATCTTCACATATTTTGGGAGGTTTATGTCCAGGGATCGAAGACCTTGGGCATAAGGCAAGAGTTGTGCGCTGATACTATTGGGTCAATTGGCCAACAATATCCTAGAACTTGCGCAGACACGGAGAAAGGAATGCTGCGACCCCACAGCAAACTCGTCTCTCGTCATTCTAAATGGCGTAAGAATAGTACTCAATGCCCGACCTACCTTATACAGGTTTTCTAGGGTTTCGCCAACATCTATTTATGTGAAACACCGGGTAGGATCCTCAAACTATAGTCCGGGAGCCATAGTCAACCCTTGGCTACCTTACTCTATCTTCCACATCTCCCCTTTTCAGTTCCCTTAGTATGCTATTAAAGGGAAGTTGCCTGTTTCAGGATCACTTTCATGTAGCCTGTAACCCAAAAAAATTGCCTCCAGGGTGAGAATATTTTCAACCCTTAATATGTTTAACATATTCCAAATACGTGGTGTTAGCATCCATCCAAATTGATTGTCAATTATATATAAAATACGGTCACAAATTAAAATTGTTCGTTTTTTATGGTAATTTTTTTACAGAATGCCGCATTACTAGTAAAATATACCCAAGAATAAAATAATGGGCTTAATACAAAGGTCTTATAGTTGGCCAATATTCTGAAAATGTTGCTGATTAACAGTATTACATAAGAGGTACGCAAGAAAATAATTCATGTTAAGCATTATCTAGCAATTAACTTTAATGGAAATAAAATGGAGACCTTTATCAAAATAAAAGAATATTTATGAAAATAAGACATATTTATAGTGGTAAGCATAGACATTATGATCTCTGTCACCTGTTGATATTGCGGGAAAGTGACTCGATATGAAATATATATCATCGAAGCGTAAAAAAATGAGGTACCGTGCATGCCGAAAATGGAGAAATTTACAGACACAGCTGACTTTAAAACAGCAGATTGTTATAGCACTGCCTAAAAAAACGGCTTAGCTGGTCGGTTGCTTGCGTGCTACTACTGTGGAAGGTGCTGAGGAACTAAGAGTAGGCGATAAGGTTTATTAAATAATGTGCATGTCACAAACAATCCGGCTCTGCAAAGCTACAGATTGTGGCAGATTCGACGTCAGAGCAGAAAGATCCTGGAAATGCAGGCACAAGTGCGAAAGTTATTGCGGATGACACCGTTCAGCGCACATTATTCAACATCATTATATTTTTTATATCTTCCCAGAGGTGATGGTACATTCCAGAAGGTTAACTATCCATGTCAGAAGGCCAGAATCATGCTTCGGTGGTTTGAGGACCGTGGCAGTGAACTCTCGTTGACGTTTTGGCCACCAAATTCGCCTGCCAACCGGTAGGTAATTTAAGGAATACGCGTGACCTGTGCGGAGACATCTGCTGCCAGGTAACTCCAGAAACCTATCAAGGACATCGCCGAAACGCCGTAAATTCAGATCCAAAAATGGAAAAATAATTATAACACTTATATTAATAGATAGATAATACTAAATAATAGAGAGATAAATGACATTGTAGTAAAATAAAACAAATTTCGAAGCAAATAACTATACGATAATAATTGCACTTATCTACTATTACTTTATTTCTCCTTGACTCTGCAGCCCTTTTCGACTGAAATGAATAGGGGGAATATATTTTTTTATTGTAATGAAACGTAGTTATCAATGAAAATTATATAAATTTTTAACATTTTATAATCTCTTTATTTAAAGTCGCATAAACTACTATGGTTAAATTTTTAACATTTATTTATTATTACTGAAAACAGATTGCAAAATGTTTTGATAAGAACAGCCGGACTTTCTTTAAAATAAACGTAACATCTATATTTACATGATACAAATCATTTTACTTACAACTAACAATTTTCACTCATGATATGGGTCTTTAAACAGAGCAAAATATTTCACACAAAATCTACTGGGATCTGGCAATATAGGAAATCTACAAAAATGTTGCATATGAGATTACCATGTCAGCATAATGGACCTTCCAGCGCCTTCCACGTTACAATTTCCTCCTACTTGGGTCGTTCACGCCTCAGACGTCGCTGCTATTCTTCCTGGTTCATGACAATTTCCTCGTCTCCTTGGACTATCTGTCTGATAATGTGAACATCTGCGCTCCAATTTCACAATCTAAAACTAATATCCTCTGATCAACCGCTCTCAACTCCTCAATCTCTGTTGCCTAATATTCAGTCAACTCCTCACCACTCTCGTCTACTCAGTCTCTCTTTCCTAATTTTCAATCATCTGCGTCAGTGTTTTTAATACCTCGTCCCCACTTCTTTAATTCATAACCAGAAAGATGGCAGGGATGGATACTACCTAATCAGATTGATCGTTACTCTTCTCTGGAAAGAAAAGTTTGCCCCTCTCCCCCACGGTTTTAGGGGAAAATCCACGTTTACCTCCCAGCCTCCGTCTCCACATTCCAGCGGTCGCGGGAAATCCCCTCTGGCAGCCGAATGTCTGGGTTTTATTACCCCTGAATCATGTATTCTTTCCTTTCTTTTGACTCTGTACCGCCAAAATACGAGCTGATGTGGTTGACCGTTACAAGGTCTTTCAGTCCGATTTTGGTCTGTCATCTTCCCTTAATACGAATTTTGAGTGGCACGTGATCAGCGTATCGATTCTCCTTCAGTCTTATCCCTAGTTTTCGTTACCATGACAAACACACACATCAATGCCTATGCCGGGATTCGAACCCGGGACCTCTGTGAAGCGAGACGGTGACGTCAATCGCTACAGAATCTAATATTATTTAGAAGCATCTAGTACGATTTAATAATAATAATACTAGATGCTGCTGTGTAGTGGTCAACGTTATTGAGCATTACAAGTAGTTACGAATAGTAGTAATTATGAAAATTAACTTCATCAGCGACGTTAATTATCGGTACACAACCAAATGCAACGTGTTAAAACGAAGAAATTTCAAATTAATTTCACGTATTTGTGTTGGTGTGTAGCATTCCACATAAGGAGATTATTATCACTACATTTCGATTGTTTTTTCAAGCGGCGAGTAAAAAATTGGAGCCTGGGCCTTTTTTGTTTTGGTTTAATTAAAGAACCGCCAGAATTGATTCCACTAATTAAAACAACAATATTTGTTTGCTTTTAATCATTCTTTGCATTCGGAAATGTAAACATAGTAAAATGCGAATTCATCTGGAGTGGATGTTTTGACTGCAACGTTCGATTTAAAAAGAATCGCCGTGGACTATTTGCTGTTGTATCAAGTGATAGATGTGAGTGACATTAGCGCTACGGTTTTCCTACTTCTAAAAAATAGTGCCGTATATTTTAATCCCATCAGTAATACTACCGTAGTTTAGAAATACGAATCTTATGTTTATTTCCTTTTTTCAAAGTTATATTCAATTTCACTTATTTTTCACCAAACTTTTTAAATTTTATAATAATAATCGATACATATACGCGTATGTAGCACTGTAGAAATTAAATGGTGCGGTAATTATGTAATATGAATTAAACAAAATTTATTTCGTTTAAAAAATTAGAATTTTAGTTATAAATCTAAACAATTTCTTCATAGTATCCTCGGCACTATTTATAATTACGTATATTAATTAGGGTAATGGTTGTTTAAATTTCAAAGGGTTTCTCAGGGTTAATTATTGGGGTAACAACGAGCAGCAGAAATTTTCCTTCAGTGGCGAACATGTTTCATCTTCTATGCGATTTCTTATAGCGTATTTCCTACCTCCAGGTCGAGTTGAGAACTTGCACTCTGTCGATGGAAAATGTAATGGATGAAGTACTGCCGGGTGTTTTGGAGAAAATCTGTTTTCCTCCTTTTTTCCTCCTGAATTTAACACACACTGTTCCTTCTTCCTTCTCTTACTTTTTCCTCTTCCTTGAACTTCCGACTAACTCTGACTTATTTAATTGTTCATTTTCTTCTTCCTTCATTTTTCCTCGTCGAAGCAAGAATGAGCTTCTTACCTCCTTTCAACTACCCTCAACTGCCTCCCCTACTTCCTCTATCTTTGAATTTCCAAGCCACACTATTTAATTGTTACTTTCTTCTTATCTCCTACTTCCCCTGTTTCCTGTTTCCTGTTTCCTTCAACCTTGCGCTAATCAAGGGTGTCCTTGGGGGTTTCATCGGTGTTATTGTCCGTGGCTCTAATAACAACGCTTTCTAGGTGACACCTTGGCTCCTCCCTAATCCAGGGAATCCCGCCTCTTTGGCTGTCTGTCTCTGAATTTAAAAGTTGCAAATATAAATGAAAAAATTGGGAAGACGTTCTATTGCGCTGCGGCAAAATTAATTTCTCAGAATAAAAACTCAAAATTATACATGAGGTACACATTTAGAAGCTTCGTCCGCTTATCAGACAACTTTCATTCCCTAAAATCTTTATGAATTCAGTTTCAACGACAATATTGATATTTTTGGAGAACGAATTTGATTCTCATTGTCCAGGATCATCAATAGTTCTAAATCTGGTGGGCGGAGCACCAACTCGCTCAGATGTGGAGATGGTCTGAAAAAAGAAGAAAGTCAGCAATATACGAGTTCACTAATCTAATAGTTGTGCAGAAAAAGGAAAAGTTTATTAGTACTGTAATTCGAGACTTCGATATTTGGAGACTAGTGTAGATGGAAATTTGTTCTATAAACTTGATAAGTAGAGAAAAACCACTGTTTCTGAAAAGAGAAGAAAGACATCCAAGATAAAGCATCTTTGTCAATCGATTGGTTGTCATTTGAGATGGTCCCAAAGTTATTCATATCTTTGGACAAATTTGTTGTTCTATAGAGCAAACGCAATCCAAACCCATTAAAGTCAAAACCATTTTTTGGAACTTTCAGCATTTTATTTTTAAAGCTAATTTCATTCTCCTGCTATTTCCAACAATATAAACGTTTCGTCTAAATATCTCCGTATTCTAGTGAAACTGAACAATTTTTTTTTACATCACTATAAACATTCTCTCGAGTAACGTGTAATGTTTTATCGAAGTCGATTTGACATCTTTCACACTGAAAGCGAACAAAAGCAACTTGACATTCGAGAATTTATATGGCATTTTTTTCGTTTCCCCCGATGGATGAAACGTGAATAATCAGTGCAACATACAGACAAACTTACTATTATATATGGCTAGACTAGTTGTAGTGGCCGAATAATCGAGAATAAATTGAAAATTCACGTCACGTTCCATTAAAAGTCCTTACAAAAGAACAGAAAAAGTTCAATCTGATAAAAATGAAATTACGTAGTCACAAGTTCGTCGCTGTTGTTAATTAAACTCGAGGTATAAGCCGAGGTATAAACGCGAGAAGAGCAATTTTAAGTTAATATCTCCGTTATGTTTCCGTAAGGTGGAGTTGGCTGAAATTGTAAACAGTTGTCAGTTAACTCTTTCCAGGAAGCACTCACTCTTCTTAGCACTTACGACAGTCGAGCTAGCTGGCTCGGCAAGTGAAAATTATAATTCATTGCTATTCACTGCAACGACTTCACACTCTCCTCGTAATTTCACACGCGTTTTGCCACTGCCGAAAACACATGTCTGGACAACAAGTTCGCCCTCATGATTATATCCACATACGTTACGAGAAAATATGTACAAACGAAAAATGAAAGTGAAAGTAATTTGAGAGCCTCGGTTTCATGTGAATCGATTTAATAAATGTTTCTCGATTGTAACTGAGACTAATTTATGTCAGAAAACACCAAAGCCTATCATGACAAGAAACGGCAAAATTAGCAACCCTTCGACCTCTTGATTAGACGCTGGCCATCAACGCCAGTGACCGGTATAAATGAAACATAATTATTTATGATAATCTCGAGCCGATCGGAAATGAAACCAGGGACTTTCAATTCCCGGTCCGGACCACTAATCCTTTTTCTACTCCTAAGTAAATTTGGATAATTGAGGAATTATTAAAATATTACTGAGAATATAGTGTTTACATTAATAATGAGCATATATGATTATTAGCTTAAAGGGTTGGTAAAATTCAAGCAATGTAATGGGATATAGAATAGTCAAAAAATACTGAAATTTGAGACGGAGCCACTTCTAAGAACTGGTAGGAAGTGTATGTGCTGGACCCTTTTTAGAAAGTAGCACTAGAAGGTAGCACGCCGAGATCATTCCACGCTCGATATTTCTTGGGAAGGGGCACGGAATTTTTTACCGTGGTTTTCTATAAATATAACAAACGTATATACGTTTAAACAGTTTATTATAATAAAGAATCTAAGTCCTTATTTAAGTTCAAATGATTGGATATTAAAAAAAACAATAAAATGAATGTCCAACAGCTCTGCTTTACCATACAACGGCAACGCCTGCAGATTCCACTGCCGTTGGTCTCACAAGCTGTATTCCACACGCAGCGACGAACACCAACGATAGTAGTTAAGAGTCGTCAGCAAGCGTCTGGGACTAGGCGATCGAGTGCGGTCCTCATTGCATAGATAAATACCCCTCTTGACGAGGAGGCAGAGGATTGACCTCTAAACGAAAACAAGAAAATCCTCTTCCCCCGAATGAGTAGTTCGGGACTATAAGTTATAAATGCCGTAGGTTATCCGCCAGATAGCAGGAGCTACGCCGAAGGACGGGACTCGTACTTACCGAATTGGTACAGAAATCAGCTGATCAAAGTAGGAAAAACTATTAATATTTTATTACCTAAAATCCAGGAATATGAAGGTAAAAAGATAGTAGACAGGTTATTTCAGATGATTTGAGTAGCTACGTTCGTTGCAGTGATCCCGTTTCGATTCTCGGTTCTGTGGGGCATTTTTTTCCCCAATGCACTTCGAATTTAAAGAACCCACCAGTTTTTTTACCTTCTTAATTTTTTCCAAGACAATTCAGATGGCCTGCATAAGAGTAAATCTTCCACAGTTTAAACAAGAGTGCCGCTTCTCTCTCCTTCACTACTTCATTTCATAACCTTCTAACATCTCTGTTAAAACAGATCCAAGATATGTACGTGGTTCCTCCTGAGCAAAGATTCTGACAGACATCATGACAGGCATCATCGCCAACACTTTTCATAAATACAGTTTGGACAGCCCATAATCTCCTCCGATTTCGCTTCAATTTGATTGTATGCTTCAAATTCTTGATCACGATCTACGCTGTGGAATATCAGAGAGTAATTTTGCATCATGGGATAGTCAAATTGTAACAAACCTCCGGGGGCTACCGATTAAATATCTTGTGTATATAAATGCGAGATTATTCAAACGGATGCCTTGAAGCACGCCTGTCGTACAAATAATATTTATAATAAAAAAGTATTATACCGCTGTAATACTGTATAATTCGGTGTGATGAGTTTAATACCGCAGATGACGTCACACGTTTTAGAAATTTTAAACACCTCTACGAACAAATATCATAACAGGAACTACAATTCATTGGTTTACTACTAGAAGTAGGAAATGATTTTCCAAATATTCTTAACTGTATCTTCTTTCCGTGCCTCAACTTAATTTAATATCATGATTAATTTTTATTAATTGAATCTCTGAGCGCCATCCAATTGAGAACATCTATTCAGGCCATCTGCCAAACCAGGAAATAAGCTAATGGAGAATGGAGCTCTTTAATATCACAAATGTTTAACGTTTGCCTAATTACAGTTAAACAATGCTAATATAATTCATATTATTCAGCCATCACTCGTCAATACTCGACATTCAAAAGCTTATTGATAACATTCTAGTTAATCGGTAAACATAACTCCAACTTACTTCTAAATGATCATTCATGATTCCATACACACATTTGTTCTTTCTAAATAAGAACAACTTCTCAACTTCTTTCAAAATTAGTAATAACTTTGATTTAAATTCAAATATCAAACAAATTTATTTCAACATTTACAAATATTTAAATACGTCATAACCGATACAATGTTTAGTTGCCCCTGTAACTACGTTCTTAGCCCCTCTGACCCTTTTCCCACTCCGTTCCCTCTCTGACTTACCGCTATTTCAGCTCTTCACCTCAAATAAAACAAATATAAACATTTAAAACGAATCCTATAGGGCCGTTAAAGTGATTTCAAGTGTATTTACAGTAAGACCTACACGTTGATATCTAATAAAGTCGTCTAAACTCCACTACCTACCATGCACCCATCTAAATGAATTAACTTCACATTTATTAATTGATATGATACAATTATCAAATTCTTTTTATGCAGACTGTTTTTAAGGATTAACAATATTCTCTTTATATAACATTTACAAAAATTAAATTACTTACAAACAAACCTTTATAAATATGAGATCTTTTTTTCAGGTCGTATTTAAAATCGTTCTCATAGAAGAAAATTTAAAAACAGAAACCTTAACTCTGAATAGGCAAAGAAATCGGATGATAGGTTACAAAAAGAGTAATAACCGTCTCTGCTATTTCTGTAACTCGTCGCTGGCGCTCAGATCTCGTGACGGCCCCAAAAGATTCCTTTGAACTTCCGCGTTGGAAAATTAACACCTTGCTCATCGCTACCACAAGATCATTCCGCCCTGAATCATCCAGTTCACGACAACTCAACAGATATAAATAGTCACTCAATTCTGCTCTTAGTTACCTCTCTCTCTCTCTCTATTAATCACACTCTACGTCTCTCCCCATTTATCATAAAGCCCATTTAAAATTACCTTACCTTAAAATCAATTTGTGTCCCTTCTAATAAATTTTCCACAATCAATTATTTAATATCCATTAGGTGGCGGGGACAAATTTCTCTCCATTCAAAATTATTTATCCCTAGAATTTGGGAGGAGCCATTCACTCCACTTATCACTGTTTGGGGAAAAAAGCCAGGCCTCATCACTTCCAGGCGTTTTTAGAAATTCGGGACTAGCGCCAAACTGTCTAGGTTTTATTACCCTGTTTGCAACATTCGTCATTGCCTTTGATTTTTGTACCGACAAATTCCGTTTTTAATTTTTATTAAAATTAGGCAAATTAATGGCCCCAATATGAATTCAATACTTTTAGAGTAAGGTAAAATGCAGACTGACCTGCTTAATTAAATATATTTAAGGCTATTAAGAAACCATCAATATTTTTAAAAACTATTAACAGACAAACAACATTTTTGTAGTCAGCTCACGTTGTGTTACTTAATATTTTCCCTGTAGTCTAGTAACATTACTTGATTAGCTTCCCACGGTAATAGACCATCAAACATATTGATATATTTGCTTCTACTTATTATATGAAATTGTGAATGGACTATATTAGAATAAGAGAAACAGATTAAAAAGTTAAATAACACTGAAGTACTTTATATTCTTTTTTTAAATAAGACGTAAGTTATGAATATAAAAAGGTATCGGAGAAACGGTTAGTAGCAGTTTTGATTGCCTGGTTCCTTTCACTTCAAATACGAGAGTTTGTTTCTTATTCTAGGTCCTCCGTAGCCGTGACCAGAAAATTAGGCGAATGAAAACTTTTGGGGAGTTAACATTTAGCAAGTGAATCGAGCCAGAGAGAATTTGATTTTCAGTCTATGTAGGCAACCCAGCAGCGCTATGAACGTGGCCATCTGTGGGCGACCTTGGCTCGCTTTGCCAGTCCCATACTTAACAACAGGAGTCGATTTTGTCACTTCCTGGTCGTAATAGCTGACCATCGTAGCGATCTTGGTCAGCATTGACTAGGAATGTTGTATGATAATTATGTAATTCGTGTATTGATTATATGGCAATATTGTGTATTTTCCTTTCTCCAACTCCGCTGCCATTTCCTATTCTAGTAATGATTAAAAACACCCCTTCAGCCTCGTTATCCAATTTAGTCGCTCTGAGCGCGCAAAATTTAATAGTTTCGGAATAATTGACCACATTGGCTTGTCATTAAAACGTTAAATACTGTACGGAACTGATAATTCATCCCCCCCTCCTTTTCAATTCCCTTCATGTAGCCTGTTACCCAAAACCGAAAATTCACAGCAAAAAACAAAAGGAAGAAATGGATTTGGGAGTTTTCTCTCGAAAGGTAGATCTCCCCAGTTTGATCGTGGGGGTCACGTTTGGGTTTTCACGTGCCCAAGTACCTTCATCTATTTTAGAAGGCGTATGTGCTGGCGTCGAAGACCTGGGACATACGGCAAGAGTTTTCCTCTGATCCCATTGTATCAGTTGGACAACCGTCTCCTAAACTGGTGGAGATACGGGGAAGGAATGCTGTGGCCATATAGGAAACTCATCTCTCGTCATTCAAAAGGAGGGGAGAGTAGTACCCAAAAGCCGGACCTACCTGATGCAGGTTTTCTAGAGTTTTCCCTGCATCTCTTCCTGGTGAAACACCGGGTGAAACTCAACTATAACCCGGGAGCCCTAATCAACGCTTAGCTGCCTTTTTCTACTTTCCACATATTTCCTTTTCAACTCCCTTCCTATACTATTAAAGAGGAGTACCCTGTTTTAGGATCCTCATATAGTCTGATTCCACACTACAAAAACATATAATCACACAGTACATTCCTTGTTTACGATCTTGTTGTTGTGGTATTCAGTCCTAAGATTGGTCTCATGCAACCCTCCATGCTTGCGTAAGCATTTTCATTTCCGCATAACTACAACATCCCACATCCTCCGTAATCTGCTAGCGTATTCCGTCCTTGGCCTCTCTTTTCTGTTCTTATCCCACACACTTTTCTCTAATGCTAATTTTACAAGCCCCTCGTATCTTAAAACGTGGCCTATTAATCTATCTGCTCACTTGGTCAAAGTCCTCCATATTGTTGGCACTCCCCATATTCTGTTTAAAACTTCCTCGGTAGTGATTCTACCCATTTATCTGGTTTTCAACATTCTTCTACAGAACCACATTTGAAAGGCTTCTATTCTTTTCCTTTCTGCAACTCCTACCGTCCCCGTTTCGCACCCATATAACGCCATACGAATATTTTTAGCAATGATTTCATAATATTCACATTTATATTACCCGTAAATAAATTCCCCTTTTTTTCGAAAATCATATATTTAGTTATTGAGGATTGAACAACGATAGTCCCTCACACCTTAATCTGCTGAAGAAGTGATCTTATATCGTGATTGCATTCAAAATTTATGTATTCCGTAAGGTGTTATAGAAATTTTTTGTAATTAAAAAATTTTTTTGAGATGAAAGCCCAATAAATTGCTATACAAGCGTATAAATAAAGATTATCTGATAATTTTTACCAGCCTTAAGTACTTTCATTAATGTATTCGGTATGATTAGAGGAAACACCTCGGCAGCTTCCTTAAGGTAAATAGGTGATTTTTTAGACAGGTCTTTTGTTCGGATGATTGTTGGGAATCTCGGATTGTCAGGAAGAGTAAGAAAGCAGTCGACAGCGTGCTGGGAAAGTATGTAAGTGTTGTGGCGTGCATGGTGCATGGTGCCTGGATGGCGGGGCGTCGGGGCGTTCCTCGGGTTCGAGTCCGCGCCAGACAGCTGCAACTAGGTCAGCCCGGGGAAGTCCCGCCAGGATCGAACGCGCCGGGCCGCGGTTCGACACCTCGCGCGCCGCCACGCCACCGGTCCAGACTCGACCCGGAAACCACAAGTCACACACACTAAAACTTCTTCCAAAACAATCTAGATCTCTCGCATCTCCTCGTCTGCTGTTCAAAAAAAAAACTCTAACCTGTTATTATGTGATCACATTGTTAAGTTTAAGGGTTTTTCCACTTCCGGATAAATAAACGAACTTAATGATATTTGGATCAAAATACCTTGTTATCCCTTCCGTTTTATACGAATGAAAAATATTGATCACGAACGAAAATTTATTTGTCGTGTATTTCATTGATATTACTGAATCATACTACTATTTATTTTTCTTAAACGCCTTACTTTGTTCAGTATCATATTTCCTGATATTTAATAATAACCTACTTATTTGTTCCATCTATAAAATCTTTATTACTCAATTTTTCACTATATTTTCGATTACAATGGTGGCATATACCTATTAACATAGATTACGAGAGAGGTAGACAAGTCTGATTGATGACTGTAGTCTTACAATTTAAGGATTACATTGTTAGTGGTTTACTAACACATAAGAATAACAACAGAATAATTTAGAAAGTTGGAAACTTTCGTGTACGAATATTAAGCTCAGGAAAATGTGAACACAGAATTGAATAGTTGATTTCTAAAGTATCAAATTTTCTGTTTCACACAAAAAAGGGTTAATAATAATAGTTTTAGAATCTAACTCCGGGACCATGCGCTTTGTATGCGGCAGTTCTACCAACAACGCCACCCGAGTCGACTCCCGGCCGCGCACAAGAATTCTCCACCTCAGGTAGCTTAGTTGCTAGACTTGCCGTGTACAACGCTGTGGCCCCGGGCGCGATTCCCGGTCCGGTCTGAATTTTTCCAACCCGAAAATTATTTTCAGTTTCATCAATTATTCCTCTGGGCTTCGCTGGAGGGATTTATTATGTTTCCTGAAGTCACTCTAGCTTTGTAAACCTCATCTCTAATTTGTGTTTTAATATATTTTGAATGGTGGATGACTTTTTATGATAAGTTCCAAGTTAACAATAATAAGTTCATTACAATAAATTATTTACATCATCCAATGGTAATTTAAACACATTTTGTTTTTAAAATAATAGGTCAGTTATACCGCAATTTAAGTTTACATACTACATTTTAATAAAAATTAACATATGTAATTTATTATACATCTTTAATACCTGAAATAATTATAATAATAAGTTCAAATAATTTGCGCAGTAAATACCAATTTTGTCTATTTTATTCCTTTTATTAACTACAAATTGCATATTTTGAGATATACGTAATTTGAGATGAACAAAACTTACTATGCATTACAATTTCAACCTAAAAAGTTCTTTATTAATATTTCAAAAATATCATAATCAATAATTTAAAATGCGCGTCATTAAATATTTAATTAATTAATGTTTATTTTACTTAAATCTTTAACAATCTGGATATGCAATCGTTTGAAGTGAAATTCACATTTACTAAATAAAAGTACGGTCAATTAATCAGTAATTAATTTTATTAGAATTTAATTAATCTATATATGACGTTTCGTCTCCCTTTTAAGACTTCATCAGGCACAAAGGTTTTGGCCAAGTTCATGAATTGTTAAATTTTATGCCTGATGAAGTCTCAGAAAGGAGACGAAACGTAGTGTTTGAATAGTAATAAAATTAATTGTTGATTTATGGACCGTATTTTTATTTATTTAAACTTAGAGTCAGAAAATTATGTTTGATATTCATGTTGCAGTAATTTATATTAAACATGTCTGAAGCAATATCAATTTATTTCAACTTAGTCTATTTTATCATAAAGATGCTAATATTTTCCAAATTCATAATCCAATTAAAGATAAACTGTTTAGAAAACGGAAGATAAATTCCAATACTTATATAGGGATTTATGAAACGAAGAATATTTGAAACACTAAGATCTTTAGTTTTTGAGTCATAAATGCAGGAATATTGTATGGATTAATGAACGCATACTGCAGTAATATTGTAAGGAGAATGGATTCATGGAACTCCGACCAAGGAAAATGTAATTATATTTGTGAGAGAGTGTCATTATCCAGAAGGCTTAAATTCAAAACCTGTTTGCCAACTGACTAAATTTCCTCCGGAAAAGAGTGCTGCATGCAGATGGAATTTTTCCACAACTGTCACCCAACGTATTACGTATTACCAATTAATACATTTTCTTCCCTGCTGAGATTCCAAACACAAATTTCAGTGAATCTTCCACTATGCTCGCAATAGTGCAATTCATCTTCTTCGTTTGTGTTCCGCGTTTCAATACCGAGAGTTCGCTTTCGCAATATATCATTCTCCTCACTCATAACGGCGTATTCGATTGGAATGCTATTGAGTTTCTCCTAAACTAATCTCCATCTCAACTTGATCCTTCTGTTGACCTCTGGTATTATAGATTCTGTTATATCTCTTATCTGCCATCGGACCACTTACACATTCATACTGTCACTCTACTAACATGTCGCTCTGCTCTACTTACAAGTAATACATCACTTTTGCTTTCATAGTTTTATATTTTCCCTGTTATCATTTTATTACTGCTTTAATTTGGAAAATTTATAGGCTATTATGGGGACACCTAACACGTCGTATGGATGTGGGTTATATATAACTGTTACAAGGCCTATACACCTATGTCTTTATTAGATAATTATTGTTTGTACTGGATATGAAAAAGAAATGAAATCTTCAAGGAGTATAAATTTAAAGTGACTGAGTTCTGAATTTGGTATTTATGTAATTTAACAGGTTGTCAATCAATCTCAATTAAAAGTTTTGAATCGAGTAGCATGTGGCCGATCATTTAACCATATTTATTTAAAAACAATATTATACTTTACCTCCAGTGGTCTAGTGGCTAGCGTGCCTGCCTCGCACCGCAGGGGTCCCGGGTTCGAAATTCTAGCATCGACATGGATGTTTGTGTTGTTTGAGAAACCAAACAACGATCCCCGTACATGCATATAAGTTACCCTATTCGTGCACAGTCGCTAATGACTTGGCAGTTGATGCGACTATAAGCATATATATATATTAACGGTCAAACACAACTTCTCGGACTTCGGCGGTTTCGGTGTCAAAATAAAAGAGACATTGTTTGACAAACAGGGGTAATAAACGCCAGACATTCGGGAGCCAGTGGAATTAGTTCCAAGGCCTCTGGAATGTGGGGAAGAAGCGTGGATTTCCCCAAAATCCTTGGGGGACAGGGGCAACCTATTCTTCCCAAAGAAGAGTAACAATAAAACTGATTGTTTAATATCCATCCCTGCCATCTTCGGGATATTAATTAAAGAAGTGGGGAAGAAGTATTAAAAACCATTGCAGACGGTGAGACAGAGAATAAGAAAGATTGAGGAAACGAAAACGATTGATCAGATGATATTAGTGGCAGATTGTGGGATTGCAGCACCGGTGATCACATTATCGGACAGATAAACTGAGGAGACGAGGTGACGACTGGAAATTGTCCTGAACCAGGGACAATAGAACAGTTTGCGAGGCGCTTTCGAGAACGACCCAAATAGGAGATAAGACGCTGAAAGGTCCATTATTCTTAGACGGTAACTACCCCTGTAACCTTTTTTCTGATTTCCTATACTGCCAGATCCGAGTCGATTTTGTGTAAAATATTTCCGCTCTATGAGAAGTCCCGTAGAATTTTAGTCGTAAGAGAATTAATTATTTGTATCATTTTTTGTTAGCATATGTTGTGTTTATTATAAAGAAAGTCCGGCTATGCAAATTAAAGCTATTTTCAATCATTGTACATTAATAATAAATAAATGTTAAACATTCAATACAATTTACATTGATAATGATGTTTCCTCCTTATTCATCTCAATATGTATGTATATATATATATACTTTTTTAAAAAAGCATTACAATATTAAATATAAAATTTTTAGAAATTAAAACGAACAGTTATTTTCTTATTTTGACCGGACTTCCAAAATTCCTGGTAGCAAAAATCCTACTTGGCCTAGAGGATTATAAAACCCCCTATTATGCCTCATTACACACCAAGTGGATTTTTGTAGATCAAACTCAGATTTATTCTATGTAACACATTTTTTCAAATTATTTAATATTCATGCATTCTATACACTATTACAAGAAAAATGACTAAAAAAACTGAAATTTACTAATTTGTAGTCCAACATATTAGTTATGTTGAAAGTAATCTTGATATATAACTTTCACCGTGAATCCTATCACTACTTTTACGTTAGTTAAAAAAATAATAGAATATTTTTGTATAAGAATTTTGTAAGTTTATGAAGAATAGACCTTTTATAGATGTACTAGGAAACAGGCCAATTATGTTCTAAATAATAGATAAAAATCATAATAATGTCCTTATCAGCTTCCAAATTCACATTCTCACTTACTGTATCACTTTCAAAACCTTTATTACACGTTTATTCTACAACAAAGTCACTGATCCAAAAAACACGGTTAGAAGAAAATATCTTTAAACTATTATTCGAGTGTATTTCAATGTATTATAGGAATGTAAACGTAGTAAACGCTGAGTATTAAATTATTAATAAACTAATTACGTGGAAGGCAAAGTTTTGGCGCCAGTTCAGATACAAAAAACTAATTAAACGTCAAAACAATTAGTAACAAAAATTCAACAAATTAATTCGACTCATTAAAAACACCATTTTCTTTAAATAAATTTCAATATTATAAAGTAGGCATTTTCGACATATTGCTAAACATTAACGAGTGTAGAGGTTTGTTTTACTTTCACGTGTAATTAAACAGACGGTCTGTAACAAATTACAGGGCGACGGAAACTTTTGAATTAGCAGCCTTAACGAATCGCTCCATAGTATTCGTGGGTGTGGCTGCTCTAGCTCAGCTATTAGACCAGATAGAATAGTACGGTTTTTAATGTTCTAACCGATTTTAGATTATCGTTTCGGTAGCCAATCCTGTTGCCAAAACCTGTAGCTATTTATAAACAACTGCTAGGATCTGGTGGCGGTGGTTATCCAGCGTTATTGTGTGCCAGAAGAAAGAAAAAATATATTACAACAGATTGCATTTTTGTTGGAAAATATACTAAATTTACACAGAGGACAACGATGGTCAATGATATGAAACAGAACGCAGAGGCTTTTCACCAAATGTTCATTGTTAATGTCTGGCAAAATTTTCAGTCATTACGATTCTTCCTTTATTATTTTGAATTATTATTTAATTGGATTCATATTCTCTATTTATTTTACTCGTCTTTGTCTTTTCCTCTGAACGTTGACTTACTATTTCCAATCAAAGTATACTTAGTATCGAATTCCATATTTACAAGCCCATCTAATACAGGAGAAAAGATATTTTTAATTTTTTTCTTTATTAAAGAAAGACCTTGAATGATTAAGCATTAAATATTCAGTTGGTGAGTTAACATTTTCCATGTAAACCACATCGTCGAAAAACTCAAAATTATTTGAAGCATATTATTTAAAACACCGGACCCAATTACTTTTTTCCCATACATTAGTAATCATTTAAGAATATCAAATTAAAATATTACAAGATTAAAAAAACCTGTTGCAATAAACAGAATTTAAAAATTTATTATATAGCTCAAGGTGACTGGAAAGGAGTTATAATTGTTTCATACAACTTCATACAATTCCGAGTAGCACGAAATATTTAATCTTTATTTACAAAATTACAGTTTGCTTGTGATAGTAATTTTTTTCGCCAAAAACGGCTTGACAGAGTTTCATGATTTTTTTTGTATTTATTCGGTCACCTGGACGATTCTTAGCTATAGTTGGACACTGTAGTTGTTGACATCCAGAATTTTTGTATATTTACGACATTTTTTTACATATTTATTTTTGGATGTCAACTTAAATTAATTCAAACACAATTTTTTCAACCAAACGTTTGAATAAACTGTGAAATTTGACTCAGGCATCTTACATAAGCAAGTTAATTGCCACGTAGCTTGGCATTTCGATTTTGGATTGCTGAGATTTGATATATTCCGTGTATTGTAATTCCGTGCATTCAGTGTATCATATATCGATTTATTCAGCATATAAGAAATGAACAGTTTATAGATATGATAAAACAATTAATGACCTTTTATACTTTATTTTTTAAATTTAATTTGTATCAACCGATTAAATTTAAAGAATAAAGTCTATAAAAGGTCATGTATGCATTGTTTTATTGAACAAATAAAGTGTGCAAACGTGAAAGTCGCATTGTTTGAATGTCGGTCTAACCTCCAAAATAAGACATTTTAGTTTCAGCGTTCATTTGTGCGAGTTCCATGATAGGGGGCGTAAAAAATATAAAAGATCTATCTTTGGTGAACGTCACAAGCCTCGCATCACAGAGGTCCCGGGTCTGATTCCTGGCAAAGGCCCCGATGTTTGTGTTGTGTGTAATTTCAAGTTCCTTAATTTAGAAAACTGGACTAAACAGAAAATTAGTTACTCAATTAGATAGTCGCTGATGATATTTGACGTTGGTACGACTATAAACACAGTTGTTGTTTTTTTTAAAAAAAAAGATTTTAGTGTCAAATTAAATTCTGCAGCGGGCTAATATAAGTAAATTATAGGGCAACACCGGGCACCCAGCGAATTACATTATAAAATAAAATCCAAACTATAAGAAACGAATTAAGAGGTTGAGAATAATCTGATTCCACGTATCGATACATAAATTGCTCTTACTTTACGTCATATAAAGTATCCACTGTATCTGGATAACAACTAAAAAATTAGTTCCCCGTGAAAAAATTCGGCATTTTGTGAAATTAAAATTTAGGAAGGGAAAATTACAATGACCTTGTTTTATGAAGTGAGTGATATAGTTATTCTGATTATTATCTGCCAACCCGTCTCATGTCCGTGAGGATGCATTTTATTAAGGAGAGATAAGGAGGTTTATGGCCGTGTCTACAGAGTTTTGGCTTGCATAATTATCTTCCAGTAATTGAAGTGAGCGTCCGAGTTCAAACCCGGGTCCTCGCCGTGGCCAGCGGTTCAAGGTTTTACCCCTGAGCAATGGAGATTGGAAATCGTCCAAGGGTGTCTCTAATACCTGTTCCGTTACGCCACTTATCCTTCGTAATACTTTTTTTTTCTTTATAAACAACGCTGACTGAAAATTGTCTCTGATGAAGGGAATGAGATATCGCGTAATGGTTTTCTGCAGCTACCGTGGGTAGATTCATTGCCGCATTAATAAACTCGCGGACAACGTCAATTATACCTTTATAAATATTCTCACTCTACGTCACAGGCCGGCGTTTATATTCCTCGCCTTGAGCAAGCCAACTGAATTTCATTCACTGAGGTGTCCGATGTGCCTCGACTCCATTTTGCCGCGTGGCACATCGATAAAACCCACTAGAGCGCAAAAAAGTAAACAAACACTGGTTTATGCTTAGAAATGTTATATTTAAAAATAATCAGTCTAATTATGAGTCTGAATTTTATTGGAAAATAATTTCAGCTGATTGAATTGTTTGTCAAGGTATTTTCTATAGGTGAAGTCGTGGCGGAACGGGAAAACATAATTTTTTTACTGGACAGTGCTCAAGTTCATGAATAGAGCTGCAACATGGTCACTGGTCAAGGAAAAAGTACTGCTTGACCAAGTTCTGACAGTACCTTGTGAATGAACTCTTTGTTTTGACGTCTTACATCTGTGGTTTTATAACTTTTGCAGCATTTTAACACAAGACAATTCACTAAATTCCTCGCTTGTAACTCTTTAATGATATATATTCTTAAACTGGGAGTTATAAGAAGACTTGGAAACCATAATAACTGGCATGAACATGATCATGCAGAAAGAGGATTAATAGAGGAAAAACTAAGGTAGTGGAGTGTAGTATGGGAAACAGTGCAATAAAAAAGGGTGTTAGAATGGGAAGGGATAATTTGAAGGAAGTTAAAGAATTTGCTACTAACTAGGTATGGTAGAAGTATAGTAGACATAAAGAGTAAGATAGCACAGGCAAGGAGGGCTTAGGAATTTTCTTACGGCTAATATAAGTGTGAATATTAGGAAATCAATGCTAAAAATGTTGGTATGCAGCGTGGCGTTATATGGGTGCGAAACTAGGACGATAGAAGTTGCGGAAAGGAAAATAATAGGAGAATGCTGAAAATCAGATGGGTGGATAGAGTAACTAACCAGGAAGTTCTAAGCAGACTAGTGGAAGAGCGAACAATATGGACAACTTTGACCAGGGGAAGGGATAGATTAATAGGCCACGTTTTGAGAGATGAGAGTCTTGTAAAATTAGCTTTAGAGGAAAGTGTGTGGGGTAAGAACAGAAAAAGGAGGCCAAGGATGAAATACGAAAAGCAGGCTAGGGAGTATGTATGATATGGTATTATGTGGTTAACATGGAGGATTACATCGGGCTGCATTTAAGTTAAATTTAAAGTTTAAATCTACCTGTATTAAGGATAGGCGAGAAACGTTAATCTGAGACTTGCGTGCGGGGCGGAACAGGATATTACTGTATAATACAAAATGTAATGTGTTCCTCAAGAAAAGAGGGAAAAACTGGCAGACTTACCTTATATGAATGTGTTACAGGATGCTGTACCCAAAAAGAATAGGTTAAGAAAGGAAAGGAACGAAAAAAAAGTGGGAAATGCTAGCAAAACTGTGCATTTGCAACATAAATCGTTTTGCTAAAGGAAAAATTGATAAACGGATCAAACGAACGTTAAATAACTATAATATATAAAAAAGAAAAGAGGTAAGATTCTTCTTAAATTAAATCAAATTTTAATGCACTAATTATAAATATAAAACAACCTGTCGCCCAAACCCCCACCGGGCAGAACGGGAAATTGTGTTGTATATTTTTAAAAATTCATAAAAAATCTAAATTCTGATTTTAAGTTATACTGATATTTTATTAATTAAGTAATATATTAAACTAATGTTTTATACTTTAATGATGTCATTTTTATTTTTCCATAGTTTTACAATAATTGCTATACAATCACTGTCACGTTCAGCCCCGACTTCCCGTACTTGATTTAACGCTCATTCCATTTCTTTAAACTATTATTAAATCGGCTTCCCTTGTCTTTAATATAACGTATTGTACATTATATATATATATATATATATATATATATATATATATATATATTTGAGGGTGATCCCGAAACAGGCAACTCTCCTATAATAGCATGGGAAGGGAATTGATGTAGAAGGTGGAGCAAGGTAGCCAAGGGTTGACTAGGGCCCCGGCCTATGGTTTAAGGATCCTACCCGGTGTTTCACCTAAATATATGCAGGGAAAACCCTAGAAAACCTGCATCAGGTAGGTCGGGCATTTGGTACTATTCCACGCCCTTCTGAATGACGGGAGACGAGTTTTCTTTGGGGTCACAGCATTCCCTTCTCCATGTCGCCACCAGTTCCAGGAGGCAGATGGCCAACTGATCCAATGGGATAAGCGGATAACTTTTGCCACATGCCCAAGGTCTTCGACTCCAGTACATATATCTCCTAAAAAAGTGAAGGTGTCTCGGCATATGAGAATTTTGATAAAAAAACAGAGTGCGAGGCATTCCCGACGTAGTCAGGTGAGCCCCGCAACTAATTAAAATTATTTTATGGTTTGGTATACACAATTAATTTAATGTTTCAGTCGAGTTTTACTAAGTTAGTTCCAAATATGGATCAGAAATAATATTATGTACTAAAGAAAGAAAGAAATAAAATGGTACATAATATTATTTCTGATCCATATTTGGAACTAACTTAGTAAAACTCGACTGAAACATTATATTAATTGTGGATACAAAACCATAAAATATTTTTAATTAGTTGTCTTGAGTCCTTCGTTCAGGAAACATGGCACACTTGACCCAATACTAAATGAATGAATAATGGAAAACAGTAACGAGTAATAATAATGCTTAAATTAATATTATATATTTTTAGAGTATTTTTGTGGGTGTATGCACTATAAGAAGGATTGTTCAGTTTTCAACTTAGAGGAGTAGATAAACAAGACGTTCTTTGCGGTGAAGATGTTGACGGTGCTTGTCGACGGAAGGTTGTGTTTAATCTCTCCCACTCGGCTGAGAACCCCAGAATACGTCCTACATTATATATACGGTTGACAGAAAAAGAAACGGGAGATAATACAATTTTAGAAAATACACGAACAAGAAAATTTCCTGTATAATTCCGAAAATACATCTGTAAGAAAATTTCGTGGGTAACTACATGAAACAATAATTATTTATAAAATGAGAATTAATACATATTAATAGTCAAAAGAGGAGGAATAATGAATTGTGATGAAATGGAAGTCGTAATTCTACATTGTCAATTAGAAAAATTTTATTTTATTGCAAAGTATATATATATATATATATTATTTTATTAATTTAATTCAACTGTTACTTTCGGTATGATTATTCATGATCTTCTTCCGACACTTAATTTTCCGTATCTTGGTAAGTGGAGTCAAAAATTTCTTCCGGCAATTTTTTAGGAGCTTGGAATTGTACAAAATTTTGATCGAGCTATCAGGTAGGTCGAGCTATTGGGTAATATTCTCAGGCCCTTCCGAATGACGGGAGACGAGTTTGCTGTGGGGTCGCAGCATTCCCTTCTCCTTGTCTTCACCAGTTTTAGGAGGCAGTTGGTCGACTGATGAAAAATACTATACAGACTTTCCTGTCTTATGAAATCAACTGCAGCTAATACTAATTTTCTATCATTAACTGTCTTTACCTGTCACACTCATAATAACCGTCTTTAAACGTAATTAATCCAATTACGAATCAGTTATCTCGGTTATAAATGTAGTGTCCTATAGAAACTGTTACTAATGCAGACCCAGTCTTATCTGCACTCTTATCTTTTTCAAACATTTTCTAATAACTCTATTATTTACTTGAAAACGAGAAAACAATATACAACAATTTTTCACACTTGTAAAGTAGAAATACAAATATGAAAATATATTTAAATACGTTCTCCTATCAAATGGCATGACAAATATACACGCTACATTATATATATAAATGTATATATATATATATATATATATATATATAATATCGCGTAGAACGATATATATGATCATATATTCTACAAGATATATATATATATATATATATATATATATATATATATATATATATTGTAGAAGATATATATATATATATATATATATTGTAGAAAATATATATTGTGATAAAAAGGGGGATTTTGTAACGTTGTGGCGTTATGAGGCCAACAACAATGGCTAGTCAGCCGAAAGATGGTGGTTTCCCGCGGGGGGAGGCCCGCCTTGCGTGTATAAAAAATGACGATGGTGAACCCCCGCGGAAAAAATGAGGGCGGGGAACCCCGAAATGTTGAGAAATAGGGGAATTCCCGTCGGAAGGTTTAAAAGGGAAGTCGATGGGTGGCTCGCGAGCAGACCCGAGAAGACAGGCGAGTGAACCAGACCCGAGAAGACAGGCGAGTGGAGCAGAGCGCAGAAGGCAGGCGAGTGAACCAGAGAGCAGATATCCAGACCCCAGAAGGCACGCGAGTGGAGCAGAAGGCAGGCGAGTGAACCAGAGAGCAGATAACCAGAGAGCAGATATCCAGACCCCAGAAGACAGGCGAGTGGAGGAGAGGAGAGGACGTGGCTCGACCCCAGAAGGCAGACGAGTGGACGGACGTGAGCAGACGTGATCAAATCCTGCAAGACGCCAGAGAAACGCACAAACATTCGAGAGGTGGATGTTTGTTGGCCCAGTAATTGTGGGTAAGCGATAAAAAAAATTGTGAAACTTGCTCATTGCTCTGGATAAATAACATTCAATGATTTTTCTTTCTATTTTCAGCTAATGCATACTCCATCTCTCTGAGAGTAAGCCCGTGTCTTCACTTAAATTAATAAACAAAATTATTAAAATTGATCATATTTGTACTTTAAATTAATAAATGTTTTTATACACAAAAAAGTATATTACAATATATATATAATATATTGCTAATTGTAAAATATAATAAACTTCAGGTTCTGTTAAATACGATAACAATTGTCTTTTCCAAAAGAGAGGAAAATGTCTTTCATTACTTTTTTTTGGAAGATAAATTTAACATCAAGTGTAATTATTAACCTCCCGTAACCCAGAATTATCTATTGTTTGGCCTTCATCTATTAGAGAACTTAACATTATAGAGTTCGAATTTAGAAACTCATCTAATTAATGTGTTTGTAAGAAATTATTCGGATTTTAATAATCCCTCAGACTATGTTTTCATGATTACGTATGCCATCCTCTCATCTTTCTTTCTGTCTGAAGTCATCTAAACCCTTTTGAATATTTCTCACACTAACATTGAGCTGCAACATCTAAAATAATTACAAATCTATGGCAAATAATTCATCCAGGACAAACGAAGATTACAGGTGGATTGGTAAAACAATGAAATAGAAAATCAAACGCACGTGGCTTGAGAGAAGTTGAAGAAGCTAACAAAACCTAGACAGTTTTGCGCCGACCAGAGTTCACTAAACGCATTGAGATTCCGGGAAACCGGGCTGTGGCGAGACATGGTGTTTTCCCCAATGCATCGGTGTAATGGGGTGAATGGCTCCCTCCAAATGGTAAGGGTAAATGCTTTTGATTGGAGATTAATTCCCCCATCAGCGAAGGAAAAGTTGTCAAGAGCCGAGGCAAATTGATTTTCGAGCATTAAGCACTGGGCATTTAGCATTAAGAAGTTGTAAATATTGGAGATTGTAATTGACTATGAGCATTTGTATAATGGTGACTGATTGAGAGTGAGAGAGAAAGAGAGAGAGAGTGATAACCAAGTATAGGACGGAGAGACTGTTTGGATCAGTGGAGTGGTTTTGAATTGCTGATTCACAGGGGAATCTTGTCCGTTGCAGCATATAAGAAGATTAAATGAGCAAGGTGTTCATTGCTTAACAAGGAAGTTTAAATGATAAGGTTGTAACCGGTACGACATCTATGGCCTAGTGGATAGTTCCAAGCAGTCAGGTCCAGGCAAAATTGAAAACGAAATTTATTCTGATTGTAACCATTTTGCCAGTTTCATCGTATTGCCAATTCCGCGTAGGGTTTGTGTCTTCAAATCTATGAGAAGGTCCTTAAATACGAATAGATCTCATGTGACTAAATGTTACTTTGTAAGAAATAAATAAATATAGTGTGTGTAAATATTGTATAAAGTACATATTGTTAACCATAAAAAATACCGGCTTCGTAAATTTAATTTTATTAAATTACAGTGTATGGAAAATTAATAAATTTAAATTGAATGTATTTCCATTTTTATATAATAATTATGTATTTTAAACGGTATGAAAATGGATGAAATCTTGATCATTTTATAAGTTTAGGCGCACTTGTAAACTGTGCCCAGTTTCTGTTAATTTCTCTGAGCGGCAGAAAATCATTCAGATGGAAATACAAGTATTTGTAATTAATCTCTTTCCGATAAATAACAAAAGCCGAACGAAGGCCATTGATCGGAGGAAAGCGAATATCCTTCACCTCCAAATAAGTTATTGACAGATGTGCTAAGGGGTTCTTGGGTTAGAAAATCCTCCGAAACAGAGTGGAACTATTAAATTGTTGACAGGCAGGGTGAGTATTTGAATGACGAGGTTGAAGGTACGTTTTTACTCAATCAGAGAACATGTTTTTTTATGTGTGTGAGGGGGGGATAACAGGGTGCATGAGGGTAGTCCAGAAACTGGCGACTCTCCTTTAATAAAACAGAAAGTGAATATAAAAGGGGAGGTGCAGAAGGGAGAAGTTGGCAGCGAAGGACTGACTAGTTTTTCTTGGGTGAAAGTGATCCTGAAACATGCAACTCCCTTTGAAAGCATAGGACGGAAATTGAAAAGGAGGGCTGTGGAAGGTAAGGCCCCCAGACAATAGTTTAGGGACGCTACCCGGTGATTAACATGAAAGAGATACAGGGAAAACCCTAGAAAACCTGAATCAAGTAGGCCTATTGAGCACTTGTCTCACGTCCATCCGAATGACGAGTGAGGTGTTTGTTGTGGGGTCACATCAGTCTCTTCTCCATGTCTTTACCAGTAGTAGGAGGCAGCTGCTTCACTGCTTAAATACGATCAACAGGAAACTCTTAACTCGTGTGCGACTTCAGAACATACACCTCCAAAAAGAGATCAAGGTGCCTCGACAAGTGAGAACCTTAAAACCAGAGAGAGAGAACAAGACATCCCCAAAGGTAAGCCCCATCGTGACTAGGAGGAGAAATAACTGTGACAAAAAAGATCCCACAGGAATCCTCGTTCGCGATGAATTTCATTATCATACAATATTATTAGTGAATAACCTCTAATTTTGCTGGGAATAAGCAGTAAATTTTAATTGCATTTTTGTATAACTAGATGGTGTTAATTTAATAAAATATTTTTATAAGTCTTAATATAATAATTTTCAATAAAAATTTCACAGTGTTAGTAGTAAATTGTGAAATGCACGAAATTTAATTAATAACTCTATGTTACCTTACCGATTTTTATATTACTGATTCTGCAGATATTTTTGTCTGTTAAAATAACTGTTTAGAATCATGAGGGTAAAACATTTTCATTCTTACCAGAGCCCTATTTACTTTAGTAAACTTCTCCCTGGTTCCATAGGGGTAAAATGGCAAATATTACCGAAACTTCAGGCTTCCAGTGACGTAAGTTTTGGATTTTCCTTAAGTTGTTCCAGAGTGTGCGTTGTTGTTGCGAAGTGTTGGCACACCTTGTTGGGTCTTTCCCCATCGTCTCCGAATGACATCCCATCGATCTTAGCATCATGCCCCCAGATCCCCCTCTTACAGAAGGTGCCCTGACAAATTGCCTCCGAGCTTTCTCCACAACTTACAAAGATTACCTTTTATCTCCTCATTCCACGTATACAATAGCGTCGGTAATAGGTTTCTCGCAAGGCAATCCTGAAATCGCGAAGTCTGCAAAATCCCTTTGGCATTTGTTCCCTTAATTTAGTTAATTTCTGCTGGAGGCTTTATATGGATGCACGACACAGATACACACACACACAGAGAGAGAGAGAGAGAGAGAGAGAGAGAGAGAGAGAGAGATGGATTCAGATTTGACATGCAATGGGCGATAATACTTAATAATGTATGTGGGAATTTTGCGAGGTAAATGGGTAACAAATGGCAATGAATGAATTTTATTTATTGCAATAGGCGATTGCCCAAAGGCATAAAGCGATAATTCGGAAGTACGAAAAAGTAAAATTGTATTGCAACATTAATTACTAATTAACGGCTTTTAATGAACAACCAATATATATATATGTCAAATTACAGTTTTACACAAATTTTCCTCTTTCCCACGGTTACTAGTACTTTACGAGCATTAAAATGCCGACCGAGGAACTAGAGATAATTTTGTTTAATGTAATATCCAACAAAAGTGTCGTTTCTAAGTAACTAGTGATCTCACTATTACAAGACTTTAGCTACAGGAGTGGTAGAGTTGGTTTAGCTCCACCGCATTTCTTCCTGGATCGTTTATTACATGTATACCACGTCTTATGTAATTTCACCTTTGATTAATTAAAAAACTATAATCATATTTAATAAGGTAACGAATGGAAAAGGTTTTGAAATCTAGGTAAAAATAAAGTGTACCAAACGTTGTGAAATTGGTATTCTAATCATTTAATTAAATTTTTGTCTGAATTTGGCCATTGCTAACATAAAACAGACAACATAATGTATCGATGTTGTTGTAGTATTCATTTATTAGACTGATTTGATTCAGCTAACCACGTTAGCCTAATCTGTGCAAGCCTTTTTCAGTTCCACATTACTATCAAATCCCACCCACATCCTCCCTAATCTGTTTAGCGTATTCCATACTCGAGCTCCCTGTTCTGTTCTTACCCCACACACTTCCCTCTAATTGAGGCATTTATGTCTCACAACGTTATTATTCTCATGCTCAACGTTCTCCATGTTGTTCTCTTCTCTAATTGTGCTTAGAACTTCCTCGTTAGTTACTCTATCCACCAATCTGATTTTCAGCATTCTCTTATTTTACCACATTACAAAAGTTTCTTTTCTTTTCATTTCTGCAACTTCTACCATCCACGTTTCGCACCTATAAAACGCCACGCTCCATCCGAGCATTTTTAATAATGATTTCCTAAATTTCATACTTATATTACCCGTAAGTAAATCCCTCTTTTTAGCGAAAGCCTTTCTTGCTTGTGCTAACTTACTCTTTATCTCTACTATTCTTCTACCGTACCTAGTTATTATGGTGCCCAGGTAACAGTATTCCTTCCCAATCTAACACCCTTTGTTTTTTCACTGTCTCCCATACTCCACTCCATCACCTTGCTTTTCCCTCTATTAATCCTCATGTTGTACTCTTTCTCCGCGACCACGTGCATGCCATTTATTGTTTCCAATTCTCATTCTGACTCCCCTAACACCACAATATCATCTGCAAACCTTATGGGTTTTATTTCCTCTCTTTGCAGTATGATTTCTTTTCCGTATTCCTTTTTAACTTCATTCGTCGACTGTTCGATAAGTTAAAGAGCATGAGCGACAGACTGCATCATTGAATTACTCCTTTATTGATTTCTGCTTTCTTTTCTTGCCCTTCAGTTCTAGTCACTGCTGACTGCATTCAGTAGAGGTTATAGATAACTCTTCTTTATCAATATTTTATTCCTGTTCTCTTAGTGTGCTCCAGTTTACTCTAAGAAAATTTTACAATCCATCATATCATGTCTTAGTTTATTTTATCTTTTCCCTGTGCCCTTTGTTTTATACCTTTAGTTGGTTTAGTTTATTGACGTGGACTATAATGGATGGGCGAAACTTCTTGGTTCAAAAATGTTTCAAAATTATTGTTTAAGACTGTTATGCGGGTCATTAATCCTTAATATGTATTTATTCACAAACTTTAATTGTTCCTACAGTATATATACACACACATTTTTAATTTCTCCGCGTTTCACGTCTTTTCCGTTAGTAATTAATTCTTATCGTTGTACAGTTAAAGTATCCCTCGAATTCGATTGTTCAGCTTCTCTATAACTAAAGTAGGTGTAAATGTATCAGCTCTAAAATACTTTTTTATTATTTCACTTTTTAATTTTTTATGTTTTATACTCGTATCGCTGCAGTTAATAGATATTCTTACAGAAAAAAAAACCACATAGGGTGTCGAGAAATACTACAGAAGGGAGCATCAAGGCAATTGTGAAATAAGTGAAGTTGAGTGCACAAACGTTTTAAGAATAGCTATAAACACAAAATTAAATTGGAACGCTAACATTAATATTCTCCTAAAACAGCTAGGCTCGGCAGCCTTTGCTGTTATAATTTTGTCAGGTTGTACGTAAGAAAATTAGTTTATCCTGCATACTTTCATTTTTTAATGACATGGTATAATAGTTTAGGGTAAGGCGTAAGGTAAAGACAAAGTCTTTAATGTACAGAAATAAGTTGTGGAAAATTATGTCAGGTTCCACCAATAACTTCATGCAGGGGGCTTTCCAACAAAATGTGAATACTTACTCTTTCTTGCCCGTATATTCACTGTTGTTATTTGTGGTTAATAACAGTCACCTATTCACAAAAAACTCAGATGTTTTGATACCAGAAATAAAAATGCTTTTCACAAGAAAGGAAAGTCTCTTGCTATAAAAGGATGTTCATTATAATGGTATTAGCATATTAGCATCCATTAAACAATTAAAAAATTAATAAAAACAAGCTCAAACATGAGCTAACTAACTTTTTACTTAGCCACTCTTTCTACTCCGTTGAAGAATTCGTGTAGTTGAATGTATTTAATATAGACCTTACCATAGATAGAGTACATTGTTAAGGCACTACTTTTGTAGTATAAGATATAAACAATAATTAGAAATATTATATATATGGTACAAATCATATATCTGGTCATCTCCGTAGTACTTGAGCATGTCGTATTATAACTTAAACATAATCATATGCATGCAAATGGTAAGATAAAGTTAATAGTAATTTATGTACAATCTCTGACTCAATCCACATTCCTGAAGTTTTACTTCTCTTTGGGATCACTAGATATAATAATAATAAGGTACAGAAATTATTTCGGGAACAGTTGACAACCAAAAGGGAGAAATGTAAGCTTTCCGCACTGTAATCAAATACAGTCATAAAACTGGAAAAAAACTTATATTGGGAAAGGTGATCAAAAATATCTGTTTGACAGAAACCGGAGGAATTCAACGTTGGTATCTTGTCAACTATAGTACTATTGAATATTTCTTTTATAGTTTTTCCAACAAAGATCATATTGGTCTTAAAAGTAGGTTAAAAGAGCCTACCAACGTAAATCCTCCGTATATTTCATAATAACGATCTGTTCTAATAACACAGGACGTGTTGACCCGCCGGAAAATCTAAAATTGGTCACATTAAACTTGACTGTCTAGTCCATGTGGGGAAACGTAGTGCGGGTGGGGGACGTCGGATAAAAATCGAGGGAAAAACTTTCGCGACGCATTGCACGTATGAGTAAAATGTACCTGCAAGAAAGCAGTAATCTAATTAGTTTACTTAAAGTGAAGTTAATAAAGTGAAGCTCTTTAATTTTTAGCTTATTTTGTTCAGTGAAGTGAAGTGAAGAGCAAGTGTGGAAAAGTGTAAGTAAATTTACTTACAAATTTTCTTCACTTATAAATTATAATCATATTATGGTACGCAAAAAATAACTTTGTCGGAAAATTCTCAATGAATGAAAAATTTTCAACGATTCTAAACATTGTCCGATTTCTCACGAATATTAAACATCTGAGCTCTTAATATCATAATTGCTTTGCACTGCCTCCTCATTTACTTAACTTCATACGTATTACTCAAGTAGCACATAAATTCATCGTACTTGAATAACAAAACATGCAGAATGACGACAATATTACTCAAGCTCCATAACTTGGTGTTTAGTAATTATTCATATTTAGTTTCGAGACTCATAAAACGATGAAGCTTATGTCTCGTAAATCTAAGGCGACGAGTAATTACTCAATGTCTGAATAGATACTGTAAGCGCTCGGTTAGGTCTTGTGATTTACTCTAAACAATTTTTTTTATGTAAAAGAAAGTCACCCATCACTTCTAAATGTCTCGCAAGAGCTAAACAAATATTAGGAAGGAAGCCATGTTTTCCCAGGGATAGAGAAGCACAACAGAAGGATATAATACATCCCGAAGCCTTTGAAACCACAAACGTGAAATATTTATAGTCGCAGACCTTTGGTTTACAAACGCCTTGTTACTCTCGCCATGGCACACGTGTTACGTAAACTGCATTTCAGTTTTGGTCTTATTTTGCTCGCCATTAAAGTGCTTAGCGCGAATGAGAGCCGACTTTACGGCACAGATGTGTGAGTTCTGGCTTGCCACCAGACACCTGGTAAGATTATTTTAAACTTTCCACAGTAGCCTCGTTGTTCACAGACGACCTCCGACACCGCCAGAGCCTGCCTCTACGAGAAAGAAACGCCACGATCAGGGATTAAAAAATAAATAGTTCCATACATGTCTAAATGCTAATACAGGAGAGACACTGATAGGTGGAAACTTTGTCTTGTATTACGTATTGGATCCTATTAACTCATTCATTTTTCAGACTAACACTATGAAATATCGGGGGATATTAATTAGTAATTAAACAGATGATAACATTTGGTAAAAAACAATTTACTATAACAAAAAACATTACATTAAGAATTATAAATTTTAATGTTTCGATATTTATGCCAGCACTTCTTTCGTCAATAAAAACTACATATATATATTTACAAAAAATGATTTACATTAAATTCTTAAAAGTAACAATTTTAACTTTAATCTCAGGTTCGCATTTATGAGCCTTCTCATAGAACAGAAATATTTTACACTGATCTACTCGGACCTGGCAGTACAGGAAATCAGCAAAAAGAGTTACAGGTGTGTCGGTTTAATGCAGGTTTCAGCTTCTTCCTGGTTCATCCTTCCTCCAGATCAAAGCTACGGGTCACCTATTCTTCCCGTTACAGGAAGAATTTCAAAATCTCCCCTTGCCGCAATTTCCAACCACAGTCACGAGTGAGAAGTTTAGCACCACGAGGAATTTCACACCAAATATGTCGTGCCAGCTCTCACTCCTCTCCAACAACCTCAGGAAATGTCCTCCAAAAAATCTGCCAAACATCTCTCCTCTCACCGCTCTCGAACAATCTCCAATCTGATAAATCTCCACCTCAAAAATGTCTCCGTCTGCCTTTTTAAAACTTCCTCCCCACTTCTTTAGTTTATTTCACCAAGGTGGTAGGGATGGATATCCACCATTAACATTTCTTGTGATAATTGGGAAAATACACCACCCGACGTTGCCAAATTCTCACAAAGATTGGGAAATTCCCGAAACGGCGACGCGGTGTTTCGGTTTTATGGTCCCTGGCTTTAGTGCTGTCGCCTTCCTTTTGACTCCATGCCGCCAAAAATCCCGAGGATATGTGTTTGTCCGTTACAACTAATACTTTTATACTTGTTAATCTCTCATTTTATATAAATAAAAAAATTCTCTGACATATTTAGCCGTATATTTAATCTGATATACCTTTAGCACTTCATTCAAATATATTGAAATAAATAAGGGGTGGGGCGGAGATATTATTACTTTATAATGAAATATTATTATAAAAATCCATTATACTCTATATTTACCAAATTTACATATATGCTACACTTTAAAGTTATAAGCCGGCAATTATTCTTTCAAACTCGATGTTTGCCCAATGATATAGTGAAATACAAAATTCCGGAAATAGCAAATGGTGTTAAAAACAATAGATAAGTTTTTATGGTGATTATAATGTGATAGATTTGTTGTCAATTGCGAATTCGGAGGAAATAACAACTCATAATTTTTATTATCTTGGGAGAGTACATTTTGAATTTCTTAATTTACCCTTGAAAGTAATTACGAAACAATTTGAAGTGAGAATTGTAAATAATTAACGACATTACACATAATTAATTTTTCTTTGTTGTAGGATTGACTTCTTACTTTTGCTTTATACAGTGAGCCATGATTCATACTCTAAGTTTAAAATCTGTTGGATTCGCACGATTTTAAAGTTTACGTTACGCAAGACGTTTCAAAGAAATTGACGCAGCGCTAAATTTCATGTTCCTCATAAACGGGCTGATATAAGTACCACGGAAACGCCGCACATCCAGCTAGTAATAAATAAATAAAGCAAGTCTATAAGTCACAAACAATCTAATAAAATAAAAAATAGAAATACGTTTCGTTCCTTTTCTTTGAACTTCATAGCACAACAAATTTCGTGAAGTGCTCAGTTTGTATAACATATAATTATGTGATTATAAAACAAAAAATACAAACAAACTCTTTCTTGTAACTTCAATGAATAATTAAAATGTTTTATTGTTGTGAACTTTCCGCACAGGATGCAGCCGAAATGAAGGTTTCTGACTCAATGCTATTCATTAAAAGTCTGTATATAAGTAACAAATTGCAATACAATGAACATTTCACATAGAGCGGGCGTTCTTCACTATGGTAGATCGAACATACTGTAGTAATTTAAGAATGAACCATGTAAGAATTGCGATTAATTCTTGAACGTGCGTATAGCCTAGTTTATCGTTTTCTCAGCTTATGGAAAGTCGGTGTGCATTATGAATTATTTTTTACCGCTAAACTTGCATACAGCTGGAAATTCATGGAGAAAATTACATCCCTAACAAAAAGATGATGACTTGGCTTTCTTTAATTGCTGTAATGTGACTGTATGGACTTCAAACGGAAGCATTTCTAAAACATACATACGAATGTTGTTCGATAACTCGGGTAAATATTTATGAAACAGCGGGAAATAAGTCACTTTCGCGCCATTGTTGGTACACATGATTCATTCAAAGATCAGTGCTGCGAAATCTCTAAAAATATACTACAGTGGAATATTGTTTGTTTTGTTTCTTTTTTTCTGGCAAAAACAATACTATTCTTTTTTTAAAAAAAATCATTTCTAATAATATGTTTTTTTTGGGTAAAACGCTACATGAGGGTGATCCTGAAGCAGGCAACTCCCCTTTAATAGCATAGGAAGGTAATTAAAAAAAGGGGGTTGCGGAAGGTAGCTCAAGGTAGCCAAGGGTTGATAGGGCCCCCGGGCTATGGTTTAAGGATTCTACCCGGTGTTTCACCTAAAGAGATGCAGGGAAAACCCTAGAAAACCTGCAGCAGGTAGGTCGGACATTGGGTACTATTCTCACGCCCTTCCGAATGACGGGAAACGAGTCTGCTGTGGGGACGCAGCATTCCCTTCTCCGTGTCTCCACTAGTTTCAGGATCCAATGGGATCAGTGGACAGCTCTTGCCATATGCCCAAGGTCTTTCATCCCGGTACATATACCTCCTAAAATAGGTGAAGGTGTCTCGGCATGTGAGAACTTTGATAAAAAGTACCCAGAGAGAGTGCAGGAGGCATTCCCGACATGATCAGGTGAGCCCCGCAGTCACTCTGGGCTGAAGCGCCTGCGAGAAAACTCCCGTAGCGCCCTTCCATCTAGGATAATATGATTCCACACTTATTTATTTATATTGAATATAATTATGCATTCAACTATAGGTTAAATATGGTCCTTACGACCAGTTTATTAATTATTGTTTAAGTTCTGTGTATCTGCCACCGGGCATCTGCCCATTTGTAGATTTAATAAAAACAAAACAATATCAACAAGTTTCAATCACATACCTGTCGTAGTTTATTGTTGGTAGTGTTAGACGTGTAATGAGGCGAGGAGACAACACAAACAAAAACTCACTTCGCGCTGTCATTAAACACTTTCATTTAAAGACTTAAGACAGCTTCACAAATCAAAATCCGAATTGGATGAAGTTCTGCACCAGCACTGAAGACCATTTACTTCTGGAATAATAATGAAACTCTGTCAAATTAAAGTTACCACTGTGGAAAAAATCCAGAAAGTTCACAATATCGTAATGGAAGATTGCAGACTAAAAGCACGTGAAGTATCTGATGCCGTAGGCTTCTCAACTGAAGGAGTGCATTTCGTCATCCTAGAAAAACTAGCCATGAAAAAAGCTTTGTACGCGATGGAAGTCGCGACTGTTGACGTTCGACCAAAACCGGATTCGGATAAAACATTTCCACGCAGAAACTAGCAATGTTTAGGCGGAACCCATAAGAGTTTTTGCACAGATTTGTAACCGTTGATGAGACAAGGATCCATCACTACAGTCCAGAGACCAATAGCAATAAAAAAAGGAACAAAAGATGCTGAAAGTTTACCGAAAAAGTCGAACAGCGTTAGTCAGGTGGAAAGACGATGACCATTATCTTCAGGGTATAATATTCATAGATTACTTGGAAGAGATCAAAACAATAACTGGGTTCTACTATGCTGATCTGTTGGATTGTTTGAAACGAGTTGTCGATTGAGAAACGACCAAGAAAGCGCTGTTTCACACAGCAGCAGTCTCAAGTGGTAGAGTTGAGATTCTGATTAGTTTCTCATCCACCCTAATCATCAGACCTAGCACCAAGTGACTTCTTCCCGTTCCCGAAACTTGAAAATTTGGCTTGGTGGGATGAAAGTTTCATCAAATGAGGAAGTGATCGAGGCCTTGGCAGAGAACTTTTCATAATTTGACAAAAACTATTTTTGTGATGGTTTGAAATATTGGAAACTCTCTGGGCCAAGTGTATAGCCAAGGAAGGAGATTATCTTAAAAGACATGGGAACTCGAATTTGAAATTCCTGTAAACAAATTGCTACTGAGCTGAAAATTTAACTGTGTGTTAAAAACATACATATGTAGCAATGTAAAAAATAATAATTTTTGTAAACTTTTTTTTTCTGAGGAATTTTGAAAATTATTTATAAAATTTGGCAGTATTGAAAATGTTTCTTGCGTTACGTACTTGAATATATTTAACCTTTTTTTACATTACTATGTAGGACTCACCATTGTTATCAATTGTCAGTATTATTTATGAAATTCAATAAAACTGTGTGGAGAAAATAATGTTTTACTAAGAGCTTCATAAGGTTACTTAAAAATGGGCACTCTTTAGAACTTTGAAACTTTTTCACCTAATGTAGCTGAGCAATTAGAAAACTAATACTTGTATTTAAAGTTATTAGCATGTAGATTATGTACAAAAGAATTCAAGGAAATATCTTAGTATTTGTGACGCAAAGAAAGTTTTTGGTACCAGAAATTATGAAGCTGAGAAAAACACATTTTCCTGAAAAAAGTAATAATTTATCAACTTATAATAAAAAATAATAATTAAAATAAACCTGGGATATATGTTACACCATCCATCTTTTATTTGATAGCTTCTTTTTTCAGTATATTGAACTTATAGGCCTGCTGATATGAAAAAATTAAAAAATTCCATTTTTTTCGATTTTGGCAGAAATTTCAGTCCACGTGTCCCTTAAGAAGAAAAGTACGTTTTGTAAAATAAATTTCCTTTTGTTAAATTATCAAACAACCCTCATATGAAGTTATTGATTACATATTTATCTCTCCTCGACTTAGTTCTTTTCTGGCATGCATTGCCGAAAATACAATATATCTCCGTAAATGTATTAACTTTGTACCGATCCTTTACAAATAATACATATTACATTTTTTCCTCTTTAAATTAATGTTGTAGTAATCGGCCGTAGAGAAATATAAGAAACAATCTATATGTCCAAGGAACGTAAGCCTCACAGAGCTAACAGTGTGACGTATTGACAAATATTGTTTTATATGTAATATAATCTCCTGAAAAAAAATATGACTGATATTTAATTGTATCAAATTTTGTCAATAAATGAAGACTGAAAATCGGTCATCCAATCTTTAATATCAACTTATGTAAATAAGCAGTCGTTACAACGTCAGTACTCTGTTATAAATGTTTTCTAAAATATTATATTTCTGCTTTTATCAAGTGTAGAAAATAGTATGAGGTTTCTGAACGACACGCTGCATAAGGCTGAATTCTTCCCACATCTAAGTAAGCACTGAAACTATAAATCAATAAATTAAAATGAATTAGGAATAAAGATTGACTTGAAGAGAACTTTGAAAAGTTAAAAAATTGTTAACATATATTAAATGAGTCAAACTAGAAACCAACTCTGTTAATCTTGAAGGCAACGGCAAGTAATTACGCTTCCAGTAATTATAAGTCAAAAGCCTCTTCTTAAACTATTTTTATAAAATCAATACAAATATTGGAGTAGGTTTATACTAACAAAGAAACAACATAATCATTATTTTTTGAAAATGAAAAGACTAGTTTAAAACGACTCCATGACACGGATTGATAATTGAAGCTTCTGTTCCATCTCTAGGTTGTCGGGATTAAAGTTACAGCGGGATAATAATGTTAACATCGAAAAGTATGTTTTTGCAATTAATTAATATCACGCCTTTTTTGACGGTATTAATTAAAGGCATCACAAACGTTTTCAAACACAAAGAGAAATAAACTCAATTACAATTCTTCATTCGCCTAAAAATGACCACAATTAATGTTATGCATAATTATTAATTTGTTATAAAATTATGCAGTGCAAATATTTACAAAAAAAGTTAAACGTCATGAAATTTCAATTAAATATTTTATAATAAACTGGGACAAAATTATCAGAGGTGAACAGAATTTTTGTTTGATTTTTGGAGGGAATGGGAGGAGAGGAGGGGAACAGGATACACGAGGATGACCCCGAAACTTGCAACTATCCTTTAATAGCATAGGAAGCGAATTAGAAAAGGGGGGATGTGGAAAGTAGAGCAAGGTAGCCAGGGGTTGTCTAAGGGCTCGGGGGTATAGTTCAAGGATCATACCCAGTGATTAGCCTAAAAGAGATACAGGGAAAACCCTATAAAACCTACATCAGGTAGGTCTCTTAGGTACTTGTCTCACGCCCGTTTCCGAATGACGGGTGTGTGGAGTTTGCTTTGGGGTCGCAGCATTCCCTCTCCGTGCCTCGACCAGTTTACGTGGCCGCCGGCGGAATGATCCAGTGACAGAATTTTTTCTACAACTTATTTTATAACTCTTACCCTATGCTCATGGTTTGCGACCCCGGAACATACACCTCCTAAATGAAATAGACGTACCTCTGTATGTGAGAACCTTGAAAAGCAGAGAGGGAGAGAGAGAGAGAACGAGGCATTCCAGAAGGAAAAGCACAGTCCTTCTTTCTAGAGATAAACACCTGCGAGAGCTGTCTAGCAGAAATAATTATACTTTTCTTCTAAGGAACGTAAAAAACATTCAACTCAAGGTTTTCGGCAGGCAAACTACCTGTATATTTTATTCGAAAACGTTCTGCTATTAGTTTTGTTCCCTTTATTTTTTTAGTCGTGTTTTTGCTCAATATAACAGCGTGAGCGAAGTTGAACGACTTTGAGTGAAAACTTGTGTCACCTTTTTTTGTATTCTCTAGGACAGAAACTAAATTCTCTACTCCTCTAGGCAGACCATAGTCACTAAAGTTATAAATGAATATTCTTCTTTCTCTTCTTCAAGGAAAGATCCTGTCCTTTAGGTGGTATGGCATATTTCACAGTTTTGGCAATTCGCCACGTGACGTCTTATTTACTTCAAGTCAACGTTCTTCACTGAAACGACACGAAGAAAAAAGCTTACATTTGGTTTTCATTTCAGAGATATTAAAATTTTATTTTTGTTTATTATTGTAATTTAATTTGTTTTAATTTTTCAGATGGAAAAGATTTGAATTTCTTTGCGTTAAATCATTAACTGTATTCCGGTTCGTTGAAAATGATGTTACTTTGTTTCTTCAACGTACAAAAAAAATTATTTATTCGGTTTCTAATTTCCTCATTAAATGTATGTTAACGTAAACTAAGCCTAGTACAAATGTTTATTTTGCAATTCTACGACAGTGCTATTGTGACTGTGAGACTTTATTTTAGTTTGAAATTTTCTGTGAGTATGGAGGAGGTGACACGATCGAATTTCCCTTATTTCCGCTGTGAGCTCTGCATTCCCAGAGCAATGAGCTATCCTAGCTGAGCCACACCCATCTAGCTAGAGTTACGCTCCCCTAGCATTTGCTAAATACAATTAACGTCCTATTCATAATTAATGGATGACGGAAAGCTATTTTTATGCGTCATTTCTTCAGGTGATTTGTAAAATATAATTAACTGTCTTACTTTGCACGGCATATTAAGCTAACTCAGTCTATTCAGCCATCTATCACGTGATATTTGCGAAAAAAAATGGCTACAGGGATAACCTTCGCTATGGTTTAAGATTGGTTATTAAATTTGATTTAAATAAAATTAGAAATATAGTTGAATGAATGCACTAATGAATTTAATAATAACAGAACAATAAAGAGAATATTAATTTGAGAAAATTTCCTTCAACGGAAAACTGTAAGTAATTTTCCTGGTGTGCTCCAGATGTATGGCTAATAGGATATTTACTGAAAATTATACCAACACAGAGAAAATTTTCCACTTTGCACATTGGTCTCACAAAAATGGTTTACGTACATCGTAAATACGTACGAAACTAATTTTCTCCATTCTAATACAGCTTCCCATTGCATAAAGAATCCCTAGAAGGAATTTGGAAACAATATATGCATCAAGCATGACGATTTTGTTATATAGCTGCTTTTAATTTAATAAAAATATTAATTTATTATCAATTTCATTTAACTAATAGTTTAACTAATTTTCTATTGTAATATTTTTTTAACATAACTAACTTGGTGCACGGAGGTACCTGCTGAAGTATTTAATTCGACTATAATATTTCTCTCAAATACATCGTATCATTTTTAAAAATTTATCTTTCCTCGTCTCGTCCCCTATCATCTATATCACACAAATGAACGCTGAAAATAAACTGTTTTATTTAGGATATTAGATGGAATGCCGCGGAATAAACAGGTGTATAAATCATGATTCAAATAATGCACATTTCATATTTCCACAAAATATTATTTCAAATACTCTTCAGTTGTTCAATGTCGAATTAATCGATAAAAAAATTCACTCGGTATGCGCGCAATTGTAAATACTCGGAATATAACAAAACTGAACAATGCGAAATCGAAATGTCAAAACAATGACAAGATACGACGCAATGAACCTGCGCATGTCAGACTGTAAAATTTGAGACGGAAAATTACTAAACAATTTTCTCAATATCGACAACAGCGCCACCTACTAAGTCCATGAATCACATCACAGAAGCCTCGGGTTCGAATCTCGGTGCGGGCATGACTGTTTCTGTTGGAGACAGTCATCGAATTTGGGGGTAAGTCTGTAGGGAATTAAAACACCGACCCCGTTCCACTCAAAAAAGTAGCATGGCAGTCATCTAGATTATAAATTGGCCTCAGCGTCACGGAGAAGTAGCAGTAAACTCATGATGAATAATATACATTTTCCATTGGTGGTTTTTAAAACTTTCCTTGCCTAGAAAGCAGTTTACAAATAACACATGAATACAGAAGGCTAACGTAAAGACATTGATATACGATTTAATTACCTCTTCCAGTAATTAAGTGTAATAAAACCACAATGATATCTGAGAGTACAAGGATTTGATTGACGAGATCTGCCTCGTTGAAAATAAAATGGTTTGAAAAAGGAGATTTTTAGAAATTGGCCATAAGGGCTAAGAATCATAAAAAGAATATGTTTAATGTCATGTACTACCTTAATTCTTCCTATTAGACAGTCTATTTAGCTTTAAATCATTTAAATTCCAAGAAAATCATAATTCCAACAAGTAAGATTTTTGAACGAGCTGTAACGGACGGAGAAAACCAAATAGGCTGAATTTTTTATAATGCGGAACACTTGTTTACGTGGGTGGAAATATTTATATGTATCTATTATAACAAAAGATATATTTTTAATCAAAGATGTAATATTTTCCCGGAGTATATTCTGGATAAAGTTTCTTGGGTTCTTGAAAAAGTTGGCAGAGTTCCCTATCGAAACGTCATGGCTTGATCCTCATTTAACCCGGGTGGAAACCCAAGAACTGTTTATCATATATAATTTTCCATTTGTCGTCATTCTTTGTTAAAACCAAATACCATCATCGTCTTAGATCTTCATATTTTAGTTAAAGAAGTTATGTCTTTTCTTGATTCAAAATGCATCCTTAGTACTTTTGCATATTTTTATTCGCCAGCTGTTGTAAGGCATATCACACTCAGCGACTCACATTACACCAGTTGTTCCGACCACCACAGTTTTCTTGTTGTTTGCATGTAACTCCTTTTCTACCTCCACCCCTATGACTGCGGCAAAATATTTTTAATGCTGTTTAGTTTTAATTTCACTAGTTGATTATTATCTAATTTAATATTACAATTAGCGTCATTTAAAAGCAATATAATACAACTTTTTAAATACTCTTAAGAGAAATAGTTACAAAAAATAACAATTTTAACTGAGAAGACTTTACGGTAAACAATAGTAATCTTTCAAGATGTTTAATGGAATTGTCTAAATAATTCTGTTAATTTATTCAGTAAATGTCCAAATCGAAGCAGGAGCGTCTGTATAAGCAAACGAGTTTATCAAATTACGAACTTCATGCCAAACATTTAACGTTGGGAAGGATTTTTTGTACACAATTTCTACTTAACATCAAATATTTCCGTAATGGAAGAATGCATGCTGCACTGCATAAAACAAATTACGAAGGGTGGATAAAGGGGGACTCGAGAGTCTCACGAAGGGGAGAAAATAAAATTACAGGACAAGTTTTTGATTGCTGAGTGACATTAGAATTCCTTCATCTGGGGGTAGATACGTTTTAGAAGTTTTAAGCATATAGTAAGACTACGCCTATAATTTTTTAAGGTATCAGTGATATTTACTAGAGGTTCGATAGCAATGCTCAAAGTCAACGCCTGTCAGTCTTTAATAATCAAAACTAAATTCGTCTCTTAGTTCTCTACATCAACGGCAATAATCTTCACGTGCAGAAAGTAGTAACACTAAAAATGTTAAAATTAAATTCAGTATCGTCTTAGTACTTATGATGGCAATAAAAATCTTACAAATTTACGTAAAAATGTAGCTATTGTGTGAAAAATGTAGCTTTGGCCCTTAGAAGCAATCACCTGTGTTTAATGTCAAGTTCAATCAACGTGAAATGGACATTACACATAGATAATTATGACATGTGGAAAACTAATTTTTTACAGAATAAATTGATGACGTATTTTAAAGGTTGTCCTTGATTTCGTAAGTGTTCTAGACGTCTGCTATATAATATAATACCTCTTAATACTGCTACGAAGCAATGATTGAAAATCATGATGACGTACATTGTTTCTATAATTCCAAACGTTGCTCTCAACACTGCATCAGATGAGACTCTTAGGTCCATGCTCCTCCTCCTCCTCTTCCTCCAAAGCATCGATTGAATTTCATGCTTTTTATCACGTAGACAAAGGAAACCCCGAAGAAATCTGTATTAAGTACGAGACAGGCCGAGGAGGAAGAGGAAGGAAGATTTGGGCGCGTCTTTTTGCCTTGAGGTCGATATATCTCCTGGCTGGACGCGATGTTGTAGTGACGGAGCTGTAGTTTTTGCCAGGCAGGGATAATTTTTCATCCCGGGGGCCGAGGCGGGAGCAGTCTGGACGCGACGCCACATCGATTTTTTGCGTCGAGCGGCGTCGCTGCAGCGCCGTGGCTGCACTCCCCGACACTGCAAACTATCACTACTCAAAAAAAACTCCGCCGCTCTCACAGAGAATTACCATCCGGGAAACACCGCTAAACAAATATTAAGAACCGTCGAAACATCAAAACGTCATCATTTGAACAAAAGGAAGATTCCTGTATATACACAGTTACAATGAATAAAGGAACGATACATCTGCAATTTCAAAAGCGTAGAAATAAGCGTTTCACAAAAAATAAATACACAATATACAATTGTTGTGCGGAAACACAAAATTAAACTCATTACAAAAATAGAGCAACCCGTTCTGCACGCAACCCGCAAAACGCCTTCCGATAGTAATGAATGTGAACTAAGGTTTGCTACGGTGGCATCATTATAATGCATTCCTTTCATTACAAAATTATCATTACAAAGGTAACATTACTCCTTAACTAAATAACAACTAAAGAATCTTAAGTAAATCTTTCTAAATGCAGTACAATGCTGACATAACACGACTTTATTTATTCCTATCATTAGTAAAATCAATTCAAAATAACAATACTTAGCTGCTGTTTTCTGAAATACACCACGCAGAAAATCGCAGCTACATTCATAAAACAAAGAACGAAAGAAGAGTAGTGAAGCCTTAATCCACTGTCGTAGGCATGTGTTGTATGGGTATAAGCCATATAAGCTAATTAATTCAAATACAATACGAATAGGGAAAAAACATGTACATTATATTGTAATTGACTGCTTAACCTGGTCTAATTCAAAATCTCAATTTCATGACCTTACTAATATATATATATATATATATAAATTAGTAGTTCCCTTAATTCATAAACTATGAGGAAAATAGAGATCAAGGCGAAGTGCTCATATGTGGAAAAATTAGATTTAACGAGCAACTGTCTTGCGTTTTGTAATTAAAAACTACTTACCGGGAGACACCATTATTTATTTCAAACACACAATAAGTTAAATATTTATTAAATGAATATTTTCTACTTAACCGTTGATCGCGGAAACATCCGTGTATCTGTTGTGGTTTTCAGTCCTAAGACTGGTTTGATGCAACCCTCCATGCTAACAAGTCTTGCGCAAGCCTTTTCATTTACGCATAACTACCGCATCATAATTACTCCATAACCTGCTTAGCGTATTCCATCCTTGGCCTCCCTTTTCTGTTCTTAACTAACACACTTACCACTAATGCTAATTTTACAAGACCCTTGTATCTCACAACGTGGCCTATTAACCTATCCCTTCTATTAGTCAGTCCTCCATAATGTTCGTTGTCCCCCTATTCTGTTTAGAACTTCCTCGTTTGTATTCTATCCACCCATCAGATTTTCAGCATATATCATATCAAACAGTATTCAATATATTTCACTGACCGTTTGTATCACAATGATCCGGTCTTTTAAATATTTGTTTCTATATATATTTCACTTTGAAAAATATTTCCACGGTAGAACTTGACCGTTCTATTTGGCTTAAACCTTGCAGCTATAGTATCACCCGGTATTTTGAGCAATCATTTCCAGTATTTTCATAAATTATCCACCTCTTGCGTCGCAAACAGAACAGGGTGAGTCCAAAGTCGCAGTATATCCTGTTATTTCAAAACCTCTGCTAAAATTGAGAAACCTGAACGAATATTCCAGTTAAGTATGTATCGAACATTGGCGCCATCTCGAATTTGGTCATATTGAATCTAAATATATCTTTTTCATGGAAAACGAGTCGTGTGCTATATCAAGTAATATCAGCATTTTCTGAAAAGTTCATTTCTGTAAACAGATTTGAAGTAGCAGTTAGGCTTCGAAAGTTTATTTTGGAATTACATTCTGGACTGTTCTAATGAGACACCACTTCTTGCAACACTTCCAGGTAAAAGATAGACCGCCACACACATATATAACTGGAATATTCAGGTTTCCCAATTCCTCTAGAGAATTTGAAACAATAGGGTGTACTGAGATTTTTGAGTCACCCTGTAGTGTTTCAGGTGTATCGACTGTATAAATATTTAACATACACGATATTAACAAACACAAATCTTCTTATTTTTTCGGATAATACCTTGAAAAAAATTATTTCATGGTCAGAAACAAAATAGCTTTTACGCTATTATTAATTATAAATTAATTTTCATCTTTCATTGTTAGAAACGTCTTATTATGTAACAACAACACACTTTATTGTTTCATTTGTATGTTGTAACAAATTCACGGTTTGTCACATAATTGGATCCTTTTTAAAAATAAATATGCGAGTGAATATTTGAATTTAGAAGCTGTGTTGAAAGTTCTGCCCTCGTTATGCACCTTGTAACGTAGCGATTAAACACTGCACCAAAAATGTTTTGCGTGCTGCAGTCATGAAAGTGCGCTCAACGTTTAGACGTTTTGCCTTGAATTCTTCTGTTATATATTTAATTTAAATAGAAATGTTTAAATAGAGGATGAGTGACAGTTAAACTTCGGAAACCTTACGATATTTAGCTTGTCTTATAAAATGTTATATCTTTTATTACCCGAAACAACATAGATAATTCAAACTTTAATAATTGGTACTCGTGCGCCAATTGAGCGTTGTGCGTAATTGTATCTAGCAGAGGATCCGAGCCATCCGACGTTCCCTTTCATCTTTAAGCCCCCGCTAATAACCTGATATCAAGCCTTCAGCTGCAACACTGTCCGCATAATCGTAGTAAATCTCGCCAGCATCTGATTTCGAAACTGATTTGCAAATTAAGCCCCTACTACAATTCAGTCCACTGTGGGTCACTGTGTTCAAATTAACGCGGATTTTAAATCCTATACTACTATTTACAGCCATTCCTTTTACCCCATAACTCTTTAATTGATTTTTCATTTTCTATTCACACTTCTCTGTCTGATTATATTCTCTTCATAATGAACGCAAGATTCTCCGCTTAGAATTCGTGTTCGAAAAATTATTGTACTGTAACACATATTTTATTTCATTTTAATTTAAATAAATTAGTTAAACCAAACTTTCTGAGCTGCGGAACTCGTGGCGGTCAAAATGCAAAAGATCTGAGAAAAACAACAATTCAAGATACCGCCTGAGAAAGGCGGCCACAGGCCAGCAGAGTCGTAAATTGAGTCGAGTAAATAAGCTTCTGTCTTATCATTTTGTCACGTCTGAAATTTTCCGACATAAAAGTTTTCCGTCTTTGAATCAAGAAATTTGAACTATCCCGTTCCGCACCGACTTCCGAATGAAAAATATACGCCTGAAGGAATTTAGACTAAATTTTGCACTCGGTTTTTTGCGAATCGGAAATCTGAAATGTTGGGGTACGACATGGCTGGATGGGGAGGAAATTTTTTAATATGGACAAATAACCGACATTTGTGTCGAATGAAATTTTTTTGGTGTAAGTTACTTTCAAAGTGTTCACCACCAAAATATTTGTGTATAGTTTGAAATCTTTCAGGACGGAGGGAAGTAGTCGTAGGGGTTGGGGTGGAGGGGCGTCACATAAAAATAACAAGAAAACAATCGAGATTGGTGTCAAAACAGGTGTAATGAGAGTCACCGAGTCTGATTCGAAATGCAACGTAACCTGTACTTTAGCCTTGGAGATTAGAGAGTGAGGAAGGCGGAGAATGAAGAGGTTGATGACAATAACAAGAAATCGCCCAAGATTCCTGCCTGTTTCGGAATGATATTCTAGGCTATTATAAATAAAAACAGGGCAACGACTAAGTAGTAAACAAATTATAATTTAACGTTTGTGGGGTGTTGAAATTCTATATTTTTTATATATCAAGGACTAGTTTCCATTATCGTAGAAGTTAAAATCAGGAGATAACAATTAATTTAGCTGAAGGACAATAAAGAGAACAAATAATTCAAATGTTCGTAATTTTGGGATTTTAGGTGATTGAAAGGTAAACCAAAGAACATGTGACTACCGTAATTCTCAATTCACTTTAACTCATTGTTAATACATAATAATTCTAGATTCCTCAAGGTTGTAATTTCGCACTTTTCACCCAATGTAAATTAAGCATCAAGTATTAACGTTCTGTGGTATTTAGGTGATGACTTATTTTCATCTCCAATTTGACTAATACTTTTTATAATTAGTTCACATGTTTTTCATTCCTTATTTCTGAAATAAGATCTTAATAATGTAGCACATGTAGCGACTGCGGTTTCACGGACACACGTGTAACTAAAGGAGACGAACAGGAAAAGCTAATATCTCCATGTCAACTTCCGTACAGAAATAAACGGGACGAAAGCTTTCTTTCTCTGTTATGCTTTCAACTCACAAGTGGTTTATAGTTTTTAATGAAATAGGGCCAGAAGATGTCCTGTCAAGAGAACTGAAAATAAACAAAGAATCACCGGTTGACAGAGCTCTTTATGTAATTATCTATACGTCTGCGAAGCTTAGAATATATAACGGATAGAAAGGCTGAGTCTTTTCCATAAAATCGGTTATTTATGAAAGCGCTGCAAACGTTAACGAACCTAAAAACAATAGCTATAAAACTCATACTGATTGTCTAATCAGGAACAATATTGAAAGACGAATAAAGGCAGAAACTTACCATGTATCAATTTTTAATCGAAAAATGCTGAAGTTCTAAGCAAGTGATGTCTTTACCGGTGTAAATTATGTATAAAGCATTCTTGTCTGATTAAATATTAAACACACATGCGATTTTGGCGCTGTCATCGTCGTCAGGTGGATGGCGGTTCCTTTTGTTAGTATTAATTTAATTTCAATACGTAAGCGCAATCCATTTGACGAAAGTCGGAAACCACGTTATAGAAAAGTTTAGTATCAATAAATGGCTAGGGGACAACTAATCCGCAAACGTATACGTCAAGATCTGGCCCCTCCCCGTCTCGAACAAGCCACGCCCATTACTATCGGTAGTATGGTAAATATTGTAGTGTCTTTTAACGCTAATATTACATCATAATATTTAATTACTACTATATATATATATAATTTTGTTATTTAAAGATACAAAGATTTATCATTTTGTAAAACAGTTTCTTTTATTCTGTACAGCTTTGAAATCAATTTAAAGACTTGTATTTGTGGTATTCTGGTCTGATGCAGCTCTCTATGCTAACCATCTTGCGCAAGCCTTTCATTTCCGCATAACTACCACATCTCACATCTTGTTCTTTTGTTACCCCACACACTTCCCTGTAATGCCGATTTTCAAGACCCTCATGTCTCAAAAAGTGGTCTATTAATCTATTTCTTCTCTTAGTGAAAGTCCTCCATACAGTTTCCTCTCCTCTTATTCTGCTTATAGCTTCCTGGTTACTAACTCTACCCACACATATAATTTTCACATTATTTCCCTCTCTGCATCTCCTTCCACGTTTCGTACCCATATATAGTTACACTCCATAAGGAGATTTTTAGTAATGATTTCCTAATAAACATATAAATAATTTAAATATTCGGAATTTAATCAAAGTTTTTCCTTCATTCTATGCAGTTTTTAAATTAATTTAAGAACTTTATCATTCCAATATTTCAAAATTAGTAATTATTTTCCTTCACTACAAATAAAGGTTTGAAATTAACTTTTAACATTTTCTCATTAAAATACTTAGGGTTAGTTAGAGTAAAATGTACCAAGGACAATTCCGTTTTACCATCTTCTGCCTGAGCATAGTGTGTCGGTGCTTCTGGAGCAACACACTTGTAGTTATATTAACAAAAATATTTGATTAAATCATTGAAGGGATCTTATAATGTAATCTGAGAACAAATTTATGTTATTCTCTGGCTTGTATTTGTTTTGCTTAATTGTTGGTATTCACAATTTCGTCCGCCTTTTTGAGGAATTTTCGGAACACGATGATAATTGTACGTACCAACAGACTATGACGTCACTAGTTGTGCACCAATCACGTGTTAGAGGGTGGACTTCATAGTTACGATGGAAAGCTCATAAAACTTTTCGTAAATTATGTTGAACAAAAGTAAAATTTATGAACATTGTACCGTTTACAGTTTTTTATCTCAATAAAACAACCTTCTCTGTAAGTAATGTCTTTTTACGACAGACGAATTCATAAATAGAGCAAATATATATAATTTTGCGTGGAGGGTATTTCCTGATCCCTCTAATATTCATCTTTCGATGACGTAAAAGAGTGACTGACAGGCGTATTTCCTCTTCTGATACAACTTATATATAAGCATATTTTAAAATTATGTTGAATTAACTGATTATATATGCTAATATATTACTAATAGTGATGATCTATTGAAATATTTTCATTATAATTATTTATCTCAGATTTTAATAACGAATATTTCAGCGGTAGATGCTCAATCAATATCAGCTGGCCATTTCCTATATTTATTGGCTTATTTTCCTTTACTGTTTCAATTCCTTCTTTTAATTTTGTTCTTATTTATTATTTTCTCTTACCTTTTTATTTTTTCCTTATATCCCTCCACTAATTCTTCGCAACTTTATTTAAATGTTCCTTCTTTTACTATTTTTCTTACCTTACCGTTTGTATTCTTTTCGTATGCCTTTCTTAAAGTTCGCTATATTGCTACTTTATTTTCTAACGTATACGCTTTATGTCATGTACTATTTTTTTCATGTTTTGAGGTTCGAATTTATTGTTTCATACCTCGACCGAAGTGAATTCCTTTCCCAGTCTAGGGTTCGTAATGCACGTTTGATTATTGATGCATCTATAAGTAGCCTACATCTTCAGCACACGACATCTGCAAGTAACGGTAAGCTTCGGTATCCTACACCAGCAATTAAAACTCTTCGCCGATGGTCTCTAATTAACGCCATAATTTCCCCCTGCAATCGGACTTGCGGTCGGCGTCATTACCTCAGTAATGATAGAAAATTGTATTAAAGAATCTATGCTAAATTAGTAACCACCATCAAGTGCACATGGAGTGAGGTAACCTAATTGCCAAATTCCATGGCGAGTGGTGGTCACGCTGTTCCCAATTCTTACTTCATTACAATAAGTGATTAATGTTCAGAAAATTCATTAAAACAGATTATATGATGCACGACGTTAATAATATAAATGAGGAATATTCATCCCTCATTCATTTGCAAAGAAAATTATGTGTGTAACGTGGCTGTACTGTATATCAATTACAGATTTAGGGCAATTAGACCGAAAGCTTGTGATTTTGATGTATGACGATGCAATAAATTAATATCTGAGAACGCTTTAATTAGCTTGATAACCTTCTAAAATTGTACCATGGTTTTGTTTAAAACACTATTTTGAGGTTAAATGCGCATCAGGTAAAATGATTGAGTGGTGAAGTCACAGTGAGATATCTCCGTCAATACGAGTAGGAATTGAAAACACAATTACGAGTATTGGAATCATGATGAGTATCTACAAATGGCAAATAAGAAGAGATTAATATAGTTTCATTACATATATCTCCCTCTGTTAATAAGACTTTCTCAAATCGTTCTGAGAACTAGGGGATAGGGAGACCTGACAACGCGCTCTTTACCGCTTAAACTACAGTAGTATCGTATAAAACACTGTTCCGGACTATACAAGCAAGTACACGGACACCCAACTAGTTAATGAGAAACGTTTTTAGCGACAGATCGCAAAAAGTTAAAATCGAAGAACGTCGGGAGTTCCTCAAGGTTCTGCAGTCGGGCCATTACTGTTTTTAATATTTATCAATGATTTACCAACCTATTTAAAATCAGGGGGCAGGCTTTTCGCGGACGACTGCATTATCCACAGAAAGATAACGAACGAGCAACACACGTTAGTAGCTCTAGATAAAGTCAATAGCTGGGCTCAGGAAAGTAAAATGAAAATTAATGGATAGAATAGCAGCTCAATCTCTTTTGCAAAAACGCACGTTGACAAATGAGACAGACTATAGAATAGGCGGCGAACTAATTCCAAGGGTAACGAGCTGCAAATATCTGGGGATATATTTCAACAATAGACTTGGGAAGGAGGAACAGGTGAATTTCACGGCCCCGAAAAGCGTGGAATTCCTTCCATTTCATAATTAGGAACTTAAAAAGGGAAGTTCAAAATCAAAGGAGGTGGCATATTTATCCTTAGTTAGAACAAATTTCGAATATGGGGCGGCTTGTTGGGATTCCCTACCAAAAAAAATAAAAATTCATCATTAGAGAAGGTTCAGAAAAGGGTTGCTAATTTTGTGCGATTAGGCCCGGTTTTTTCGGAACGAAACGGTTCAACAACTACGTCGGGAATTATTGTCACAAAGGAGGGTTGCATTTGCTATTCAAAGCTTATACGGAGAAACTAATTTTATAATTCTTCTGACTGTAACTCGAATAATGTAGGCGAAAAGTTACGGCCAAATTTGGTCAGAATGAAAATTATTTATTTATTAAATTATAGCACGACGTTCAATAACAAGACTCGGAGACAGTTCGTGCTTCAAATAAAAATTTGTCGATATATCTTTTTGCAATCTGTGACTATAACAACTTTTTGGATTATTTTTGTACCGTTTTCACACCTGAGGAGGTTCCAAACAAAGGAACGAAACGTCGTGTTATAATTTAATAAATAAATAATTTTAATTCTGACCAATTTCGGGCGTAATTTTTCGCCTACTTATACGGGGAAAACCATGGATCGGAATTAGATCCAAAATGCAAAATCCCAGCGATCTAGGTAGATGCAACCATCAATTCAAACTAAAATGTAGAAAGCAAAAAACCGATGTTGCCAAGTTTACATTCTTAAATAGGGCCATTAATAATTTACCTGTGGCGGTGTTTGGCATAATTCTCTTCAGGAAAATAAATGTAAGATAAATCTGAGAAAACGTGTGAAGGGAAAGTGACTGACCTCAATAACACAAATATGGAGTCGAATTTTAATGATAAAGCCAAACTGAAGCGAAGGGTTAAGATTATCTAATTATTGTAGTGTTTCTCTTTTCTTTTTTTCAGGGATGTAGACATTTTAAAGCACAATGGTTTTATTTATATAAGTAATTTTACTGTGTATCTGCCACTGGGATAACGCCCAATTGTAGAGCAATAGTAAAAATAAATATTAAATATTCGTATGGAATGTCTGTAAGGGTTTTAAAACATTAATTCTTTTAATATTTAAAATTTTATTGAATTTTTTCAATAAAAGACCCAAAATAGGTAGCTTAACTGGTTGTTAACGCGGATTCCGCGTTCCTCCGTATTCGAGGATTTCTCAATTCCTTTAGGGCGCCAGGTATTTTTCACAAAAAACACCAAAAATGGATTTTAGTAGTTTTAATTCCAATCAGAGCACGAGAAATAATTATATCTGCAGGGCGTGCTCATTCTCTCGTCGTCCCGCCGACACAACCTGCTCCTTCCACTACCCCATGACAACTCTCAAAGCCTCGCCAGACTACATTGTTGGCCCAAGTTGCGTCAGTTCCTCAACAATTGCAACTCACAAGCTGTTAAGTGTAACTTTTCATGTTACAATATAAAAGGGTATTTCCCTGCATAGCTTCATTTAGGATGAGTCGTAGAAGTTTTCCACGGTCTTATAACTCTACAACCTGTAATTTCTCAACACTGAGTACGAAAGCTTTTTGTTCGGGAAGCAGAAAGTGACACGTAAATATTAGTTCTTCTACTCTTCAAAACGTTGATATGCGATCACGTTCCGGCCCCTAAGAGAAAATGTAATCAGTTATTGTGCCTCGTACTCAGTAAAAGAAAGTATCATCAACGACCCAAAAATCTTAACAATTAATTACGGAAGGGTGCCATTAAGCTCTTCCCCAGCGCGAGAAAAATGACAAAGACGGAGGCTGCAATTCGGAGGTCGTTAAAACAGGTCGTAAGTTAATCGGTTTGTTGGTTCCTTTGGGCTCCTTCCACGCCTTGAAGGGCACAGCTCTTCGCCTCGATGAACACTGCTCCCTTTTTTTATTTTATTTTTTTTTCTCTCTCTCTCTCTCCGGAAGGTTTGCCGTATTTGCGGAACCATTTAGCGATGCTTTCTCGACGTAATAAAATATTCAATGCCGCAATCGCGCCGAGTTTAAGCGGCGGAAAGCCATACATAGATTTTCATTAGCAACTTCCAGCGCATGCATTAATACCTTCGTTCGTCGCTGAAGCTTTGGAAACTTTTCAGCTTGCAGCTCCCGGTTCAACGCGGCGGAGCGTGATCGGAAATCGCTATCGTGCTCTATTAGTTAACATTTAGGAAAAGGGATTTCCCGGTTTAGGTACTGGTTGATGCGTCGCGTCGGCCCGTCGCATCCTATCAACAAAAATACACCCTGCACACGCGGTGACCGAATTTACTTACAGAGAATAAAACACTATTCCATCAATATTCACGTATGTTGAACCCTTTTTGCTATAATAAATCGAAAAAGGCAATTGAATTGATTTCAGTAATGAAAATCAACATTTAACATCAGTTATATTTTTTATATTATACCTTCGAGAATAAAAATAGGATTCCTTAAAAATTTTCCTAAATTTAGTGTTCTAGAACCTTTCAGCATTGTTGTTGTGGTATTCAGTCCTACTACTCGTCTGATTCAACCCTCCATGTTATCCCATCTTGCGCAAGCCTTTTCATTTCCACATAACAACTTCAATTTACATCCTTCCTAATCTGCCTAGCTTATTCCATCTTTGGCCTCCCTGTTCTATTCTAACCCACACACTTCCCTCTAATGCTAATTTTACAAGACCCTCATGTCTTAAAACCTATCCCTTCTCTTGGCCAACGTTCTTCAAATTGTTCTCTCTTCCCTATTCTACTTAGAACTTCCTCGTTAGTGATTTTGTCCACCCATCTGATGTTCAGCGCCACATTCTTTTCCCTTCTGCAACTCCTACCGTCCACGTTTCGGTCCCATATAACGCCACACTTAATTAGAACATTTTTAGTAATTATTTCCTAATATTCATACCCGTAAGTAAATTCCTCTTTCTTGCGAATGCCTCACTTGCCTGTGCTATCCAACTCTTTCTGTCTACTATTCTGTCTACAATTCCTAGTTATCACGCTTCCCATGCAGTTAACTTCGTTAAAAATATCCCTTCCCAATCTAAGACCCTTTGTTATTCCATTGTTTCCCATACTACACTCCATCACCTTGGTTTTCCCTCTATTAATCCTCATACTGAACTAGTACTCCAGGGCCAAGTTAATGCCATTTATTATGGTTTCCAAGTCTTCTTCTGACTCCCCTAATACTACAATATCATCGGCAAAGCGAAGGGTCTTTATTTTATCTTCTTGCAGTATGATTCCTGTTCAAAATTCCGTTTTAACTTTCTTTATCGCCTGTTTTATGTTTGCTCATTTTGTATTGAAATTGAACTGCACACAACGAAAAATATCCGAATATATATATATATATATATATATATATATATATATATATATATATATATATATCAAGCTGTAGCCGTAATAAAGGACAAAGTAAATTAGGAAATCCCCCCCAAAAAAATACTTTTACCTGTATAAAATTATATGTTTTGTAAACATTTTCGTTCAATCACGACTCCATCATTAGAGTAAGGACCACCAGAGAATAACAGTTGACTGAAACGAGTTTCTGACTGCGACTTCACATTTTAAAATTAGGGTGGACATAAAATGTTACACTAAAATATGGAGATGTTCAGAAGTTTTGCATAACAAAATTAATATGATTATGCTGTAGTCGTTGCTTACTTGTGACTTTCGAGCATTTGTTTAGGAAAATGTGGGACTAATCAAAAACGGACGTTTTTAATAAGGAATTAATTACCTTTTATTGTCACAGATCTAAAATTCTTAAAATGTCGCTGATTCTAACCAAACACGGTTTTAGACTATTACCATTATTCTCATTTTTAATACATAATTAAAAAATAACTGAAACTCCTTGCCTGACATTAAACATTTTTATAAGCTTTTGTGTGATAAGAATAGTTTGGCCATTTCTAACCGTAACTTCAATAATGTAATGAACGAGCTTGCATGAGTGCAGCTTGTTGAGTAGTTTGATATGATCCTGCGACTGTTTGTCGAGACAACGCCTTGAGGATGCACTCTGCGTTGCAGCAACGAGCGAGTCTCTTTGTAGCAGATGTCTGTATTCCCACTACGCTACCAGACTTTATTTTGTTTGCACTCGTATTTCGCACAGACGAGACGACATCCCCTCTATTCCTTACTCCTCGACTATCTGGGTCAAATACGTGACTAATATTGGAACATCATTTAGTAGTGGGACAGTCTTCACAATGCACAATTTCTTTCCTACTTCACATAGAAAGATCAGTAGAATTCAAAATTTAAATATATCTGGAATTCTTGCTGGACAGTTTGCTTTCAAAATTTTACGAATTTTAAGTGACTCAGATTCCATTCATTGTTTCCGTTACTTTTCTCGCGGAATGCGGTAAAAAAACGAATCTTTCAATTGTAATCGTCACTTTGAATTTTACATGGTGGATGACAGATTATGATAATCCCAAGGCTGTTAACTACTACGGAGAAAAAATTAACAGTTCATTTTCTATGAAGCAAAAAGAATTCCCTTCCATAACTTTGGAATCAGACTTTCTCACTTGAACTATATTTGTAAATATTGTAAAATGTTTCAATGGCAGTCCTTATATTTCTTAAAAATATTTTTACTGACTCATATAACAACTGGATAAGGCGCGAACAAGTCGATATATACAGCCATTTAATAATACTAAGATTAAAGACCGCAGAACAAATTACGGATTACCCATAGAAAAACATTCATTATCCACCAAGCATGACTTTAGCTGGACAGATATTGGCATCAATTTAGTTGAACTGAATCATTATGCCAGATTAATTTCAGAAATGAACTAAATTAATAAGAAATATACTTAAAGTGACAGAGTCACTAAATAAAATCTATGATCTTCTTCTTGGCACCGGATATCTTTGTTTTTCAAATTTTTAAATTACCTTTCCGACGTAGTTTCATGTTCCACTTCAGCGATCGGTGAAGGAAACGTCGCTAAGTTCAATTTATTATATTGCCCGTGTGTGTAAAATATCCAAGTCTTCCAAGAATTACATAGAATAATCAGACGTAGATTTAAAAATAGGAAAAAGGGTTTCATATAACTGTTTTTCTGCGACAACCGAGAAAATTCTACCGCTTCGTGACAGGGAGACGAAACTTTTATTTTAAAAATAAAAACAAAAAACTGTAAATTAATCACAAAACCAATATAAGCCAATTATTTGATGCAATGACACAGATACGTTACGACGTTTCGTCCAGAATTTTAAGACTTCGTCAGGTAAGAAGAGGCGGCGGCAAGTAAATTATTTAACACGAAATTAATTGAAAACTAGTAAAACAAAAATTAATATTTTACAAATTAATTGTTACATTAAATTTATATTTTATAATACAAATTTTTGCCTGTAGTTAAACATCAGATGAATTTATGTCTCCTTTTTTACCTTAAGAAATCGTGATATATGTGTGTGTTAAATAATACAGTTGTTTTCTGACTAAATGGCTGTTTTAGTGTTTATTGTTAAATTTATATATGTCTGATCAAAATTTTCCCGGTGAATTTGTTGAATAAAAAGTTCTTGGGTTTCAACCTGGGTCATGTTAAATTTGGAAGACGAGGTTTCGGAAAATATCTCATTCATCTATATCAAGTAAATTCCTGAACGAACACAGGAGACAAAAATGAAAACTTAGATGAGATTGTATATAAAGAGGCCTGAACACAAGTTCAGGTATTTACTTGTTCATCGAAACGTCGTCTTTCAGCTTTAACATTACCCGGGTTGAAACAAAATAACTTTTTATTTGCATATGTAAGCTTAATTTAAATATTAAAAACTGTTATTCAATTTATAAAGACCAAAAACTAAATATATACCCTATTTTGGTTAAATCCAAAAGATGAGAAATTTTTTTTTCAGAAAAAGTTTACACCTAACTACTGAAATGTTTCAGTTTTTTAGGTTATCTCTTTTTAGTTTGTATTGTTTAAGGGACACGAGGACTGAAATTTGAAATTCTTATAAATGAATTGACACTGAACTGAAAATTTAACTGCATGTTAACAATACACGTGTATCAATCTACAAAATTTTGTTTTTGTAAACTTGTTTTTTGTTGTTATATTTTGAATATTATTTTCAAAGTTTGGCAGTTTTGAAAATGTTCTTTGCGTTACGTACTTGAGTATGAGTATATTTTAGCTTTTTTACATTAATATGTAGGGATGATCTTTGTTATCAATTTTCACTATTATTTTTGAAATTGTATAAAATTATAAGAAGAAAATTATTTTTTTACTTCGGTTTTCAACACTTTCAAAAATTTTTCACATAAACTACTTGAACAATTAAAAAATTATACTTGTATTTCAAGGTATTAGCATGTAAATAATGTACCAAAAAATGAAGACAATTTGTGACGCATAGAAGGTTTTTGGTACCACAAATCATGAAGCTGAGAAAACCACATTTTTCTGAAAACAGTAATAATTTATTAATTTAGATCAAACATATTTAATAAAATTGTTCTGCAGCATATGTTACACCTTCTATCTTACGTTTGGAAGCTTCGTTTTTCAGTTTACTGTATTTATAGACATATTAGTATGAAAAAATTATAAAATAAATTTTTTTATATTTTGGCTGAAATTCATGTAAATGAATTGCTACACACATGAAATTTTAACAACGGACATGTGTAGCAATTTACAAAATTTTGTTTTTGTAAACATGAATTTTGTTGATATATTTTGAAAACTATTCTCAAAATTTGACAGTTTTGAAAATGTTCTTTGCGTTACGTACTTGAATATATTTTAGCTTTTTTACATTAATATACAGAACTGACCATTTTTATTTATTCTCAGTATTATTTTCTATGTTTATTAAAATTTTATGGAGCAAATACGTTTTTACTAAGAGCTTCACACGGTTACTTAAAAATTGGCCCTTTTCAGCACTTTGAAATTTTTTTCACCTAAACTACTTGAACGATTAGAAAACTACTACTTTTATTTGAAAATATTAGCTTGTATATAATGTACAAAAATTATTAAGACAATATCTTAATATTTGGTACCAGAAAAAAAAAGGTAATAATTTATAATCACACGTATTAATTAAAATTGTCCTGAAGCATATGTTACACCTTCCTTCTTTTGTTTGGCAGCTTCCTTTTTCAGTTTACTGAATTTATAGGCATGTTAATATATAAAAATTTATTTCACATTTTGGCCAAAATTTCAGTCTCCATGTCTCTTAATTCAAATTTTAATCACTCCTACAATTAACTTTTTTAATGTATGTACGATATATATAGTAAGGCGACTTTACGTTATCTTTAAGATAATGCATGTATAGAAATAAAGTGTTATTCCCGTATCAAAATACGCGTTAGGGAAGTGAAAGATTGCAAAATAGTTGGAAAGGACGGTCACTTCCGATATAAATGGATTTCGCTCCCCTTCGCATATTCTGCAACTTGGGATGGAGCAATTACTTTCCGTCAAGACAGCTAGGCCCCGGAAAGTTTCTTGTTTTTCCTCGCGAGTCTTTGTCGCCATCCATTTCACTAACAAACGCTTGCAATAAATTACCCGGAGAGGCAAGTTGGCCACAGACCAGAAGTCCTAACTGGAGGAAGCCTTGAACAGTCACATTATAAATTCAGCTATCCGTGCTTTTTTTTCTCCCTTTTTGCGTCAGGGTCGTCCATCATTGCTCGTAGGTGATTAACTGGGTTATTGCAATTAATTCCTTAGTGTTTTCCCTTTGTTGGTCACTAACAACATAACGACGTCGACTGGGGGAGATGCGCTACGACGTTCATCTTCCCCCAGCCAGAATGCACACGAAAATAACTACTTTATAAGAGAAAATAGTCGCCTCCGAAATCCAACACCAGCAATTACTTCTCGTCTTGAGGTTCCTAAATAAGTTTACTGCACACTTGAATGCCAATTACGTGTACGTCCGCACACATCATTTAGCCAGGAAAGTAGCCCCTAGTCTCTTCATCAATAACTGTGGGTAAGAGTTATGCTCACTCAGCCTTCGGCAGTAATGATCCAGGCGCTTTATAATTACACTCAAAATATCTCAGTTTTGTAACATTAAGTCTGCCACTGAAAGTTTCGTCGGTATTGATTCTACTTGCAACAACACCTCAGTCAGTTTAATATCTCTCTAAACTGACGAGTGCAATCCCAAGCATTTTCCAATCTCTCGATAGCTTCAAAAAGTCCAGTATAATTCTCAACAAAAATTATGCATCTATATCAACAGACGCACGTTTGATATTAATCAAAATGTGACAAATCATCAATATGTTACAGTATGAAGACCAATAAATAAAAAAATGTAATTAGTAATTTATCTGACAAATAATTAAATGAGTGATAACAGCCTCTCTTTATTTTATTTAAAAGATTAAATGTACTACGTTTCGTCTCTTATTTGAGACTTCTTCAGGTATACTAAAATATAAATAAAAATACATTTCCTGTTCTTAAATAAAATAAAACTGACAGAGAAGCTGTTATAATGCATTTTAAAAAAGTATGTTTTTTATATTTACATAACTGTCAAAAAAACAGAGATATATTTAACTATACGATAGGAGTTGGAGATAGGAAAATGTGGTGCTGTAGAAGAATGTTGAAAACCGGATGGATGGATAGAATCACTAACGAGGAAGTTTTAAACAGAATATGGGGAGTGCCAACAATATGGAGGACGTTGACCAAGTGAGCAGATAGATAAATAGGCCACGTTTTAAGACATGAGGTCTTGTAAAATTAGTATTAGAGGAAAGTGTGTGGGATAAGAACAAAAAGAGAGGCCAAGGACGGAATACGCTAGCAGATTACGGAGGATGTGGGATGTTGTAGTTATGCGGAAATGAAAAGGCTTGCGTAAGATTTGTTAGCATGGAGGGTTGCATCAGACGAGTCAACAACAGTTGAAAATGGCAGACTAGCAAAAAGATTCAATTTGTTATATAATTTTTTTATTTAACAAACAAATACATTTAAGGATAATTGGTCTTCTTGATTAAAATCAATTCAACAAATCCTTTCATCAATATAATTTGAAAAAGGTAAGTGAAGAAAAGTCCAGTAGCATGTGGGGTTACACACGGCAGTGTTCCTGACTAATTACTTTGTTCTTTGCGGTGCTGACATTCCCGTATCACAAAACACAATAACAGGAACGTTTGCCGATGACACTGCCATCATCTCCAGTCCTAAATTGCCACCATTAATCTACAGGATCACCTATATGACCTAGAAGAATGGCTACAAAAATGGAAGGTTAGGGTAAACAAGGAAAAGGTAACACACTTAAATTTTCTTTACGGAAAGGTACGAGTCCCATAGTATAATTGCAAAACGTTGAAATACCTCAGATTGAGAGCGTCAAATACCTGGGAACCAACATAAACAAAAAACTGAACTGGAAGAAGCACACTACAAAAAGAAGAGAAAGAAACTTGAAATAAAAGCAAGGGACGAATATCGGAAGCATCCAGAGATTCCAATCAAACATTCTTCGATAACTATCGAATGTCCTCATGGCACGTAACAAAACCATTCCATCCATGAAGAACTGCGCGTCCCTACAGCTTATCAAGTTTATCCGCGAAATGTCCACCAAACACCACAACAAAATAGTGCACCATCCAAAACCACTTTTAAAAGAACTGTCGAGCAGCAAAAATCCAACAACCCCTACAATTATCACCTCTCCCAAAACTATTTACCTCTCTCCAAATATTAACCGCAATAAAAAACCTAAAAAAACAAAGCCTTCCCAGGTCATGACCTCATCACCAACCGCCACCTAAAACATCTTCCCAAGAGAACAATAATCTTAATCACTTCTATCTTCAACGCCATCCTCAGAACTACCTATTATCCAACCAAATGGAAACACGCAGCAATAATAATGACACCTAAACCAAACAAACCAAAATCCCACCCTGAGAATCGCCATCCAATAATTCTCCTTCCTACATTATCCAAATTGTTCGAAAACCTACTACTCCCCCACCTAATCAATCAACTTTCCTTTCTGATTCCAGACACGCAATACGGGTTTCGCCCAAAACACTCCTGCCTCCCATCAAATATACCGTCTCTTCAACCTCATAAACAACTCCTTTGAACAACGCAAATCCCTCATCAACACCTTTATTGACATCGAAAAAGCTTTTGATAAAACCTACCACTCTTCCCTACTATCCAAAATTAAAGACTTCCTAAATGAAACCCACTACAGAATACTCCTGAACTACCTTTCTAACAGAACCTTCTCTGTCAAAATAAATAATCACCTCTCCCAACCTTACTCAGTAGCGGCGGGCGTCCCCCAAGGAAGTGTCATTGTCCCTTCCTATACAACATCTTCTCCCACGATATCCCACAACATCCCAACACTAGCACAATCTTTTTCGCAGACGACATAGCCATCTCCTATGAAACCTCTTCTCTCATTTCCAACTTCCAACCACTCCAATCAGAGCTCAAAAACCTAGAGCAATGGTCCAAACAATGGCGAATCAGTATCAACCCCACCAAATCAATAACCATCCCATTCACTCTAACCAAAAAACCTCCTCCCCAAATCCGCATCTAAACAAGTCATTAATGCCTACAGAAACCACCTACCTCGGAATCATGTTTGATTCTAAACTTTCCCAGCAAGCATCGAGCTTATATGAGGTTTTGACTTATGCTCAATTATGTAAATAACAGGTAAAATGAAAGTTACAAGATGTAATTTAATTTGTATTAACCGATGTTGTAATCCTAACTTGTATATAACTATTTACTGTTAATGTTTTACAGATAATGTGGGCATCTATGGTTCGATAATAACGAGGAAGATATAAACTTTTATTTCTTTTTTTATTGGTTGATAATGAATTTAATTGTATTGTTAATTAGTGATTTATGAATCCTGGATTATTAAAACAATGTCTGTTTTTAAAATTAACTGAATGTTCTTCATGCTTAATACATACAATTGTAACTATCCTAGATTTATAGCCACTACTTATATCTAAAATACAGACTTTGGACCAGATTATACAGAAATTGTCGTTCAAAATATGACTCGACAATCGCTTTTCTAGATTTAGTTATTTTCTTTAACGGCTATCATATTGCCTCTTCTGGATAGAAATAGATTCGTAGATAAACAATTGTTAGAATAAAGTTCGTAAACTGATCTGCGATATTTGTTTTTTTTTCTTTCAACAAACTCTTCTGATATTTTGTATAAGGGTTGATATACTATACATGGATTTATATATTAGCTCAATGTTACATGAACTGAAAAATAAATGTGTTAATAAGTGGTATACTTTCTAATAGAATGGCATGGTAAGGCAGGATGTTAAATCTCTAGTCACATTTTTATTACATTTTATTAAAATATTTGTTTGTCTAATTCCAAGAAAGAAGAATTTCTTCAATTGAAGCCATGGAATTAAATTTAAGAGATGAGAATGCAAAAAAGTAAATCGGGAATCAAGCCCGGAACCTCCCACTTACCCGAAGTTAGATCCGTCCATCCTTGAATATATATTCATAGAGAAATTAATTATTTTAATTGAAGCTGGGCCGAAGGCCATGAAACTAAATGAAAATAATGGATTCACCTTTGATGAATTTGCACAATGTCTTTCTTAACTGATTTCCTACAGTTAGATTGTGAAGAGTGTGGTTAGTAAACTGTAGATGAGTCAGATCCTCTCGGGAAATGACAACCCTGAGGAGTTCTGGAAAGTCCAGCAGGGCTGACTTTCTCCAACTGGGGTTTCCTACTCCCAAACCCCATTGGCCTATGTTTTTAAATTAAGTCTCCCGCAAGCTGAGACGAACTTGAGTAGTTTGAGGGTTGCGAGAATGATGGTCGCAGACCTTCGGCATACGGTATGAGTTGTTCTCTGATCCCATTGGACAGGTCGGCCAGCTGCCTCCAAAATTTGATCGAGGCGTGTAGTCCGGTTTATTGCGACCCCATAACAATTTGGCATCATGCAGGATTTGTAGGGTTTTCCCTCTATCACATTACAGCGTGAAAACCCTACTCAACCCTCGGTTACTTTGCTCTACTTTCCACATTCTTTTCAATTTCCCTCCTATTCTATTTAAGGGAAGTTGCCAGGTTCTGTAGACTGTTAACACCCCTCCCTCTGGTCCCAAATAAAAAAAACTTAATGGATTGTCAGACTAAACTAATTAAAAAATTTCTTCTCTTACTTCTAGTCTTTAACATCACATAAATATAATAAATTTCCAATCGATTAGTATCTCGATACAACAGAATTTCATAAGACGTTTTATTGTTCAAAAGTACAACTTTATTATACCAGTATGTTTAATTACAATATGTTTTCAGAAACAAAAGATGGAGGACTATTAATTGATCCCTAATTTACATTTTTAGGAAAGCAACTGTCACTGTTATTACTGTGGCCATTTTGGAATCAATTTGCTTTACAAAAACCCAGACCATATATTTTCCCATAGTAAGATATTCGAGAACAACAATACTAGTACGTGAAGAAACCAACGTAGAATAGCTCCGAGAAACCTCTTATCGTCTCTTATACTTACGTATTTCGTGATATTGAGACTGAAAATATTTTCCTATCAGCTTACCGTAATGAAACAGGATTATGTGTCATCATTTTAGTCTAGTAATTATACACTTGGTGCTGTTTCATATATAAAGCATCTATGCAAATGATCCTTAATGACGGTCGTAAAAGGATAATGAAAATAAAACCCAAAGCTCCCGACTGATGGACGCGGATATTATTACGTAACTCGACCAATAGCCGCAAATCAAGGCACGTGTAAACTTTTCTCAAGTTGATCTGTGACGTGTTAAAAAAATATTACATTTCGTATCTAAACTCTTAGAAGTATTTGAGTTACATGAATGGCTTTCTAATTCAGCCCAAAAGCAGCTCACCTAATTTTAGAATCCATTAGTAGTTAATTTCCACAATTTTTTCGAGTATTAGCACAGGCATACTTTTGAAGCACTTTTGGCTTATATCCACATTATTTTAAAATTGTTCAAATATGGAAATATCATTGAGTTTTAAGAAAAACACCTGCGTACTTTTGTTAGTATTTCTTGTATCTGTCAAAGTATTTACCACAGCTTACCTCCATCATATTTTTTTTAACGGAGAGATTTTATTTTATGAGCTACATGTAACGCGATCAGGCTTTATAAATTTGCTTTAAACTTTGTGAGCCTCTGAGTTTATTTGGTAGCAGTTTACGAAACCGCAACGGAAGCGAATTACCCTCTATAACTACACGCCTTCCACCTTAAATTGCCAACTCATTTATGAATTAAGCTTTTGTGGGTTCCAGCCGAGTAATTGGTCACGCCGGTTTTAATGTCGGAAACTACCGTTTTCGTCTGCATCATTTCGGTTAGGAAACTGATTATGTAACCTGTATATTGCCTCCGAACACTCTATTAAAGGATTTTGAAGAGCACAGGAATCGAGAAAGAAGGCTTACCCTTAAACTCTACAGAAGGCAGACAGAAGTAATTAGTATTGAAGATCAAGAAAATAAAGTAAAAATGAAGAATAGAAGGATGCAGTCTTTCGCCCATGTTGTTTAACTTATATACAGAACTGGCGATGGAGAAAGTTAAAACGGAATATGTAAAATTAATCATACTGCAAGGAGGAAACATAAAAACCTTACGGTTTGACCGTTAAATTGCAATATTAGGGGAGTCTGAAGAAGACTTTGAAACCACAATAAATGGCATAGATCTTGTCTTGGAGAAAGAGTTCGATATGAGGATTAATAGAGGAAAAACCAAGGTAATGGAATGAAGTATGGGAAACAGTAGAATAGCACAGGGCGTGTTATAAAAAGAGGTATTTAATTACGGGCAATGTAAGTGTTAAAATTAGGAAATTATTATTAAAAATGTATGGCATGGAGTTTGGCGTTATATGGGTGCGAACCGTGGACGTTAGGAGTTTCAGAAGGGAAAAGAATAGAAGCCTTTGAAAGGTGGTGCTATAGGAGAATACTAAAAATCAGATGGATGGATGGAATTACTAACGAGGAAGTTCTAAGCAGAATAGGAGAAGAGAGAACAATATGGAGGACTTTGGCCAAGAGAAGGTATAAATTAATAGGCCACGTTTTACGACATAAGGGTCTTGTAAAATTAGCATTAGAGGGAATTGTGTGGGGTAAGAATGGAATCGGGAGGCAGAGTATGGAATACGCTAAGCGGATTTTGGAAGATGTTCTGCAGACATTCAAAAACTTTCGCAAGATATGTTAGCATGGAGAGTTACATAAAACCAGTGCTAGGACTGAATACCACAACAAAAACATCTCTCATCCGCAAATATTTAGGTAAAATAATATTTTATGTTTTGGACCACTTCCTCAATCTATATAAATAAAAATAAACCAACACGATTAAAGATGGTCATTTATTATCTCGATTTATAACGTGAAACAATAAAATATTTCAGTTGGTTGACTATTTTTTAAGTCTTTGAAATCTAAAAGAAAAGATAACCTAATGTAGGGCGTGTAACGAAAATTAATTAGTGGACGGCCTACAAAGTTTAGAAGATGAGGAATGTAGTTTTAATATCATGATAAATTCTACATTGAGTTGCTCCCAGATATAGTAACACCAATGGGCTTGGAATAAGCGAGATAAAGTTATTTGAAGCAGACATAAGGAAACAGATTGTCTTTGAAATTAGGGTAAAGAAAAAATTGGATTTGAATAGAACTCAGCATTTGGAGGCTGTGAAGCATGAATTAAAGGATCAGGAAGGAAAAATGTTGACGACACCGGTATTCAAACGTGGTGCTTGTAAGCATCTAAGCTCCTTCAGGAGTAAGCCTTTCCCATCCTTTGTATAGATCTGAGGTCATGTAGAGGCTGGCGTTCTAATCCTAGTAAAGTCGAGACTTTCCCATCCTGAAATTGGTCTTCAGTACCCAATACTTTTGTTTCATGAGGGAACGTTTCTGATTGATACGTTTAAAATTGTTTGAGAGTTAATAATGCTTACTTGCATGCGAGACACTCCAGGAAGTCAACAGTATCACAAACAAGGTTAATGTGGATTAGGAAAATTAGAAAAATCAAAGCACACCGTTTCGTTCAGATTATACCAGTTAAAACTGGAGCATGATGGCCCTGGTCGTTAGATTCATTTTGGTCACCATGGTGTAATCGTTTGCGTTATTAATCATTGCTAAAGAAAGCACTTAGACAATGTTTCAAGTCACTGTGATATCTCTTCTCCCATTGGTTGCTGAGGCCACTCCTAATAAGTCCTTTATTTATAGTTTGATGTTAAAAGATTCTAGAAAACTTACTTTGTCTATTTTCAATTCGCTGGCTTATCAGACTGTGCAGAACGTGTCTGCCACATGTTACTTAAAATGAGAACAAGATTGACAAAACTGATTTTCTCGTATTCTACATTATATCATAATTAATGCAAACCCTACAGTAGTAACCGGTAGGGCGTGGAGCAAATGCCAAAACCCCATGCAAGTTTTCCGACGTCTGCCCTGAGTCACTTTTATAAGAATATCAAGTAGAATCCTGGTCAACCCTTGGCTACTTTCCTTTCCCTTCTGTCTTCCCCTTTTCAGTACGCTTTTAAGGGTAGTCCGAAGACTGTATCTAGCCAACGTCAAAATAATGAGTTTCCTCAACACTTAAACTTTCACAAAATATTCCTACCGTTCTATTTTGTGTCTGGATTAATTTATTTGTTAAGACCTATTTTTATGGAAATTGTTATACTTTTTTATTCCTGTTATACTTTTTTTATTCCTGTCTAATAATTTGTATCGGATTACAACAAACCTCTATCTGTGAATCTGTACTGATTTGTATGCACCAGATCTGAAAATTTCAACGCTTCACCAATAACGGTTTGGGGGAAAAGGTACTTAAATATCACTAATATAACATTGGTGAAGTAGTCCCCGTAAAGGTGAGCTGCCACCATGTGGATTACACTCACTAAAAAAAAGGTACACTGAACATTTCCCATCGATGATGTTAAATATTTTAAGGACTACACAGGCGCTCATAAACGTGATAACGAAAGGTAATCTCCCATCCCTTGTTGGATCTCACGAGCATGGAGCATCAAAATTGTTAAAGGTCCTAGTTTCTTCGAAATGTGTTTCGAATTATAACTTGGAACAAAGAAATATTGATGATGTTTGCAATGTTTATTCAAATTTAAATAAATCAATCGTTGGCATATAAGGTCAATACTTACGACGATTTACAATAAGTTAGATATTTCCTTCTTATGAAAAAATGTCGGGAAACATTTACTTTTCCAATATCGTGGAAAGATATATATTTGTAGGTTCCGTTTATTCATTTAACGTGGACAAAAATTGATTTTAACAGCATAGGAAGGGAATTGAAAAGGGGGGGATGTGGAAAGTAGAGCCAAGGGTTAACTAGGGCCCCCGGGCTATAGTTTAAGGATCCTAACCGGTGTTTCGCCTAAAGAGATGCAGGGAAAACCCTAGAAAACCTGCATCAGGTAGATTGGGCATTGTGTACTATTCTTACGCCCTTCCGAATGACGGGAGATGAGTTTGCTGTTGAGTCGCAGCATTCCCTTCTCCGAGTCTCCACCAGTTTTAAGAGGCAGTTGACCGACTGATCCAAGAGAGAGAGGTGTTACAATTGAGTACTTGTGCCTCTGGGAACTTACCACTTAGAAGTGAATGATTAAAAGGACTAATGGTGTTAGTTATCCTGTTAATGAGGAACTGTGGTTGAGAAAATAACGGATAATAAGATTAATTTAATTACCACTGTCAGTTTGAAGAATATATATATTGTCTGTTCACTTGGTACCTATTAATATTCTTAGTAATCAGGATGTGACGTCATCCTGGACGCATAAGTGGTACCTAAATTCATCATCGAAACTCTTAATTATTTAGAGTTAGTTCGATCTGTATATAATCGAACCTGAGCTATATTCTGTATCGACAGGATATTTAATTGATTATTCAAATGTATTAAATTAATTATCAACACTAAAGAGGGTCGATAAGTAAATATTAAGATAAAAATAAATAACCCGAACGATTGTAATATGTGTGAGATATATTTTTTCTATGACACTTTTTCAACAGCCTGCATTTATTTTTAATTTTCACAGAACGTTATCGATGAATAAGTAGGTTAAGAACAGATGCATCTTGTATTTTACAAGAAATATGCATACAGTTTCTCTACTATAAGACGTAACGTCCCTTCTCAGGTTTTTATAGTTTATATACGAGAATATATTAAAGTAGCTTTCCATGATAATCACTCCAATTTACGTCACTGTTCTCCCGTAAATACTGTGTCCATTATAATTTACGTAAGCTTCGGGCAGACAGAAGGACCGCGCCCAACCTCGGATACATATTTGCTTACAAACTAATATTTACCGATACCAGTTTATGTCCACGTGTTGTTATCGTGTTGAAATGTCCGATGTTTCTGCGGCTGGAGGAAGGAAAGACAAGACTAACGACACGGACTTTCCCGCTGGACAGACAGCGTCGTTCGTAATTGTTAATGGTCGGTATAACACTCCTCTTCAGAAACCCAGAAGGACGACGAGTCTTTTGGGGCCAGCTTATAATTCGTAGCAACCTCGTGGAATCGTCCTCCAGATTTTGTTCCTGTGTTTATTAGCGCTTTCGATTCACAGGACTTATTTTATGTTTCGCTTTCCAAACTATTCAGTCGGACTATGGTCCCCGATTCCAGCCAAATGATGAAACTGTTTCGCCCTTTTCTGCCTGACTCCTTTCCCCCCGTCTTCAGTCATCATTCACCTCCACCTCTTCCTGGCAACGCTTCCTTCCAAGACGTCGCCGAGAGAAATCTCGCAGTCTTATTTCTGAATAAATTTCTCCAACTTTCCCATTGCCTTAAGTGCTTCTGTTCAGGAGAGAGATTAAATGAAAAATAACCGTGTAGAAAAAGGAGTGACGATTGGACGGAGATGTAAGATCAGAGGAAAGGCTGAAGCTAAGCAAAAATACATATTCATCAGCCAAGAAGCTCTTCCCGTTCCTCAGGGCGAAAGTAAATGTGGAACAGTTGAAATGAAGGGAAGGAAGGAGACGATTGAAAATAATTATATTAAGAAAAAATTGAGATAACTGGATCTGTAATATCATAATCTAAACAAAGTCTCGTAGTAGAATCATTATTTTTTAAATTGTAAGTATATCCAATTGCAAATTATTCATCGCCATTTTTCCTGTCTCAATTTCACAACATATTGATTTCTGTTTCCCCTCTAATAATCTAATTCGAGAACGTTTTAGATCCTTCGCTATTATTTGTGGTGTTGTATCCCGTTATATAATTCCTTATTATAATGACAAGAGTAAAAGCTGACCGAACCCCTTTCTTCAGGAAAGTTATATGAAGCAATTACTATAACTTTCAGAAGTTATTCGAGATACAAGCCCGTTTCTAAATTTGGAAAAATAACGTGTGATTCAATAACAACATTCCAGCTTCGTAATGAAATTATTAAAAAAAATAGGAGGGAATTGTTCTAAACGGTCTACAGTAAATTTTACTTAGTTTTTTCTGGGGGTGGGGGACAAGCTACTTGAGCCAATAGCATAGGAAGGAAATGAAAAAGGGGAATGTGAAAGGTAGATCAAGGTAGCCAAGGGTTGACTAGGGCCCTAGGGCTATAGTTTAAGGATCCTACCTGGTTTTTCACTTTAAGGAGATGCAGGAAAAACCTTAGAAAACCTGCATCAGGGAGGTCAGGCATTGGGTACTATTCCAACTGCCTTCCGAATGACGGAAGATGAATTTAATGTGGTGTCGCAGCATTCTGTTCTCAGAGTCTCCATTAGTTTTAGGAGGCAGTTGACCGACTGATACAATGGGATTAGCGGACAACTCTTACTTTATGCCAATGCTAAAGTGATGAATGTGTCTCGGCAAGTGAGGATCTTGAAAAAAAGCAGAGATAGCACAAAGCACCCCAAAGGTAAGCTCCGCAATCAATCAGGGGTGAAATACCTGCGACAGAAAGCTCCCACATGTACCCCTTATTTTATTATCTGGTCCTTTTGAAATAACTAATGGTAAAAAGGCCTATAAACCAGAACAATTATTAAATTTATTGACATTAGTTCATTACACAACGTTTCGTCCCTCATTTTGGGACCTCATCTGGTGTATAAGAAACAAAAATTTAGCAGAAATAATTATGCTGTGCATGTCGCACAAGCGTAAATCAGAACGGAAAACAGTACAAAATTGGTTAATTATTTCTCATATTTATAAAAATTCAACTGATATTTAAATAATAATAAATATGTTTAATTGTCAGTTCTTATTTTATTTAAATAATGAACTTCACTACGTTTCGTCTCTCATGTGACCCTTCTTCGATCAATAAAATCAATCAATCAATAAAAATGTATCTGTTGATGGACCTCACTCCATAACTCCTTCGGCTGAGAGATAATTTTTTATACCTGAAGAAGTCTCAAATAAGAGACGAAACGTTGTGTAGTTCATTATGTAAATTAAATAAATACTTACAAAGAGGCTGTTACACCTCATTTACTGTTTATGTAATTGTTAGTATTGCTAGTATACCAGTATAAGCTCCTAAAACTGTGTTTTAGGGAAAAGGAGAGAATCCAGAAACGCGTGTATTGCGGGAAAGCGGAAAAATTGACTCACAGAAAAATTTATTTACTTACTGTACTACAGTTGGCCACATGCTCGATGACAGTCATAATTAAACGTATGTGATAAAAGAAAGACACATTTATGCATGTAGAGAAAAAAAACTAGAAGAAAATTTTGAAAAGTCCTTAAAGTCCTAGTTTCTGCATTCGCTTCCTACTCCACTTCCCAAGTTTGCTTATACTTTTTGTGTCACTTCTTTAACAATATCACTTATCGTTCTCAAATCTGTTCCTATACATTGCTTTCAAATTTAATCTAAATCTATTTTCCAATACCGTACTTTCTCTACTTCAATCCACTATTATCCTATAAAGTATGAAATTTTTTGTGAGCCTGTTCTTCGATTCCTAGCATTGACTTTCAATTTCGGGTTCCGCCTTACAAAATATTAAAGATTTTTGCATATACACCGTAAAAAGCATATTTTTCGCCCTTCTATTCGTAACGTGACCCTGCCTAATTTTTCCGCTTTTTGAAATCCGTGTTCGTTCCCCTTTGATAAAAATTTTCAGTTCTTTTCCGAACCTTTTCGAATCAATACTTTGTGGTATCTATGATAGGGAAACATGTGTGTAGAGGAAGAAATTTCGCAAAAATGAAACGTTAACACAGTTTTCAAAGTATTTTTAATATAATAATCATTTGTAAAATTTGTAGAATTGAATGGTTGAAAATCCGCGTCGACATTTAATGGTTAGCTCAGTGTCAATTTTTTGTCTAATGCTGTTCCTGACAATTTTTAACTAACGCGTAACTGCAGTTGAAGCAAAAATAAATAAATGTGAGGTAAATTATTGTTTTTAGAAACACAGAATAATATTTTAATATAACAACAGACATTATTTCAGCCAGAATGGTTCACGGAGAAAATTATAATAACTGATTAATAACGTAGAATAAATCATGGAAACAAAATAATTTTGTAGATATCCCACCTATAACTCAGAGTGTATATAAAATTTATTTTTTAGAAAGACGGTTATGACATATGTACATTTAAGCATGACTTTTATTTTATTGTGATTTATTTTCCTTCGTACTGTTCAGCAAGGGCAATTTTTTATCAAGTATTAGATTTAAGAAAACATTAAAATTAAATTTTATCCATCCATCCAAAGAAAGTTTCCTTAATATAAATGTAACCAACATGCATTTCCATCAAGTCTTAAAAGTACTACAAAATTTTGAAAAGAATATTTTGCATAATTGAATGACTATTATAAGTAAATCAGAGATGAAAATAACACTCATCTTCATGCTTTATGCATGTTCTTAACTGCATTTAATCCAAACTTATAGGGAAAATATTTAAAACAAATTCGTAATTGTCATTTTATATCTAGCAACTTAACCTCAAAATGAAAATCAGGATGGTGTATAAATCACAGATAATAAATGTTACAATTTACCAACATTTAATACAAATTATTGCTGTAAATAATATTTAATGAAAGTGAATGTAACCCAATACGCAAGCTACTTTATTCATAACAAGGTACTAAAAAACCAGGATGTAATAAATATATAATCAGGCAGTTGTTTATGAGGATAAAATAATTGGCGCAGAATAGATTAGTGTTTTACGCCATTAATATCTGCTGTAACATATCGGATATTATACGTTAATGATAACTCCAGTCTAAAGGCGAATAAGACGTAAAAGTGTAGAAGGATTGAAATTAATTGTACTCAAGGCCGTCTCGAAATAAATTACATAATAAAAATTGTTATCACGAACTGAAAAAAATTAATCCTCTATTTCTCTTAGAAGAAACATAATATGAAAGAAAATATAAGTTCAGATTTTCTTAAACAGTCCTTAAGGAGCGCGAAGTCCGTAAGAACGCTGAGAGATCTTCACATAATTCTAATATACGAAATTTTCTTCAGAAAGAAAAAGTGTCAACTACAATTTTTTGTTTCTCTTAAGAAAAAAAATATAATAATGTTATTAATAGAAAACTATCATAACCATTGACAGAACATTATCACAAAACTTCTCAAAGTCTTCACATCATTCGTACTATATGTATATTACATTATATTTGCGGAAATATTAATTTATTACCAGTACCGCAAAGACATGAATGTAACAATGTGCATATAGCTATGTTTCTCCCATTAACTTATATCAACTGATGTTTTCCGTACGCAGTTATAAAATGATAGTATCTCGAAATAATAAAAAATTTCATGTGTAAAACTCTGGATATTTCTAGATTTATTTGGCATCAAAATATATGTAGAAATTATCTTTTATGGTAACTAAGCAAATTTTATTTCCACATCTACTCATAAATACAATTCTTAATTATTCCTATTATTTTTCATTTCAAAATTTTGTTACTTACTCGTTAATTTTCTTTTTCTTACTGGAGGTAATAATTTATAATATTCTAACTTAGTTTTTACTGTCCAAAAATGAAATGCATTCAGAGATCGTGATCTGCTCGTATTAAGTCTTTCTAGAAGATTTAGTGATTTTTCGGCAATACTCATCTAAATTCATAATCTAATCAAGTGCTGAAGAAAGTTCTTTATGATGTTAAAATGGAATAATGAATATCTCCCAAAAAAGATGAAAGCTCCTAGTTATTAAGGGCTTATCTAACTAATATTACTAAATTAAGTTTATGTTATCAACAATTATTCTAAACTACCAAACATTCACTTCACGTTACAACAGAAAAATATCCTTTAAGGAGTGTTTACAATCTCTTAATTTAAAAATCATACAGGGACACTTATTGTTTAAAAAATTTTAAAATTAAAAAATAATAAAAATCACTCCATAAAATATAAAACGTTAGTTAATTCTATTACCTACTTAATCTAGTATCAATATAAGTTAAAACAAATAATTTATATTTTGATGAATTCCTAAATTAAAAGAAATTTCCCGTTCAGCCTCAACCCCAGGGGCAGAAAGAGATAGGATGTTTTGTATTTACAATTAGTGCAATAAAATTTAATTTAATAAAAATATAGACACCTTTTGTTATTTATTTATTGTACTTATTTTACGTACGATTCATGCCTTTATCAATTTTTTTTCTTTCGCAAAGTGACTTTTTTGCAATTGCAGAGTCTATCATTTTTTCTTTATTTCGTTCCTTTTCTTTCTTAAACTATTACTTTTTGGTACAGCTTTTTTTAATTCATTTTTATCATGTTGGTCTGCCAGATTTTCTTATTTTCTTGAGGAACACATTACATTTTGCCTTATACAGTAGTATCCCGTTCCGCACCGGCGATAGTCTCTCTTAATACAAACAGATTTAAACATTATACGTAACTCATATGCAGCTAAAGACACATCGCTTAAGAATGTATACCATTAAAGACTTAAGAGCGAGGAGTTTTGGGAATTACCTTCTGTCGAAATACGGCAATAATTATAAAGTCGCAGTTTTAAGACGTCAAAACATGAGTTCATTCACAATATGGAGTCATAACTTGGGCAAGATGCTGCCAGAATTTCTTCCTTGATCAGCCCTATTTACTATCCAGTACAAAATAATGGGCTATCCCGTTCTATCTCGCTATCGCGTTCCGCCCCGACTTTCCCTAACTCTATGTAAGAAAAATTAATCGCCTAGTGTTTTACCTAGTATATTTTTTGTCATTTATTTAATTTCAATTTAAGTTACCACAATTCATGATAATGGTTAAAATGCTTGTAATGTTATATCTATAGATTTCTTCTTTATGTGTATATATTTATTTTTTAATTAAAGTTTGTTCATAGCTGAGGTGTGGGACTTTTCTGTCGCAGACATTTCCCCCCAGAGTGATCTGCGGGGCTCACCTGACTATGTCAAGAATGTTTTTTTTGTTCTCATATGCCGAGACACCTTCACCTATTTTGAGAGGTTTATGTACTGGGGTCGAAGACCTTGGGCATAAAGCAAGTGTTTTCCGCTGACCGCATTGAATCAGTCAGCCAACTGCCTCCTAAAACTGGTGGAGACACGGAGAAGGGAATGCTGCGACCCCACAGCAAACTCGTCTCCCGTCATTCGGAAGGGCGTGAGAATAGTACCCATTGCCCGACCTACCTGATGCGGATTTTCTAGCGTTTTCCCTGCGTCTCTTTAGGAGAGCCACCGGGTAGGATCCTTACACTATAGCTCAGGGACCCCATTTAACCCTTGGATACCTTTCTCTACCTTCCACATCATCCCCTTTTCAATTCCCTTCCTATGCTATCAAAGGGGAGTTGCCTGTTTCAGAATCACCCTCATGTAGCCTGTTAACCCCAATTTGTCTGTCTATATCTTTATACCATGCAGTCGTAAATGAAATCATGTAACTCTCATCAACTGACCTTCAAGTTATCACAAGCGAAAATTTTTCTACGTACGGTGAAATAATTTGTTTAGGTGTAATAACCGAATTGCGTGCACTGTAAGTAAATTGTTCTCACCGCCGACTACGTGATGTGTTAATGGAGTACACATCAGAAGGGACAAGGTGAGTTGCAACTCTGGAGGGAAGGCGAATTCATCTCGCGGCTCTCACTTTAAAACGCGTGTATCAAATTGTTACATCAAAAGAGAGACGTGGAGCCGGTGAAAAAGCCACGTGCGTCGCCGGGACAGAAAGAAACGCGCTTTTCAATGGCTGTAATTGCGTGGACCGTTTGTTTTGTTGGCTCCTTGGGAGAGTGTCAGGTGCTAATTAAAGGTGCTAAAAGACGCTGCCGTTGCCATTGCCGTTGGAGCTGTCGTCTCACCAGGGGCGTCAACACGTAGATGACTACACGCGTTGAACGCCAATAGATTCACAGTTCTGCTAGCTTTACATTCAGTCCCAAGGTCACGTTATTAGGCCATTACGGCGTTCACCAACTAACCGCTCTGAATATAATTTAACTTTGCAGCGTTTTATTGTAAATTCATTCGTGGTTTCTTTTTTCCAAATAAGGTAGTTGTTGCATTGCAGGCACATTTGTTCCATTTGCTAACCATTCTTTTCTCTGTACTCCAGTTTAACTGTTCCATTGCCCACTTATTAAATCAAACGCCTTTTTTTCCTTCCTTCGGTCATCATTCATATCAGGGGGCAGTAATAATCTCTGTGCGGCTAAGCTAAACCAAAAAGTACCACAAATCTCGTACTTCATCTAAATCCTCAGTTACAAGTACAGTATTCAGGTTCATTTTCTTCAGCATATGACTCGGCTGTCTCACATATCAATTTAAAAAATACCATTGTCATTATCCATTGCAACGTCATTGACGACGGGAATCCATGAAAAGGAACGTTTCAAAATTTGGCTTCCACAATTTCTTCTTCTTCTCTGCAGTCCATTGCGACGCTAGCCACTGGACACAGTACGTCGGCATACAAAATTTAATCAAATAAAATTAAAGAAATACTTCGTCCTATATATGCAAGTAATAATACAGTCAATCAAAATGACACTTGTTTAGTTTTCTTGATGTCGTTTTGTGTTATAATGAATATAGTGGGTGATATGTTATTTAATTAAATAAATGATAATGTTTTTGTATTAAATAAAACACGAAAACAATTTACTTTAACAACATAAAAACAAATTTACAATAATAATTACAATTTTTAATGTTTCAATACTACGCCGGCACTTCTTTCATCAATAAAAAATAAATAATCGGCTTAGTGCAGGTTCCAGATCCTTCCTCATCCTTTCTCCAGATCGCAACTGCCAGTCTCCTATTCTTCCTTGCCGCAGTTCCAACCTCTAATCTCCAACAATCCGTGAAATCTCCACCACAAATCTCTACCACCAATCTTAAAATTCCATCTCACCGCTCTCGCGCCATCTGACTAATTCTCGTCTCACCGCTCTCCCACAATCTCCTCCAAAATTCCTTCAAATTCACTCTGCCAGACTTTTTAAAATTTCCTCCCTACTAATTTAGTTTCTATCACCAAGGAGGCAGGGATGGATATCCTACAATAATATCCATGGTTACACTTGGGTAAAACACGCCACCCGGTTCCGATTCTCACAAAATTTTGGGAAACTCCCGAACCGAGACGCCGCGTCTAAGTTTTATTTCCCAAGTGTCAACCGCTGCCTCCTTTCTTTTGATTTCACGCCGCCAAAGTCCGAGCAGATGTATTTGTTCGTTGCAAGGTGTAAAGTGTGGTTTTTGATGCGATGAATTCAAAAATGCCTTGCTTTCCTCTCCATTACGTAAAGCTTGCCCCCAAACAAGAAATGTAAAACTTTGCAAACCAGCAATACATGTAGCGAAAATAACTTTAAATAAATATATACATATCAAGTTTAAATGAATACAGGGGGAGAAACTAAATTATTCAAGTGGAATATTGACATATTAATAATTAGTATTTTATAATATAAAAGAAAGACAATAATGTGCTTGATCCAAAAACATATTTTACATTAATGTTACAATGTTGCTATTTTCAATCTTTATGCCGAAAATTGTTTCTTAAATTAAGACTACAAATAAATTTCTTAAAACTAAACAATTCTATTTCTAACCTCAGGGACGTATATTATGGGCCTTCTCATAGAACTAAATATTTTACACAAAACTACTTGGACCTGGCAGTACAAAAAATCAGAAAAGAGTCACAGGGGTAATAAACGTGCGGCCTAGTTAATATTCCAGCTCCTTCCTCCTATTTTGGTCGTCCTCACTCCATATCACAGCCGACTTCCTGATTCAGGAAGAATTTCCGTTTATCCTCCTCTCCTTTAACTGAGTGACCAATGATGCCGATCATCTGTTCTAAATCTCCCTTGCCACCGGTCTAGCAACCTCTCTCGGAATCTCTCACCAAATCTGTCTTGCCATCTCCCCGTCACACTGGTTTCAAAAATTCTACTTAAAATCTCTCTGCACGTCTTTTTAAAATCTATTTCCCCTCTTCTTTGGTTCATATCACCCAGGTGTTAGGGATGGATATCCACCAATAACATTTATGGTTACACTACTCGATGTCGCCAACTCTCACCAAAATTGTGAAACACCCCGGGCGCGACGTGAAGTCTCTGGCCCTGGCTCAAATGCTGTCTCTTTTCTTTTGACTCAATACCGCCAAAAGTCCGAGCAGATGTTTTTGACCGTTACAAAGTCATATATTTAACGTTATAAAATATATAAGTATATTTATAATATTTGCCCTTTTTCCATTCGGAGTTTGTGCGCCGCATGTGGGTCTCCTTTGAGTTCCTGCCAACAGTAGTGATCATATTTACATTTCACCGTTATTGTTACCTCGTCTCCATTTTCTTTATGTCCTCGTGAAACTTCACTCCTTGCTCTTTACTCTACACCAAGATTTCCGGGAAAATAGTCCAGATGTTAGTTGAAGAAGTGCATTTTTAAACTCAATGAGCAACCCAGGTCTTTGAAACTCGTCATCGTGTTGTCTATGATTATTTCAAAATTAGGTTCCCCAAAAAGTTTGATACAACTTCTTTGAAGGAAGCCATGCTGTTTTCAATGTCATACATTACGTATTCTATCAAAACACCCTCAAATCCCTTCCTGTGCTAGGAGAGTTACCTGTTTCAGGATCACCCTCATGTACCCTATTGCAAAAAATATCTCGATTCAGTCATATAACAGACCTATCACATTACGAGCAGCTTTCGGGGACTTTATTAGCATTTTACATGGGACTAAGCTTGAAGAATATCCCCATGACGGCAAAATGTTGTCCGGTGTTAATAGTATTCAGTTCATGTTGGGATTAATTGGGACAATAGTTTGTCTGACACGCGTAGAAGCAAAATATGTCCCAGCTGCAATTCACAGGCAGATTCTAGTTTGTTCCGACAAAACCAAGCATTTAAGCGCCATCGATTAGATCCTCGGGCAAATGCTGCAATTTGGACAACAACTGGAGCCTAAACCGTCCTCAGTGAAGTAGTACCTCAACAGCAAAAAATAGTAATTCATTTGTTTTCTCTCGTCATATAGGAGCCGAGGGACTCGTACACTAAGTAAAAACCATCTGTCCACTTCAATGGTAAAACTAGACTAAATGAACTATTGCCAAACGTGGAATGTTAGTAAATCAGGAAGAGAAACTTCCTTATTACGAAATGCTATTATGAAGACTTATAATATTTTTAATAGTTTATATGCTATAATCAAGATAAGAATTTCTAATTCATTTATCGGGAATATTCATTTTAAAAAATTGGAATAAATATGCTTTAACCGCAAGTCAGACAATTTCATTTATCACAGGATCAATGTGAATATTTCTTGAACACTAGATGAACAACAGATGAACTCTAGTCCATAATTCATCCTTGACTAAATATATTATGTGTTGTATTCTACGGTGCTTACTTTGTATATACCTGTCACTAAGAAAAGTTCCAATAACAGGAAAGTAATAATAATAAATTATTATTATTATTTATGCTTTGTAGTAGAAATTTCTGTTTCATCCGTATACAGACAACGATTGGTGCTGATAGATGCGAACAGCACGGGATAATCAGTTTAGTATGTTATGAGTGGAAAATATGAACAGAAATAATATATAGGAGGGTGGAATGAAAAATAGAATGCGAGTTAGGAGAAGATCAGTTTGGTTTTAGGAAAAATGCAGGGACAAGAGAAGCAATATTTACTTTGCGTCTAATTTTATAGAAGACAGGATAAGAAAAAACAGGCGTTTGCAAATTTATAAGAGGCCTTCATTAAGTTAATCTCGAACTATTAAGAATTTTCAAGATGACAGGAATAAAATGCGGAGAAAGAAGAGTTATACATAACCTCTAAAGAAGGCAGTCGGCTAATTAGAATTGAAGGACAAAGAAAGAAAGCAGAAATCATCAAGAAGGGAGTAAGACAGGGATGCAGTCTGAAACGCATACTATTCAACTTGTATAAAGAACAGGGATGAAGAAAGTTAAAACATAATATGGAAAGGGAATCAAAAGTCAAGGAGAAGAAATAAAAACCCTAAGGTTTTCTGATGATATTGTAGTATTAGGGATGTCAGAAGAGGACTTCAAAAACCATTAAAATGGTATGGACGTGATCCTGAAGGAAAGATTCAACATGAGGATTAATAGAGGGAAAACCAAGGTAACGTAGTGTAGTGGAATAACAAAAGGTGTTAGATAGGAAATGGATATTTTGAAGGACGTTAAGGAATTCTGCTACTTGGACAGCATAATAACTAGTGATGGTAGAAGTATAGTAGACGTAAAGAATAGGATAGAAAAGACAAGAAAGGTTTACGCAAAAAAAGGAATTTACTTACGACTAATATAAGTATGAATATTAGGAAATTATTTTATTAAAAACGTTCGTGTGTAGCGTTATATGGATGCAAAACGTGGAAGACAGAATAAAAGCTTTCGAAATAGGGTGCTATAGAAGAAAGGTGAAAATCAAATGGGTGGATAGAGTTACTAACGAGTAAGTTCTAAGGAGAAGCGAGAGAAATATGGAGGACTTTAACCTAGAGAAGGGGTGGATTAATAGGTCACGTTTTGAGACGTGAGGGTCTTGTAAAATTAGCATTAGAGGAAAGTGTGTTGGGTAAGAACAAAAGAGGGAGACCAAGGAAGGAATACGTTAAGCAGATAAGGGAAGATATGGGATGTGGTAGTTATATAGAAATGAAAAGATTTTCTGAGAATAGGTTAGCATGGAGGGTTACATGAATCCAGTCTAAAGATTGAATACTACAACAGCAACCTATGCTATCTGATACAATCGAGTATCTCTTTTATTTTGACGATAAAAATTCCACATTACCGTAAATTCTCTAGACATCACAAAATAATAGCTTAGTTTAATTACAAAAAATGTGCCGATTTGATAGAAAGAAAACTTTAGTTCATAGACCACGTGAGATAAAGAAGATAACTTTTTTTCCCGGATGACGAAACGTCGAATAAAAAGGAAGTAAAAGCTCTCAATAATCATTTTCTTTATCTGGGACATGTTGTTAGGTGTAGCGTTAGTTTTTGACAGTTATAGTATCATACAAAGAGGCACAGAGGAAAAAATTAAAGTTCTGTAGCACTGAATAAGAAAGACTTTGGGGGTTATACGTAAACAAAGAACAGTGAACCATCTCATGCATTTTCTGTGAAATATGTTAGGAAACCACGCAATTATTCTTTTTAATTTTGTTAAGAAATGACCTTCAATCTTCTTTTATTTAGTTGTTATAAAAACACAGGTTTAGTATAAAAACCGCTCGGATATAAATATTAATTTGTTCTCAAACTGCGTCTCGAACTTAACGTTTCAAGAAACTTTTAAATGTAATTTAAATTAAATTGCTAATAAATTCATATTTATGTAAAAACATTATTACAGTTAC
>CM067376.1:42323362-42477039 GCA_034510155.1 Eucriotettix oculatus | reverse complement strand
GTAGAACGTGAAACTTTCAAACGTCAAACGCAAATTTAGAAATACTGAAAGGTAAAAGGTCGATCCATAAACGAGTGCAATTTTTTATATTAGTTCGGATGCCAACACACAACTTAAAGTACTGACGAGTGAGTATCAAAGAATGGTTCTACAAGCGCAATATTTTTATCTTTATATGTTTCTATCGTTGCGCTTTGTATAATTTGAATATAACCTACAGACGTCCCTTAAAGTTTGAAAATGTTAAATGATGCAAGTAATTGAACAATGAAACGCAATGAAACATATCTATAACAAGCAACACAAATGTGACAAGCAAGGGGACTCACATAAAACAAGCACTCCAAGGAAACAGGAAACTACGACGTCCACGTCGTTGTTCATGGGTAACGCCAAACGTAGTTACTGCTCATCAGTAAACGAATACATAAACGTCTCCGTACTCTTTTGCTGGCGGCGTAATCTGCAAAATAATTTCCATGAATAATGAATTCAAATCAATGGTAATTGACATTAAAAAAAACCATTGAAAATTTTGACATAATTAGCTTCCACACCCCTGGGAAGTGCGGGTGGACGGACAGTTGTTGTGTCATTAAGTAGCATTTGTAAGAATATCACACATATTTAATTTTATTTTGCTGATATGGTAACTATTTCTTGAGAAATACGGGTATTGGAATCATGATGAGCATCTACAAATGTCAGATAAGAAGAAAATCACTTATTTTAATTACATATATCTCTCTCAGTTAATAAGACTTTCTAGAATCGTTCTTATAACCAGAGGTTTGGATGTAGCCTGTTAAAAAAAAAAGATGTAGCCAAAAAAAAGGAGGCACAGCAGACTTGTCTCACGTCATTTCGAAGGGCGTGAAAATAGTACCCAATGCCCGAACTATCTGATGCAGGTTTTCTAGGGTTTTCCCTGCATCTCTTTAGGTGAAACACCGAGTAGCCCGGGGGCCTTAGTTAACCCTTGGCTACCTTGCTCTACCCTCCGCATCCCCCCTTTCAATTCCCTTCCTATGCTATTAAAGGGGAGTTGCCTATTTCAGGATCACCCTCATGTAGCCTGTTAACACCCCCCCCCCCAAACGCGTTCTATATCACTTAAATCACATAAGGGTCGAATCAAATGCTATACCGGACTAACAATTTGTGCATAAGTCTGTGCCGTTTTGTTAGTGTAAAATACACCTCATTACATTACAGTACTGATGCATTCACTCAGTGCGGTAATCACCAATTTCGTCAATGACCGTCTGCCAGTGTTCAGGTAGGAGTTCTCTATCTCACCTGAGGAACTGTTGTGGCTTCGTGGTGAAGAAATTTATAAGCCAGTTTCTAAAAGATGCTGAATGTTCTTCGACAGAGGCTGACTGATTCTGGTGAATATGGAGGGTGAGAAAAAGGTCCCAATCCTAGCTCAGCAACCACATCTGTGGTGATTCTGGTCGTGCATTATCTTGGAGCAACGAGACAGCTTTACCAGGGTTTTAGTCTTAGCTGTTCCGTGCATGACATATCGTGGTAGAAAATCATGGAGACGAATGTCGGTTTGGTTTCCCGAAATACAGTGTGTTGCTTGCTTCAACGGAATGAGCCATTCTTCCTCTTCTTTACGTTCACATTCAGGAAATCTTTTATCGTCACGTGTTACAACGTTTCCAAGGATGTTTTTTGTCAAAAAGAAGCCATCAGTAACGAGCCAGAGAAGACGATCATATGGTAATTCGCTTATTTTTATTCGTGTTGCTTAAAACATCTAGTACCCAATTTTTGCAGCTTGCCCAATGGCGCATAATAGTTGTGAAACAAAGTTATAAAAATTTTGCCAATTCCCGCGTTTTTGATGATAATTATTGTGGACCAACTGTTTAGACGATTTTCATCGAAACGAGAAGCTCTTCCAGACTGTGGTTCATCAAACAAGTCGAATTCTCCTTCTCGGAAACGCGAAAACAATTTCCGTGCCGTCTTCTCAGAAAATAAATCCCGCCCGTACACACCACAAAGTCTTCTCATGGCTTCTGCAGGACTAGATCCTCGATTAAACTCCATCAGTGTCGGAAGTGCTCGTTTTTCTCTACATGAGATTCCGTACTGAGTAGTCTTGAGACGAGTTGATAACTTATGGCCCCTCTACACCATGGCGTAGCTGATTCAATGCCAATGGTGTGAACCGGGGTTTGACTGTATTGGCCGATGTTAGTAAAGGTTGCAAATGGAGTCGGTCGACATTGGGTTTGGGAGTTGTTTTTTCCACACATAAAAGGAGGTCAATATACCCAATAAAAGTGCGCAATGTCTAACGGGGCGTGTATATTGGCCCATTGTGTAGATAGGAACCAAGACAACAATGATTGGCGGGCAATGTATGTCCCAGCTATTGGCCCAAAGTTAAGAGGGGCTATTACAAGCTCCTGTTCCCAACAATCTTACTCCAAGTAAAAGAAACAAAGAGATCACAATTCAGAGATACAATCCAATGAAGAACGGGAAGGACTTGTAGACTAACACTATAGCTACAGTGGTTACAATGTTAAGCCATGGAAACTTTCATATTTCCCTGATGGCATGCTTATGAAATATTTAAAGAAATGATTTTATAATTTTAAGCGTCTTCAGATTTCCGTGAAAAACTGGACGTACTCATTGTATGATTATGATCACTCTTCCTCATAATACTGCATTCTTCCTCATCATCTTTATCATGTTTCCTGAGTTCACAGAGGAACAATCTGTTTCATGCAATTGATAATAAAGATCAAAACAATGGTAATTTACTTTTGCTGAACAAAAATTGTTTATAATAAGGAAAAGTGTTGCACGATGGTTATATTCTGTTCGCGTCCTGGTGTCCACTTAAGAGGTGGAATCTGCCAGCCGAGAGGTTTTGACGAGAATGTGGACAGAGTGGCCGCTGTTTGGTTTGGCAGTTAGTGGGTTATAGCCTCGGGCCGGAGCTGATCAATAGCGGCCATGCGTGCCACGTGCGTGTCTGTGTGTGTGTGTGTGTACGTGTGGAAGCACGCACCACGCAGTCTGCGTCGCGCCGTCTCCATGGCAACGAGGCAGGCTGGCCAACTCCAAGACGCGCGTGCGAATGGGCGGGAGCTGTCATCGCGAGGTATATTTAGCTCCCCTCTCTCGTACATTTATCGACTAAACATTGACGCTATTCGTGGCGGAGGCACGTGTGCTTCTGGTTCCCAATTACGTCGCCAGAAATGTATTCGCAGAGGCTAAAAGTACAAACAATGAAATCGACGCTTTCGCTGCAATGTCCTCATTCAATAATACGTTTTGGTTCTGAAAGCGAAAATCGTGGATCCTACTACTCTCAAGTCCCTCAATATATCAAGAAAAACACATCCAATCTAGAAGTAAATTTTATTTTAAGTAAAAAGAAATAAAACAATAAAATCAGCACAACGTGTCGTTCCATTTTTGGAACCTTTTAAGGTGCAAAACAAATGAATTCTATAAATAATTTATGTCATGGTTTGAAAAAGAAAAATTTTAAAGAATGTTTAATGTACACACAGTTTTTTTGTATTCAATTAGCACACTTAAAGATTCCCTCTCTATAAATTGTTGAATTAAATTTAGACAAAAAAAGGAAGTATATTGTTGATACACATTGGACGGATTGCAACGGAACCTGGGGTGTGAAAAAGAACCTATGACAAACGTGGAAATATCATGCGAAAGTCAGTCACTTCACATTCAAAATATAGTAAAATACGCCATATTTCATGCAATATGGCGTTTATTAGTTTACAAAATTTGGTCAGAATTGCTGCAAGCGTTTTGATTTGCATGCGGTACAAAATACTCTTAAACAATCAATTATATTTATAAGAAGATATTTGAGCCATCTCTTCGGTAGGGTTACCATGGAATAATATACATATGAAAAATAAAATTGCCTGTGTACACCCCAGGCACTTTTACTTCTAATAGAAACATTAATTAAAGTTGTAATTACTTAAATAAAATGTTTGTTAAACTTAAGTATTATTCCACACATAACAGCAGTTTAATTATCTCGTTTGACAGGCTTGACATGTGAGTCAGAATCTATCCATATGCAACTTCTATATCTCTATAGGTGGGCCTTTGTAGGCCTGAAATGGGGAAGAAAGGAACCTAAATCTTCTAAAGATCTAGGGAAAACTTGCCCGATTTGTTGTAATATTCAGTCCTTAGGCTGATTTGATGGAACTTTCCATTCCAACCTAGTCTTTTAAAGACTTTTCTTTTTCACATAACTACTACATCTAGCGTATTCCATCCTTGGCCTCCTTCTGTTCTTCGCCCTCTCACTTCCCTCTGATACTAATTTTATCAGCGCTATACACTAAAATTTCACAGTATAACTCGCAGTTGCTTTTTTACAGGTCAAATCTTCTGAATACTGCAAGATATATAATGGAACATACACGAAAATTTAAGTTAAAATATCTATTTAAATCCCTAAAATTAATATTGAAATCCGTTCATCCGTTTTGGAGAGACAGACACTTCAATTTTATTTATTGTGTAGGTAATTTCTCTTCTTCCATACTATTAAAATTAACAATATAAATTCAAAACTATTATTATTTAAATTATTACATATTTTATTACTGAAACCTTACCATAGTTCCTGTAAATATAGGATTGACTCAGTAGAAATATTCGAATCTCACGTTAGAATGGAATCGGATTGCTTCTTAGGTCTTTGAGGTTATGGGAAGTTTGTAAAAAATATATTTTGTTTGTATATTCCATCTTTTTTTTAGTGCAAACGACAGATATTTATAACTCTTATGTAAATATTTTTTGTTCCTCGGTCAATGAGTTTAAGTGACACATTATCGTAATTAGATTTTATCTTTATGTGCGGAGTTTTCCCAAAATATAATTATGTTATATATCAATAAATGTATGGTCACGGAGACTGGGTTTAAGACTGCTGGAGAATCGATACGCTTACCACACATCACTCCAAATTCGGAATGTGTTATGTAAGACGACAGTTAGCAGCGACCAGGTAGGCCAAGGCCTTCAATGGGCTGTAGAGTCAAGGAGGAAGAATTAATAAATGAAAAAACTCTACATATATCAGCTTTTCAGTTTTCCTATTACTGTTATTAACTATGATTGCATATTTTGGTCAGATGAGTTTATTTCTCAACATATGATCATGTGTCATTCTAGTCTAGATTATTGTCCAGTGAAAGACCTAGGAGTTTTGTACTTCAGACTCCATATTCCTTTCTCAAGATTTTGGATTTGATGCAGAATTATTTTGTTTGAAGCATGATAGTGTGTTCTTTTCACAGCGGAACCATTCGTTCTGTTTCATGTAGTTGGCAGTATTGTCATTGCTAACCAATGATGGATTCATGTCATTATAAAGCATAGATGGCTAATTCGTGGCGCGGCGCTTTGGACGATTGAAAGTGACGCATTGTATCCTTGAGCCTGTTAGTATTTCGTACCAAAATTCCCTTTACATTGTTAGAGAGCAATGAACAGTTAGACACATACCATAAATAAATACACAGAATGCCCAAAAGTCATTAATAGAAAAATTCTGGGAAACAGAGAACAGACAATTCCAAGTTCCAAGCTGATCTTGCTCTCTGTTCGAAAGACTGTAGTTGTCTTCACCAAACGAGCATCATGAAAGCCATCACCATCTCGTACAGGAACATCATTCTTGAGGTTTTTAAATAGGTGCTTCATTAAACTGGCGTAAATTATTTAATTTTAGTGCGTCAAAGTTATTCCTTCTCGTCCCCTAACCGAAGCAGATTCTCTCCTCAAATCTGTGAATGTATGACAATATAAAACATGGCGCATCTGAACACATCTTTCAAAAAATTGGCACTTGATATGCAAAAGATTGGCACCCCTGTTCTAAAGAGAACATTTGCATTGAATTGAAGCCGACTATTACTCCTTGGTTATGATGAACCATATAAATTATTGCGCGAATTCATACATGAATGACAACTCCTTTGCGAGGAAACATCCTCGGAAAAAAGGAACATTTCAAAATGCAGATCCCTTGAGTCTTCCAATAGAATTACGAGACATTTACAGCCATGAGCGAGGGTTGTTTATTAATGCCAGCCGCTAATATTCAACATTCCAATTTAATTAATTAATTGATTGATGACTTTGTCCGCGTCGCTGCTCAGATTGCTTGGCGTGTTCACCATAAACGCAGGGTGTCGTCTTTCAGTGGGAGCTGCTGCCTTGATGACTGTACGGTAGATCGCGTGGGGGTGTCACTTTCATGTTATGGGACGCCAACACCGACGCCGACGCCGACGCCCTCGCATGTCGGTAAACAAAGGCCAACGCGCGTGTCTGTTTAGCGGAGAGCAAATACTGCCTCATAATGTAATTACATGACGTCGGCTGTTGCCTCTCCTTCAATAATAATTAACAATACAGAAGTTTAAATATTTCTATAATCATTGTCCGCAAGGAATAATATTAAATCATTACTTTTCCTCTTTCAACGCCTACATCCACTTACGAAACTTGCTGTGCCATCAGTTTCTGCACTCCTCTGTCGTTCCTATCGATCAGACCGGTCTCATGGGGTCTATTACTTGTCCTCGGCCACTCAATTCTTTCTACGACATATCTTTCACGGTATATATGCATTTCGTTTCTGACTTCTATATTTCAGCGCTCACTTCAAACACCGTCGACGGATTTAATCCAAGAGCTGAGAGGAAACACTCTTCTCTTCTTTCATAGAGTGCTGCGTATTTTTTTGTTTGTTGCACCAAAGTACATAATTTTATTCGGGAGTAAACAGTCACCTATTCCTATTATTCTTATTATTGTTCCTCCACAATTGAATTTATTTTTGTTTCCCGTATTTGTTCCTTAGACGTCTGAAGTTAACGATAATGGAATTAAAACTAACAGCAGTTTCTGTCCTTTTTGCTCTTGCGTTTACGAAGCACCTGACGAAAGCAACAAGAATTGCAGAATTTTGTTGTTGAGGTTTTCAGTTCTAAGACTAGTCTGATGCAACCTTCCATCCTAACCTTTACTGCACAAGCCTACCACATCCCACATCCTCCCTAATATGCTTAGCGTATTCTTTCCTCGGCCTCCCCTTCTTTCTAATGCTAATTTTACAAGACCCTCATGTCTTAAAACGTGGCCTATTAATATATCCCTTCTCTTGGTAAAATCCTCCTTATTGTTCTCTCTTCCCTTATTATGTTCAGAACTTCTAGGTTATTTATTTTATCCATCAATCTGATTTTCAGCATTCTTCTATAGCACCACATTTCATAGGCTTCTATTCTTTTCCTTTCTGCAACTCCTACCATCCACGTTTCGCACCCATATAACGCCACGCTCCAAGCAAACATTTTCAGTAATAATTTCCTAATATTCGTACATTATACATATTAGCCGTAACAATTGCAGAAATATTTCGTGATATTTACTTTCTCCATAATTGGGCTACTCCTTTCCCTAATTTGTAAATTTCCTCCTGTCGCTAAAGCAGAGTACATATATGTATATATAATGCCCCACAAATTCAGAACAAATTTAAATTAAAATATTGACATTCAATTACATTCAATGCGAAATTAATGCAAATAAACACATATAGAAGTCATTTTCAATACATTTAGAGACTTCAGTAGGCGAACATAAAAACAGTTGAAAATATGGGACTTTGATAATTCAAAAAAAGTTCATACACATAAATGAAACTACCCTACTTATAGACAAATTGGAAGCTTTATTCAATTTCGACGTTTCGACCTCAAATTTAGGACTTATCAGGAACCAATAAATTTGTTCAAGTTTTTAAAAATTTTGAAACATCTAATTGTACATTAAACTTGATAAGAAATATCAGTTCAAAATACAAATTTTCATCAGGTACTAAATTCTTGGACAGTAACAACCGGTTCGGAACTTTTTTTATAAATATCCATTTTGAATTTTTTTTACCGTTACATTAAAGATTTTTATTTAATTTAGAAGGACAAATGACCTATTCACTGAGATTTATTGAAGAAATTTTTCTATTCTTTGTTTAATTACGTACTTGGAAAATTTAAAAACATATAGAAATATTAAAATCTAGATCAAGTCCGAAATTTGAGAACAAAACGTCGTAATTGAATTAAACTTCCGATTTTTCTGCAAATAACATCCTTCAATTTACCTTTAGATATTTTTTATAAAAGAAAACGTCAAGTAAAATTATCACTTATAATTAGGTTTTGTGAGAAAAATTTCTTCAATGCTGTTGAATATTTGTACTCGGTTTACTATGAACAGTGCAAAAAAAATTTAAATTATTATAAATTCATTTCATTTTCTGGAATCAACGAATAGATCTTGGCCCTTAATACAATCAAATTACCACAAAAATCAACTGTTATGGAATTTTTTACAACAAAAAATGAATTTCTCACGAATCATGTTTTAATATTTTCATCTGATGACGTCCTAAGTTAGGCACGAAACCTAGTGTTTTTCTAATAAAAAGTTCAGTGCCACTGTAAATATTTCATTGTTCTGACGTATTGACATTTATAATTATTTATTTTTAATATAGTGACAGTGAGCTAATGATTATGTAACGCACAGGACTTTCTAATTTCTATAAACTCCTAGCTAGGTAACACCTTTTGTCTGTTAGAACACTGTCTGTCACTTCCGGTCTTTTTCATCTTCAGTTTTGACGGAGAAAACGAACCATTATTTTCTGGTGAACAATTTATGTCTTTAATTCTTTACAACGTATCGCAATGCTTTCCTGTAAACTAACAAACAACTTGCCAGAAAAATGAAAGTTGATGTAAATATTAAACATTAATGATAAGCTTCTTTGTGAATCATGATTTTGGCGTTCGACGTGAATTTACGAGTCAATTGCTAACCAATTCGTTCTTGTTAAACGTAAAGATCCTTCTCCTGTACAGTAGTTACGCCCATTCACGTTCCATCTGCAGGAGAATTATTCTCTATCCAGTTGCGTAATTCCTATAAAAGCTTCACGTGTGTCAAAACCTTCCTTTATTTTCCAAGCCAGTTATCATACTGACATTCCTAGATAGTATATTTTGCCCACATTTTTATCGCGTTCCTGCTAGATTTAAAAGTTAGTGTGACATAATGCATTAATAATCCTTAATCTCATCTAAATAATATTCCAGGTTTAGGTTCCGTGTGCATAAATTACATTCAACCTGCCATCGTAGGTAACCCAGCAATTTTTTTTCTAGTAGTTGGGCAATAAACGTAGTTCAAGGGTAAAAAGATGTTATCTAGGTCACACTAGAACACCATTAAACTTTGCAACTACGCAGCTTGGACGGAAAACCGCAGTAATAGTCTTTAAAATATTTAAAGTATTTTACCCACTTTATTTAATAATATACATGGGAATCTCTCCTGTAAATATTTATTCAAATATTAATTATTAAATATTAGTTCACCTTTCGTTTAAAGTCGTAGGTAAAATTGATCATAATTACATAATTAAATGACATCAAAAAACTGAACCGAGTAAAATTCATCACACGTCAAGAACTATATCGTGGAATCAATAAATATAGAAATCGGGAAAAACTTAAGACTGTCGTCCTGACACGTGTAAAATTACGTCACAGTCCTCAAAGTATAAGTTGAATGATGTTCAAATGAATCGAGAAAGTTTATAGAAGTTATAAGCGACGCAGTGCCAGTAACTTTGAAACAACGAAATCTTCTAACTGAAATAATTAAGAAAAGAAGAGGAACATCTAAAAATTATACAAGTTTTTTTTATTAGGCTATTCGGGAAATAAAATAACGACTCTGCATTTCTCTAGTCAAAGTAATTGATGATTCACTCTTTTAAGCAGTGTTAAAAATCGTCAAGGAGCATATATTTTCTGAAAAGACGAGCGAGTGAAAATCTTTTCTACGAAAGGTACGGGGGACTATGGGATGTTCTCCTCCTCCAATATAAGCAAAAAACAGATTTTTTAAATAAATGTATTAAATTCATCTGACTCAATATTATAAAAATCCTAATAATGACCAGAAGTCAGAAATAGAAGCATTTATTTTGGAAACGTTTCGTCTCCAGCTTTCAATACGTCCTCAGTTCCTTAATTAAAAGATTTTTCGGCTCCAAACGTTGCATGAAAACTTTATACTATTTTAATTGATGTACGGAGGATATCTCTAAAGTTGAGGACCAAATGTTTTCAAATTAAATTCTTCTGTTTCTGAATTTAGTTTTTTTAAAGAAAAGCATGGCGTCCTCAATTCATTTAAAGCACAGTTACGTTACAATTAGTATTATAAATTACGTTTTGGAAAGTGCAACGTTTAAAAGGTATTTTTTTAATTGCAATTATAATTGGTTTCTAAATGTAAGGTTACTTAGAACATATTTAAATGTATCTTAAAAACTGGTGAGTTCTGTAATTGTTGAATAGAGAAGAAAAAGTCATATAATATAAATAAATTAAATGAATCACAGCTAGAATTAAATTTTAATTTAAATAAAAATTAATAACGTAGTGTAAAGTGTCATTCCTTTCTTTGAAACCTCTTTAGGTGCAAAACAACTTTTAAATAAACAATATATCTCAGTTGTTAAGCATAGAACATTTAAGTGGTAGTTTTCATTTCCAGTTGAAACAAAATAAATTATTTTTAACCCGTTGTGCTATTTTCGAACCGTTATAAATGTTTATTTCAATTAAAATTTAATTCTGTCTAAACTGGCTGTGTTTTTTTCATAAATTAACGAGGTACTTAGTCATTATGATTCAAGTACGGTTATCGTTTACAAATAACTGAAATAGTTTACAAACGTCATATGCGTCATAATAAAGTTTGTAAAGTACGTCTTTTAAAAAAATAGATTATAATTGATAAAAAATTATTTTATGATAATTTCTTTTCTGAAATGTTGGAAGTTGGTAAAACCTAATTCAGTTTGATAGATTACTCATGGCAGAATTTTCTTTCTGTAATTGTTTCTCATTGTTTATTTTGAGTTAGATAACATTGAGTATAAATTATTTATACTAATGCCCTTAAACGCAGGACCAAAAAATCGATCTTGTACGTTTCCAATGTAATTTGTATGAGGCATCTTTACCGTGATGAATTTATGATATTTTTTGGTCGTGTGTGTATTATGCGTTTACAGATATTAGAGATGTCGCACGTGTTCTGTGAATGGTGCAAACGTGCGTAGCGTAGGAGGTTGACATGCGTGGGGGTTGGTATTGATCCTGAGGAGGGAAGCGAAACGCACCACGACTTCGGCCATTTCCTCCTGCGTCCTCGATGCCAGCAGAATTCACGCAAAAATTAATGGAAGTCGTCTACGCACTCCATGAAGACAAAATAGTAACGCGACTAAGAGAAATAAGAAGCATTTCAATTGATTCAAACGTTTTTTGAAATCTTGCGTCGTATTTGCCACTCTTCACGTAATAATAATGAAAGTAATAAGATCCACATAGTACAGATCGCTTGAACATAGTTTTGGTATATACAAATAGTAATAGCTTTTGTAGGGGAATTTATCTGTAAATTTGCATATTTCCGTGATCTTTGGTTACCTGTATTTTAGGAAAAATATTTATATTTTATTCTGTCTTATAATAGTTTTATAGTGCTTCTCAGCACAGGCAAGGAAGCTTTAGCATTAAAGAGGAATTTACTTACGGGTCGCAAGTCGAAAAATGTCCCTTCCTTCTTATTGTTATTTAAAATTGACAACTCAGGCCTTCGTCACATAGTTTTATGTCTTAAGGACTGACCTGCCAGTCTTCATTTGCAAATATTTTCGGCCAATCCCACAGTGGTACTGAATTCCCGTTTCTCGTCTGGCTATATGTATCTTCTCAATTGGATGTTAAATTAACCAATCGCGATCATTATAGCTCTCCCGTTGCCTAGGGAAGAAACCTAGCCCGTTTATCAAGAATTGTACGCTATATACACATTAACAAAATAACAAAAACTTAGTAAAATTATGAACCGTAAAATTGTTTTCATATATATGGAGAAAGAGTTCAATTTGAGGATTAATAGAGGGAAAACCAAGGTAATGGAGTGTGTTGGGAAACAGTGTGATAACAAAGAGTGTTAGACAGGGAAGGAATATATTGACGGAAGTTAAGGAATTCTGCTACTTAGGAAGCGTAATAACTAGGAATGGTAGAAGTATAGTAGACATAAAAAGTAGGATAGTACAGGCATGGAAGGCCTTCGCGAAAAAGAGGAATTTACGGACGGGTAATATAAGTGTGAATATTAGGAAATCATTATTAATAATGTTCATATGGAGCGTGGCGTTATATTGGTGAGAAACGTGGACGATGGGAGCTCCGGAAATGGAAAGAATAGATGCCTTTGAAATGTGGTGCTATAGACGAATACTGAAAATCAGATGCGTGGATAGTGTAACTAACGAGGAAGTTCTAAACAGAATAGGGGAAAAGAGAACAATATGGAGGGCGTTGACCAAGATAAGGGATATATTAATAGGCCACATTTTAAGGCAGGAGGGTCCTGTAAAATTAGCATTAGAGGGAAGTGTGTGGGATAAGAACAGAAAACGGAGGCCAAGGGTAGAATACGCTAAGCAGTTTAGGGAGGATGTGGGTTGTGCTTGTTATGATGAAAGGAATAGGCTTGCGTAAAATCAGCATGGAGCGTTGCATCATACCAGTTTTAAGACTGAATACTACAACACACACATATATATACATATATATATATATATTGTAACCTGTGTAATATTTCATAGAAATTATTAAGATGGAAAGATAAATTATATATTTATTATTATAAATTGTGGAGGCAGAAATGACAAGGCAACAAAGAGCAATCAAGCCATGGCCCCGACTCCAGCATGTCGCGTCTTCTGAAACTAGTATGTGTCATTAACATTGCTATGCGTGATTAGTGCGCCGCTGTTCCAGTTGGACTTTGAAATTTCAATTGGGTGTTAATTAGAAGCGAAGGATTCGTCGGCCCCTTGATGTAATTGTTTGGCACAAAAAATAGTGAGACGAAAAATCTTCGAAAAGGTAACAAAACTTTTAAATGAATGAGAAAATGGACAGTTCGTCTTTAAAATCAAAGTTTCGAAGTTAAGGAGGAACAGACAGTTTAGTTTTGGGACGTAAGTTTCCTGAGAGGAAAAACATAATCTACAAATGTTGATGATGGCTCTTTGAACCGGGAGACAGCACGGCGCCAACGTCAGCCACGGGCGCTGCAACTCCACAGACATCGCGACGCCCTTTGCCTGAATCGACCTATAAACCAGATTCAAGAACAACAAATGTTTGTATTTACACATAAACGAAATTGTCTGTTACACGGAGCGCAAAATTAAAATCCTGATAACCACTAAGTTTAATAAAAAGTCTTATGCTAATTATTGTTAAAATCTTTTATAAATAATTTGCACAATAAATTTCAAAATTTATAAAATAATCTTATATTTTAATCATTAACCCCACCACTAAAATAACTTCATTGCAATATAAGAAAAGAAACACAGAATTTAAATACGCACCTCTTCTGTTTGATTTTTTAATCGATTATAAGTTCTAATATTATTTTCATTTTGAAGGGAAGAAGACTTTTCACGAAGATACTATTAATTTTATTTTTGGAGAGGACTAAGTCCACTTTCTACGTTTCTGTAAATTTAACCGTAATTAATTTACTTGACGAACATTAAAGTTAATTTTATTCAAGTTGCTTGTAGTCATTTCAGGAGCTCCTATATTTTATTTTGCATTTATCCTCACATCTACGACTTTTGCATTTTGGGGGTAGTTACATTACATGATCTTTTCCCTGTATAAGCGATTGGTGTCTCTCTCACTAATTCCCACCCTAATTGAGCCAATATTTCGTCCCTTGACCAACCCCGTTCGTAAAATAATTAGAGTGAATTTTTTGTACTTTCTCCTATCTATTCTGTACTATTATTTTCTGCTATCTTCTTAATAAACGTTTCTTAATAGAGCGTAATTAGTTTTACGTTTCCCTCGTCGTCTCTTCGCACCTCAAACTATTGGAGAAATTTGTTCCTAAATATTTATGTGGCCCACTGGACTTCAATGGATGTGAAATGTGTATACTTGAAAAGCCTGACAAGATTTAATAATATCCTGAAATAGAAGAATGTTGAAGGTTAAATGCGCGAGCCGAGTTTGAAGGCATACAGATTTAGTTAACTCTGTGGTGGGAGAAACAAAACTTAAAGATTATAATTATTAATGGTTGATGTAGTAATCTGAGCAGAGACATATCAATTCCAAATTATAGTGTCAACTGACGGAAACAGTAAAATAATATCTACTTTTGTATATGACATAACATTGCGTTTAGAATTATTTTAATGACCCAACAATTTATTATGAAACGTTTGCAGCACTTAATGTTGTTTTTAATAGCTAAGTGGGGGAAATTTATATTTCCTTTAATATATTGAGCAGGAAATTTAAAATAACAAGTCTGTTTAAATTTTGAAATTATTTCTAACAATATCTTCCTGTTCAACACAATGGTTACAGTGACTGCTGTGATATTTTTGGACGGCTTTGGTGGGTTTTATATTTAATGGGCACATTACCAACGGTGCTCAGGTATATATTATCACCGACGCTCAGGAACTCATTCAAGTTATTGATGTTGGACTCTGCGGTGTTGGCTACTGGAAACCTGAAAAATTCCACTGACAACTGTTCTCTTTGAAATCTTAACCATAACTTCACAACAACTGTCCTGTCTGAAATATTAATCCAAACTTCAACAACTATCCTCTTGGAAATCTTCTCCGTCACTTCTCATCACTCATTGAAATCTCAACAATCACCTAACTTTCTCCTCTATTCCCATTTATACGGTCTCCTTTCCAGATCAAAAATCAACCAATTATAGGTCGTATTCCTCCCCACTATTTCTAATTCGGGGTTAACCCGCCTGTTTCCAAAACCACGAAACGTCACCCACAAGGATATTTCCTGTGTGAAAGATTCGCACGTGCCATTGTGACATTTAGTTTATCCTTCCACCAGATTGACGACCTCGCTTGATCAGCAGCGGCGTTTCTTCATCCCTCGCAGAAAGCCGGTCAATAGATATTTTTTTTCTGCGAGACACCAGGTATCTAAAGTGCAATGACCCCACGAGCTCCGGATCTCGTAAATTTTGATTTCCCTAAAATTTAATTTAAATGAAATACAGTTACCACCCCCCCTCAATAATTAGTTAACATGTGTACACTACAAACCTTTCCGTTTTTATGGAGCTTCGATAACAATGTGTGAATATTGGTTACCGTCAATTCATAAAATAAAAAATATTCAACAGGTAAAATTATTTACTTTGATTTGTATTTGGCATATTTCTTTGGAAGTTACTATTGTTCAAAGAAATTTTAACAATAAGTGTATAGATCGGTTCAGACGCTTCCAAATTTCCTGTAAAAGGTTTAATGATTATTCATGAGTGTGTTTGTTAGTTTTACAGGAGGACTTTCCTTCCGCTGTAAGCAGTCTTTTTTTGCCGGCTGCAAACAACCCCAGAGCAAGCGTTTGTATCACCTGTATCAGGGTGGACTCCAAAGCCAGGCAATTGAAACGAGTGCCTGAGGTGAATTATGTATGTCCGTCGCAAGGGGAGTGTTTTCTCTGCCGGAAACAGCCCGTGGTATCCACAAATCCAATTCCACGCCAGAAAGCCGAGCCATCACATAAATGCCTCTCTCGCGTTTACAACATTAGCTTAACACTTTCTCTTTCCTGCTTATGCAGCGAAAAATAACATCAAAGTGACCTCGATAACGACAACCAAGGTCAGTGAAGTTGCTGTTGACGCTGTTACCAACAGAAAAACATTCTAGGCTGCGTTAATTCATTATCAGTACAACAACAGACATGGAACTTTCTCCAGAAATGTCATTCCGCGGATCGCTGAGTGGATCAGAAGCTGGCACGAGTGCCTGTGATACTTATCTACGGTATTTCACATATAATTCCCGAACTTATGGAAGAAACAGCAGCGTTACAAAAAACTTCGGAAGCCCTCACATGAAACGAGAAGGTAGCGGCACGGTTATACAAAGGCCGATAGCATCAGAAAGGAAATAACAGTCGACATAAACGAGTGAGGAAGTTGTTGGGATGAGAATTTTAACTACTTGCAGGGACGAAAAGGGCGCAGGCTGATGTTATACCAGGGGAATACCGTGGGAATATTCCATAGGTGATATAGTCTTCTTGATTCCAGGTTAAATACTCAAAACAATAATAAGTGGATGTTATAGAAATTATGTAAATTAAACGCAAACACGTTAATCGGCATAAACCTAAATATGACTGATCATGTTTCTAGGAGTTTTCATATATGTATTTATAGTTCCAAATAATAATATTAGTAGGCATGATCCTGTATAGAAGCCAAGCTTAAGACATTTGGAATGTGTCACGGTGTTTATTATACTTTAGTATGTAAACAGTTTCCCAAAAGTGCTTTAGGACATAAATCATTCACTTGTGGGTCATTCTCAAAAAAGTTGGCTATTTCGATTATTTTATGTCCCTGGACACCTCGTATACGGGTCCATTCCATGTCAAGGTGTCCCATGATTCCCGCGCAGCCGATTTGGATCAAATTTTGACAGTTTGTTACATAAATAATATAGTAATATGTTGATGTTATAAGTTTGAATATTAGGAAATCTTTGCTAAAAATGTTCGTATGGAGCGTGGCGTTATATGGGTGCGAAACGTGCACGGTAGGACATACTGACAAAAAGAATAGAAGCCTTTGAAATGTTGTCCTATAGGCAAACGCTGAAAATAAGATAACGAGGAAGTTATAAACAGAATAGGGGAAGAGGGAACAATTTAGAAGACGCTGACCAAGAGAAGGTATAGATTAAAAGCCAGGATCTTGTAAAATTTGCATTAGAGGGAAGTGTGTGGGGTAAGAACAGATGATGGAGGCCAAGGATGGAATGAGCTAAGCAGGATAGGATGGATGTATGAGTTGCTAGTTATGCTGAAATGAAAAGGCTTGCGCAATGTATGTTAGCATGTAGGGTTGCAACAGACCAGTCCTTGGACTGAAAACGACAACAACAACATAGGTAGGGAAAATATTTGTGGAACAAAAATATTTATTTATATAATCCAATTTTTTGGAGCAAAAACTTGTCCGTTGAATTGTTGATTTCTTAATGTTAATACACACATTTAAAAGGGAAACAGACGACATACCAAAAATCCCCTTAAAATGGAAATATTAATATTATTGTATTCTTTATTTGTATTGAATATAAAACAACGTATTTCCAACAAATGTTAATAAAGTACAAAACAAAAATACAAGAATTAAATCCAATGAATGAACTTTGCTATCAGTACATCTGCTCTCTTCCGATAAATCCCTTACTTCATTAAATATGTCAAATGCCATAGAGACTCAAACGTACGGGCATTAAATTTTTAATATTCTAAACATTTATAATAAAGCTTATCGAAACATTTTTATAGAAAAATATATTTTATTCGTAAACAAGAAAGTTGCAGTACTCATTTTTGTAACATTTAATATTTCAACGTTCCTTTAATTAATTGTTTTGAAATGTGTTGTGCAAAAGTATGAGCAAATGAATTTGTCATATTCTAATACATAACGTATCACGCATTTCTTTTACGTCTTTGCAGGAATATACAACCACTATAAAAAATATTTACATATACGAAGGAACAGCATTGACTTCAGTGTGCGAGTCAGGATTTAGAGCAAAGTAAAAATACAAAATCGTATATTATTTAGCACCGAAAACTTAAAGCAAAGCTATTACGCCAGGAACAGACGCGTCAAGTACCAATCACAAACCCCCGTGTAATCTGTTTGATCTATTATTATAAATATCTTGGTTGTGACTGTCCATAGACATAATTTTACGTATATCGGTACCCCTACTCTTTATCAACATTAATGTATAGTTAAAAACTTCAAATATTTAAAATCATGATTTGTGCCTGATGAGGACCCAAATTTGTGGACATAACGTTGTAATTTAATAAAACATCTGTTTCGGCCACCTGTTCGTTCAATTTATCTTCATACAATTTTTTAAAAAAAGACGAAAAATGAAAAATTATTATTATAAGCTTGATACTGATTGAAGAGGAAGAAAAGGAGAGGAAGAACAACAGAAAGTAGTTGAAATACAACAAACAAAAAATATCGACAACAGAAATGAGAAACAAAATGGAAGAGATATTTAAGGCACATGACAGATATTTTTATGGAACGAAGTTGCTATGGACGTAGTAATACATCGTGTTTAACAAAAAGGGAATAACAGTTAAATATTAAGTTCAACTTTTCTAACAGCAAAGAAACTGTTCGTCAACAGGAAAAGAATATTTAGTTTATGTATTCCAAAGATGGAATTTTCATTATTTAATCGTCCTAAGGGGGAACACAAAACACTCGCTGGATCAAGAAAACCAGGAATGTAATAAGTGTGAATATTAGGAAATCGTTTCTAAAAATGTTGGTATGGAGCGTGATGATATATGGGTGCGAAACGTGGACGATAGGAGTTGCTGACAAAAATAATAGAAGCATTTGAAATGTGGTGCTGTAGGCGAATGCTGAAACCAAGATGGGATGGATGGAATCACAAACGGGGAAGTTCGAAACAGAATGGGAGAAAAGCGAACAATATGGATGACGTAGACTAAGAGAAGGGATAGATTAATAGGCCACGTTTTAAGACATGAGGGTCTTGTAAAATTAGCATTAGAGGGAAGTGTGTAGGGTAAGAACAGAAGAGGGAGGCCAAGGATGGAATGCGCTAAGCAGATTAGGGAGGATGTGGGTTGTGCTAGTTACAAGAAAATGAAAAGGCTTGCGCAATATGGAGGGTTGAATCAGACCAGTCTGAATGCCACAACAACAATGGCATATATGAGAAGGATAAATGGAAAGAGTAGGGAGAATGATTCAAGTTGTTAGACGGATTGCAGCCATTTTTGCCGCCATGTTGGTGAGGCTATGATGTAAAGGTACTCTGGCGGGGTTGTGAGATTAAAGCTAGGAGGTGAGGAAACGCGAACACATTTGCGTAGTGAGCAGGGACGAAAGGGGGCCCTGAGGACACTCATTAGAGCCGGTGCTATTCAGCCTCGTCCCCGAAGGACTGAGTCATCGCCACTTCGCCACCCTCGATACGACCAATTACTACAGCGTGCCCGCAAATTCAGACGCCAGCCGCTGTCAAGCTTCCGCCTTCCTTCATCCGTCACATCCACAAAACCACGTAAGGCAACGCGCCAAGACATACTACTATTTACATCTACACAGTAATTACGGACGAAAATATTTAAACGTACGGGTTTGAATCAGAAAGGGGAGGGAAAGTTATTTAATTCACATCTCTTTCCTAAGAACCTCATATTTTTCTGACAGAGATTCTAATTTTTTTCTTCTATAACTCATAAGATTATTTTATTTAACACTGCCTCTTACTTCTTGGGACTATATTATATCTTTTAGCCTACTTCTTACATCCTTACAGAAGACACAGAGAAATACCTGTGAGACTTCAGATCTCGTAGGTGTTGTTCCCCAGAGAAGGAATGATGGGCCTTCGGGGGTACCTCATTTCACTTTGGTTTTTTAAGGTTCTCTCAAACGTCCCGAATCTGTCAATGTCGGAGGTGTATGTTCCGGGGTCGCAGACCTTCGGTGTACGGTAAGAGTTGTCAGCTGATCCAATTGGCCCAGTCGACCAGATGCCTCCCGGGCTAATCGAGGCATGGAGAGGGGAATTCTACAAAACCCGTCATCCTGAAGGGCATGGGACAGGTACCTAATAGCCCGACCCACCTCATGCATGTTATGTAGGGTCTGTTCTGGATCTCTTTCATGCGAATCACCGGGTGGTGCACCAATAAAAAAGAAACAAATTTAAAGATAGGCCTATGGGTGTTTCCTCTCACAGGTATTTCTCCCCAGATTGACTGCGGGGCTCACCTGACTGCGTTGGGATTGCCTCGTACTCTCTCTGATTTTTTCAAGATTCTCACATGCCGGAGCACCTTCATCTATTTTAGGAGGCATATATACTGGGTCGATGACCCCTGATTTCATTAGATCAGTAGGCCATTGGCCTCCTAAAACTTGTGGAGTCACGGAGAAGGGGATGCTGCGATCCCACAGCAAATTCATCTCCCGTCATTCGGAAGGGCTGAGAATAGTATCCAATAGCCCAACCTACCTCATGCAGGTATTCTAGGGTTTTCCCTGGATCTCTTTAGGTAAAACACTGGGTAGGATACTTAAACTATAGCCCGGGGGCCTTAGTCAACTCTAAGCTACCTTGCTCTACCTTCTACATCCTCCATTTCCCCTATAAAAGGGAAGTTGCCTGTTTCAGGATCACCTTAACGAAGCCTGCCCCTCACCCCTTTCCCCCCGCCCAAAATCTACTGCTGCGGGGATAAGAGGAACAAGATGAGTTCGGGGAAGTCTGTCAGTGCTCATATTGAACTCTTTCTCCCGGACCATGTTTTTGCCGTTTATTATGGTTTCCATGTTTTCTTCTGACTCCCCTAATAAGCGTAGGGTTTTATTTCTTCTTCTTGCAGTATGGTTCGTTTTCTATATTCCGTTTTAACTTTCTTCATCGCCTGTTGTATATATAAGTTTGTAAATGATGGGGGGATATTAATTAATGAATTTAATAATTGGGGTTAAATATATACATTTATGAATTGTAAACACAATAATTTTATTATAGGTAGTGCGTGTATATATTATGTACAAAAATAATTAATTAAAATGGTGACCACTTGTAGCAGATCTGTTCGTTGACGAACCTGAGTTGTTTTCATAGGTGTCTCGCTGTAATTTCCGTGTTGACGAAAGTACGAAGTCGCTCTGCCAAATTAAGGAAACTCCGCTTTTTCCTCTTCCTTCCCTTGTTGTTAAGACCTTTCTTCCCTGCTTCCTGGACTGATCAAAGCATGGTCTCCGCTGCCACCTCACCAATCTCCTCTCTCCACCACTCTGCTGCCAATCTCCTTTCACCACCACCTTGTATCACCAGCAATCTCTTTCTCCACCACTCTCCTTCAATATCTTCTCGTCATCACCTTGTATCACTTGCAAAATCTGTCATCAAATTGTATCCGCCAGCCTCTTTAAAGCCTTGTCCCTACTTATCCGACACCTATCCCTAAGGTGGCAGGGATGGATATTCTCCAATCATATCCCTTGTTTCATTTGGGGAACACACGCCACCCGGTCACCAAATTCCCAGGCAGATTAAGACATTCCGAAACGGCGACGAGGTGTCCGAGCTTTATGGTCCAGTCCCTCTGTTATTATTACGAGCCGCCAAGACGGCGCGTGGAAAAACCCCTTCTTCCTGGCAAGCGACTTTCTCATGCCGGAATATTTCTTATTTAAGTTTCCGTAAATATAATAAAAAATTGGACGCGGGTTCTACTGCGCTACAAGTTGTAGAGCATGGGCGACAGACTACATTCTTATATTACTCCTTTCTTGGTTTATGCTTTCTTTTCTCGATCTTCAATTCTAAGTACTGCTGACTGCCTTCTGTAGAGGTATATTTTATTCCTGTCCTTTTTAAAACCCGTAACAGTGTGTTCCAGGTCTCTTATCAAAGGATTTTTCGAAATCTACAAATGCCATGAACGTAGGCTTGTTTTCGGTTATCCTATCTGTAAAATTGGGAGCAAAGTCAATATTGCTTCCCTTGTCCCCACATTAAAAAATAAAAATTACATTAGGTAATATGCTACAAAAAATTAAATATAATACATGGTTTTAAACTAACAAAATTTAGCTGTTGCTGGACCTCACTCTATGACTACTTCAGCCGACCAGAAGTAATGTACCGCAAATCCCGTTTCAAATTTAAAAAATCAGTGAACTAACAAAGTACAGAACCATGTATACTATTTGAGTTGTTGTTATCATTTTTACGTTAATAGAATGAATGTTCTTTCTAACGTGGAGCATCTCGCTCATTATCTTTGAGAAATTTTTTTGTTCTTCATGTAGAACTTCGACACGAACAACCACCGAATGGATTGGCTACCAGCCGAGAAAGCGAAGGAAAGAAATACTTAAATTTGCTAAGAGAATGAGAGAAACACGAGAGGAATGAAGAAGTAGCAGATTTACACAGTTCCAGGCGAGTACAAATTAGCTACACTTATTCGGGCCAGGAGAAGTAATCAGGTTGAAAGTGTTGTGGTTCTCGACGTAACATTTCCCGCTCAGACACGATAAAAGATATTACCACAAACCATGACGTTGGGAAAGGAAAACGTAAGTAAAAATAAGATATAAATATTCCCTCGGCGGTTTCATGTCCAAGATTGGGACGAGGAAAAGATAATAGTCATTAATTCAGAGTCCATTTCATCTTCAAAAAATCTCTAAAATAAATGGTATTTATCTTATACACAAAAGTAACATATGCGTCAACATGAATACCACTTGAGAAATAGTTTTACATTCCATTTTTCCTTTCAATAACGAAAATAGTGGTTTTTGAGTCGATTATGTCGTCTATTTATCTAGAATGCAAAAGTTAATATTTGTTGTTCTTCAGATTCTGTGCGCGGATCACCGAAAAAAAAGTATCATGAAAATTACAGTTTACGCTTTAAATACGTTCATTAACTGTAATAATTTATATACTGAAGTCCTTGGCGAGTCTCATGCCTATTACGGTTTTATTTTATCTTTAATGTCTTTGACAACATCAGAGTAACACTACTGAATATTATCTATGAAAATGATGAATGTATGTTTATCATTTATTCTTTTTAGTAATTTAAGCTCGTGGACTAATTGTATCAAAATCTGGTATACATAACCTCAAAAACCCGGAGAGAGAGAGAGAGAGAGAGTCTGAAGGTTGAAGGCATTATATTTATTTATTGTTTGGGGCTAACAGGCTACATGAAGCAGGCAACTGTAATAACATTGGAAGCGAATTGAAAAGGGAAGGGGGGAGTGCAGAAGGTTGAGCAAGGTAGCCAAGTGTTGACTAGGGCCCCGGACTCCTACCCGATGTTTCACGTAAAGAAATGCAGGGAAAACCTTAGAAAACCTGCATCAGGTAGGTTCGGCATTGGGTACTATTCTCCAGCCCTTCCGAATGGCGGGAGACGAGTTTGCTGCGGGGTCGCAGCATTCCCTTCTCCGTGTCTACACCAGTTTTAGGCAGCAGTTGGCCGACTGATCCAATGGGATCAGAAGAAAACTCTTGCCTTATGCCCAAGGTCTTCGACCCTTGTACATATACCTACCAAAATAGATGAAGGAAAACTCCAGAGAGAATACGAGGCATTCCCGACACCAGATGAACCCCGTAGTCATTCTACATGAGGGTTTAAGACGATGAATGATAATAAACAATAAGAACGTTTTTACGGCTATGGTTAAATCAGTAGGAAACAACTCTTTTCGTTTACTTGAGATGCGCCTATATTAACATGATGCAAAGCAATAAATTGATGGGAGCCATAGTTTAGTCTTTCTCGAAAATCCTTGCGAATCTTATTTCCTTCTTTTTAGAGCCGCCTCTTAGAAGCGCGAGATGACATGTTTAACGGAACCAGGACCAAGTAATAGAGTGCAATAAGATTTCTAGGAAAGGACGGTAAGAAACAAAACGAAAGCGTTTTTAATAATCAGAATTTAATAGATTTGCTTAGCGATGTGCAAAGAGTGAAGAAATAATTTCAAGTGAGAAATATTGATAATTTACGACTTTACTCAAAATTAACATTTTTTTCTGTTGAAGATTGACAGATTTAATCAATTTTTCGCATTTGTTTTTTTACAGAGAAACATGATTAAAACTTCAAGCTGTAAACAAGTAGATTAAGCTGAGCCTATCACGGGTAATTATTAAAATTTTAAAAGTCCACCATATTTAATGGCTTCCAATACCATGAGAATTTGTTTACGATCTGCAACATCATACGCGTTTACCAAGGGAATAGAGCTAAATTAATTACTTTTCCGGTCTAATATAAATAATTACATAAATAGGGGAAACTTTGTAGACCAAAAACCGCCGACAAGGAGGAACTTCAAAGAGGAAAACGGCACGATAGAAAAATGATGGCGAATTAAAAAGAGTCTGGAGAATAGTAATTATATTTATACTAAAATAGAAGTACTCTTTCTCTTTATGGAACCAAGTTACATCAAACACCATATTTCAGGGTCGTCCCCCTTACAATTTCAGTGTACTTAAATATTACAATCCTCTTCTACATGAGGCTGCTGTTAACCGATAGTCCATGGTCCTCGATTCCGGTTTCTATACACTATATGAGTAATAATATTCTTGTACTCGGCTGATTATCTGACCCGAAGCCAAGGTTAGCTGTCCACCTTAACCTTAAAATTATTATGGATATGCGAATACATAAGAATCTAAAATTTGCTACAACCAATTTCACTCTTATGACATGTTAAGTTGAAAGAGCAAAATATGAGTAACTTAAAATTGCCGTTTAAGAGTTATATAACATTTAACAAAGTATAAGTGTGTAATTAGGCAAAATTTCAATATAAATTTTTAGTATTAAGACTGTGCAGAGTGGCGTATTTGTTATTTCTTGTGGCGTGTGAAGAGGGTTGCTTGAAGGTCGATGGGGGAGGTTGACATAATTTATGACAGTGGACGGACGGTTCAAACGGTTCAACAGAGCGGACACCGAAGTACACAGTATGTATTTAAGATTTAGAGAGTCGTGATATTCTGTTCCAGTAGAAAGGACGAATTAAAATTCTAATATGCAATAATTGAGGAAAATGTTATTGGAAAGAGACAGCTGTGAGAAAGGAGGAAATTGTAAGATAATTTCAAACTTTACAGCGGACCTACTTGGGATGTTTATACGACGAAACGAATATTTATAACTGAGGAAATTTAAGTTAAGAGAAATTAAAATTTAAAGTAGCGATTTATTGTTTATTGTGTGTGCCCGTGAAAGTGATCTCCGGAAGGCGAAGGAGAGGAATAAATTGGATATAATTTTGGATTACAGATAAGTCAAAATAAACTTTTGACTACAGAATCTTTATAAAAAAAAGCCACTAAAATTTGCCTACATCTCTCCACGAAATATTACCCATGGAGAAAGGTCACACTATATTACATTAAAATTTGTTCGTAAATCTGTAAACTATTTTAGCAGTAAAATAAACTCAAAAATTTATAAACCAAATTAATAGTAGAAGAATTAAATCCTAAAAATTAAACAATTCATTACAAGTGTAATCACTATTTTTAAATTAACATCTAGTAGTGGATCCTCGTCAATGACTACCAGTAACTCACGTGTCTTGAGATTCATAATGAATTAGATGAAAAATACATTAAATTACGATTATTAAACTGAACAAAAATTACTAATAATATAAATTTAGTGAAAGTAAATTATTCGGTGCATAATAGCAGCAGACTTACTTAGTTGTTTTCAGAGCACATGGCGCGGTTATTTCTACTTATCTGGAGGTCTTCGACCCCAAGTATCTGGACCATATCTTACGGCATCGAGGAAATATAAAAAAACCGGATGCTAGTAAGCATGTGATTCGTCAGCAAGCGCGCTGGTCCACTAAATAGTAAATATATAGAGTACGGAAATAACGAACTGGATCTGGAACTTCCGTGCTCGTCCTTATACTGGCAGCACAGTTTCATCTCCGTTCATTTATGGTATCAACGAAGATCCTCGTAATACTTTACACAATTCTTATCAGCTAACATCTCAATTAGTAGGTTAACATTACTTACATTTTCATTGTAATATTATTCTGCAGACTCGTTTCTCCTCTTTGCTTCTTCAGGCTCGAGGCCTACCGTCTACAGTCGTGTCTCAGGCCGATCCATCAAATGTCCTTCCTATTACATATATAACAGGCGATGAAGAAAGTTAAAACGGAATATGGAAAATGAATTGTACTGAAAGAAAAAGAAATAAAAACCCTACTCTTCGCCGATGATATTGTACTATTAGGAGAGTCAGAAGAAGACTTCGAAACTATAATAAATGGCATGAACGTGGTCCTGGAGAAAGAGTTCAATATTAGGATTAATAGAGGTAGTGTAGTATGGGAAACAGTAGAATCACGAAGGGCACTAGATGGGGAAGGCATATTTTAAATAAAGTTAAGGTAGCGTATTAACTAGGGATGGTAGAAGTATAGTAAAGGCAAGGAAGGCTTTCGCAAAAAGAGTAATATTAGGAAATCATAGCAAAAAATGTTCGTATGGAGTATGGCGTTGTATAAGGTGCGAAACGTGGACGGTAGGAGTTGCAGAATGGAAAAGAATAGAAGCCTTTGAAATCATTAAGGTAGTTGAATGCCTCTGAGGGAATCCAACTGTGAAGTTTAATGATATTATTAGTGAGTATTAATGGTTTAATTATATAAATAATTAGCATACAAATGCTTCGGTTTAATACTTTTAAAGTTTAATTGCAGTTGTAGATAGCGTGGCTAGCCCAGTTTAATCTCTTTTTTACAGGAATTCAAATTTAATCAATCGATTATAAAATGTTGGCGGCATTGTGCAGTAAGTATTTTCGTCACACACAACTCCATTGCTACAGTATTGAGCAGCATCCTTATGGTGGCAGGTGGTTCCAGGAATTCACCTCTGTTGCCGCTTCCTTCTTCCTTCCTGTCTGGCGGAACGAAATTACGAGGCCGGGAAATTACTCCCGATACTATTTACAGATCTTTCTCTTCTCAATGTATTCAAACATTCACCTATCATTGATATTGTCTGAGTTCAGATCTACCACTCCTACTCTCTCTCTCTCTCTCTCTCTCTCTCTCTCTCTCTCTCTCTCTCTCTCTCAACGCGTCAACTCCGAACTCAACATTTTTTTACCCACACCACGGGGATGAAGGTCTCTTCATCTTACCATTATACTCCAATCAAATTCAAAACTTAGTTCGCGGTGTTCTGTAATCACGCCGGAGGAAAAACCGTCCTTCAGACTTTCCCCGGGGTCAACGGCCGGTCACATTTATTTTCCTAAGGGATGCTTTAATTCCTAACGGCTAGGATTTCTAGCGTCTCTGGTCCTTCTTCCCCATCACGACGTCGCCGTATATTTTTCAGAGAGATTATGCAGTATCGTAGGACCCACTTCCGTCCACAAAAATAAATTATTTATTTCATGTTTTCATGATTTAATAAATACCATACAATACTTGTTTGGCAACGCCCTAATTCATTACAGAGTACTCGTTGTCATATTATCCACACGTCTATAATTTTATATGTAAGATTATTGACCCTATGTGAATTTTTAGAGGGTTTGAATTTTTTTAAATATACATTACATAGCAATGTCACCAAAATATAATACAATCTCAATCGGTACCACATTAAACTCTTAATTACCAGGTTTGTGGGCTCGTACCTCAGGTTGGGCGACGTAATAGACTATTAAAATTTTTTAAAAATTATATCAATATTTAGGTACCAAAATGTAATATTTATCCTTTCACTCAGGAGTTTGTCCCCGGTCGCATTACAACTGTAATAAACAGTCTTGTAAAACGGATAAATATAAATTTATTCCAAATTCGTTAATTTCGTTTATGAACATTTCGAGAAGTGTAAGGAATCACATACGAGCTACTTTCCCAACGGCTGTGATATATATTTATTTATGGTGTAAGTGAAGGTCCGTGGCACACTATATCACTGTCTAAGTAGCGTTGCTCCCTCGTTTCTCCTTATACGACGCAATTTATATGTTGCTGTGTATGGCTGCGAGTTTAAGCCATGTGAAGTGCATGAATGGAGAAGCAGAACTCTGCAGGGTCGGACTAGAGACTGCAATTAGAGAGCGAAAAATCCCCGTGTGGCAATCATTTCACTCGTGCTCCTGCAAGTCTCTCTCGCATCTATGAAAAGCCTTCAATGGAAAGGCGAACTCTGTGACTAATTGACGCGAGCGAGAGACTTCAGCTCCCGAACGTCGAAAAGGGCGTCGTACACGACTACTACCGTTACAGGTTTCCCTACACGCGAAATAAAACTCTTCACAAGTTTATCCAGAATTAAATGTAAAATAGGTTAAAGAATCCAATTAGAGTGTTTGTTAGTTCCCAAAATTTAGAAGTACTCGAATTCAAGTCGAGCGTACGGTATGATTTCTAAGACAAAATTTTTATTTCTGTAGTGTGTTTGATGATACTGTAAATGATGGGGGGAATATTAATTAATGAATTTAATAATTGGGTTTAAATATATACATTTATTAATTGTAAACAATAATTTTAATATTTTGTCGTGCGTGTATATATTATGTACAAAATAATGAATTAAAATGGGGTTATATTAAATATCTCAGGGTAATTATGGTTTGGGTGACCACGTGTAGCAGATTTTCCATTCGTTGACGAACCTGAGTTATTTTCATATGCGTCTCGCTGTAACTTGCGTGTTGTGGAACTTGAAGCGGCCAGTCGACAATAGCACAAAGTCGTGCTGCCGGAATTGAGGAAACTCCGCTTTTCCCTCTTTCTTCCCTGCTTCCTGGACTAATCAAAGCATGGTCCACCTCTCCGCTGCCACCTCACCAATCTCCTCTCTCCACCACTTTCCTTCAATATCCTCTCGCCACCACCTCGTATCACCAGAAATCTCTCGTTCTCCATCATCAATCTGTTCTCCTCACTAATCTCCTCCCTCCACCAGCAATCTGTTCAAAATTGTCTCCGCCAGCCTCTTTAAAACCTGGTCCCCACTTATCCGACACCTATTACTACGGTGGCAGGGATGGATATTCTCCAATAATAACCCTTGTTTCATTTGGGGAACACACGCCACCCGGTCACCAAATTCCCAGGCAGATTAGGACATTCCGAAACCGGCGCCGAGGTGTCTGAGCTTTATGGTCTAAGTGTCAGCCGCAGTCCCTTTGTTTTGATTCCGAGCCGCCAAGACGGCGCGCGGAAAAACCCCTTCTTCCTGGCCAGCGACTTTCTCAGGCCAAAATATTTGTTATTTAATTTTCCGTAAATAATAAAAAAATGGACGCGGGTTCTACTGCGCTACAATACTGACACAAGCATTCTTTCCTGTAGGAATATTCCAGCCCCGGTTAATTAAAGAACAATATCCATGAGCTAATTCTTTTCACAAATATAATTTAATTAACCACGTTTTTAGATATGATGGATACTTTTGGCTAAATGTCGTTTTATTCATTCCCTGTGAGATTAAAGCGTGTGCGCATTTATCATCCAGAATGTAAAGAAGAAAGACATCCCAGGAATCATCTCGTCAGGTTCATAAATCTTGTCTTGAAAGACGGGTCCTTTTAACTTGAGATCGGAAATTTTCCCCTTCTCTTATATACACTTTGGTAATTAATTTAAATTCTGCAAAATCTGCTTAAAAGCATCCTGTATCGGATTGTTCGCGTTTGTCATAAATGTCTGAAGTATTTATCAATGAATAATATAAACCGTTATAGTGTAAGACTGCACCGTAGTATATTTACTACATCACCGAAAATTGGGACATGGAAATATCAAAATACCCCACATTTTAATTTTACGAAATATGGCGCTTTTTTAACATTTAAACAAATATATCTTTCAAAATATGAACACATGAAAGGAGGAAAGGAAGAGAAGTCTTTTAAATGTGGTGCTATGGGAGAACGCTGAAAATCAGATGGGTGGATATAATCACTGAGGAAGTTCTAAGCACAATAGGGGAAGTGCGAACAATGTGGAGGACGTTGAAGAAGAGAAGGTATATATTAATGCGTCATGTTTTGAGTCATGCGGGTCTTGTAAAATTATCATTAAATAAGTGTGTGGGGTAAAAACAGAAGAGAGAGGCCAAGGATGGAAAAGCTAAGCAGATTACGGAGGATGAGTGATGTGGTAGTTATGCGGAAATTAAAAGGCTTGCGCAAGATAGGTTAACATGGACTATTGCATCAGAACAGACTTAGGACTGAATACCACAAAAACAACTACAAATGGACGATAATGAGCAGTAAGATATATTTTCTTAAATATGATGTTTTGGTATTCAGTCCTAAGACTGGTCTGATTAAACCCTCCATGTTAGCCTATCTTCCGCTTAGCGTATTCCATCCTTCTCCCTCTTTTGTTCTTACCCCACACACTTCCCACTAAAGCTAATTTTAAAAGACCTACATGTCTTAAAAACGTGGCATATTAATCTATCCCTTCTTCTGGTGAGCGTTCTCCATATTGTTCGCTCTTCCCCTATTCCGTTTAGAACTTCCTCGTTAATGATTCTATCCACTCATCTGATTTTTATCATTCTCCTATAGCACCACATTTCAAAGGCTTCTATTCTCTTCCTTTCTGCAACCCCTACAGTCCACATTTCGCATGAACATTTTTAACAACTATTTCCTAATATTGACACTTGCACTATCCGTAAGTAAATTCCTCTTCTTCGCGAAAGCCTGAAATACGTAAGTATGTATATTTCCGTTTAATTTAGAACCACCTTTCAATTGGACATATATTTACGGAGACACAGCAAATTTCATACTCGACTTTTGCCGAGTTATATCCTGAAAAAATTGTGAAGATATCAAAGGTTGATAAAGAATCTTGGTTAATATTTTTCAACATCATGATTTAATAGATTTCTGGGCAATTGCCAAGACTAGGGGATTAATTTCAGTGAGAATTTTTGAGAATGTAAGCTTGTACGAGTATTTTTCACAAATGTCACTTTATTGCACGAGTTGTCATTGCCGTGAAAAGATTGAGAGAATTAATTGAAGGGATTCTTTTACTTCCGTAAAGTACGGGGCGTATTTTTCGCCGTTAGTAATCTTAACTCCTTTAATGTACTGAAAGAAATTTTAAGTCCATTGAAGTAGAGGGATACTTTCACTCCAGAATGTTTTAGACTCAAGGTAATTTAAAATTGTTTTAGGTATTGGGCAGTTAATGAGTCTCATGATGATTTGCGCTAGCGGTTGTCGTAGGTAATTTTTTTGTTCTCCATATTCTCCATATGATTGTTTTTTAATTTGGTGTGGAGTCTTTTTACTCTATTTTTCATGTTAATTATTTAAATGTTTTTTTGCATTCTAGATATTGATTGTGATTGCATCGTTGAAAATATTTATTTCTACTTTTAATTAACATGTTACGATTATTTATGTACAAAAATATGAGTTAAATAGTTTTTTTGTAGTAATTATTATTGAAGTTAATACAGCCTGAAAAAGTTAATGATGCCATAAAAAATAAAAAGACAGACAAAAATAAAAATGTATACAACCTTAATAAGGCCTGTAGTCTTATAAGGAGACTTGGACACACAAAAAATGATGAAGAAAAATTAAAAATATTCTAAAGAACGACCGTGAAAAAGATCTACGGCCCAAACTGTGTTAGTAGGATATGTAGAATAAAATATATCCATGAGCTATACAACCTATAAAAAATTAGCATAATCCATATCTTGAAAATATGTAGACGTAAATGGCTAGGGCAGGTGAGAAGGATGGAGGATATCAACCCATGCAAAAAAAAACTAACCTTAACTCAGCCAGACGGAAATAGAAGAAAAGGAAGCCCCATTTGGGTACATGGGGTTTTGAAGGACCTACAAACCTGAAAGTCAAAGCGTGGTAGATGGAAGCACAAGACAGAAATAGATGGGAGACTATCATTAAGGAGGCTCAGGTTCACTAAGTACTGTAACGCCGATCAAGAAGAAGAAGAATTATTATTGAATATCAAGTTATTTTGGATTTTAAAAAGATTTAGTAGGGGTTAATTTAGTGGCAGAAACATTGTTTTTATGGTTAATTTTTTGTGTCCAAAGGATTTATTATAATTTATGGTGGAATATCATTAGTTTTTATGTATTAGGCTCTGCAGCCCATTAAGGTCCGCGTCGACTGCGGACTGTCAGCGGAGAATTCCGAATTTGTAGTGACATGTGGTCATCGTATCGATTCTCCAGTAGTCTTAATCCCAATCATCGCCAACATGACGACACAAACGTCCAAGCCACAGATGCTAGCCACTACACCACACGAGGTTGGCTTAAAGCGGTATCAGGTATCCGTTATTTTAAATTTAATGCATTTACAGGGAAGAATTAAATTATTTTTGAAACCCAAAGAAGGGTTCTGTAAATTAAAGTGCCGTGAGTGAGCATGCCGGTTATAATTAAATAAACATTTCGTCGGGATTGGTAGGCGTGACAAGGTAATTGTGAAAAACAAAGTGACGGGTAGATGCGGGTTAAATCACATGTTCAACACCAGATTAATGTCGATTTGAATACCGTACCACGCTAATACCCGGGCACCCATCAGTATCATATTTATTTCTGTTTAAGGAAATTATTATTGAAAATAAATTTATTTAGTTGCCAAATTAAACTTCTTACTTAAATTACGTCATCAAATAAGGGAACTTTTCGTTTTATTGCTAGGATTAATGAAGTAAGTAGCCAATATTAAGTTTGTGTTGGTTATTTGATCTTGGAAGTTTTAATGTTGAACAAGCAGAGAGCCGTCAGTCAGAGATGTTTGACAGTTGGCAAGCTGAGCTGTTTGTTCTGCTGGAGCAGATGCGCACATATTTGCCGTGTGTATTAGCTTTCGCCACAGCTCAAACATTTCACCAGACTCCGTTACACTCGGGACCGTTTACAACCCATTCATGCTTCCGATAGACTTCTTTAAATTGCCACTATTATCCTTTTCTTTGTGCTTTATCACCAAAAGTTGTTTGCTTTCCTGAATCAAATGCTGATACAATTTCATTAAATGTGACAACTTTACTTACCTAACATTTAATATCAACCAAATACGGTGACTCTGTACAAACAATTGAATGATATATTTTTTTACATATCATGATACTTAAAAAATTCTGGGTACCTATGAGCCTGTTGTTAAAAAATATAGATCGGAAGTACATAATTCTTAACATCCTCCCACTTAAATTTATTTTCCTCTAAGAGGACTACCTCCTGTCAAAAAAAATTGAACGTCGGCGGTGGCTCACATAATGCAGTTCTAGCCACGTGGGATTGTTTTTTGTTGTGGTATTCAGTCCTAAGACCGGTCTCGTGCAATCCTCCATGATGAGACATATTGTGCAAGCCTTTAAATTTCCTCATAACTACCACAACCGGCATTTTCCCTAATATACATAGCGCATTCCATCCTTGGCTTCCCTCTTCTGTTCTTACCCCATACACTCCCTACTAAGACCGTCGTATCTCAAAACGAGGTCTATTAATCTATCCCTTCTCTTAATCAACGTCCTCCATATTGTTCGCTTTTCCCCTATTCTGTTAAGAGCTTCCCCGTTTGTGATTCTATCCACTCACCTGATTTTCAGCATTCACCTATAACATCACATTTCAAAGATTTCTATTCTTTTTTTATCCCCAACTCCTGTCGTCCACGTTTCGCACCCATATAACGCCACGCTCCATACGAAAGTTTTTAGCAACGATTTTCTAATATTCGCATTTATATTACCCGTAAGCAAATTCCTCTTTTTTTGCGAAAACCTTCCTTGCCTGTGCTATCCTACTCTTTTGTCTACTATACTTCTACCATCCCTAGTTATTACGCTTCCCTAGTAGCAGAATTCCTTAACTTCCGTCAAAATATCCTTTCCTAATCTAACACCCATTGTTATCCCACTGTTTCCCATAGTACACTCCATTACTCCTCTATTAATCCTCATATTAAAGTCTTTCTCCTGGACCACGTTCATGGCATTTATTATGGTTTCCAAGCCTTCTTCTAACTCCCCATATACTACAACATCGTCGGCACCACTTTGGGTACCTTCAGAATATTCACAGAACAGGTATCCTCAAACTTTCTATCTCCAATATAATGTCTAATCACTGCAGCCCCCCAAAAAACTATCGAAAATCTGCGACAAAAAATCTAAACTTCTTCAAATTGTCTTTGTTCTTGTTATTGTGGCATTCAATCCTAAGACTTGTCCGATGCAACCCTCCATGCTAACCTGTCATGTGCAATCCTTTTCATTTACGCATAACTATCACATCCCATATCCTCCATAATCTACTTAGCGTATTCCATCTTTGGCCTCCCTCTTCTGTTCTTATCCCACACACTTCCCTCTAATACTAATTTTATGAGACCCTCATGTCTTGAAACGTGGCCTAATAATTATCCCTTCCTCCATATTGTTTGCTCTTCCCCTATTCTGCTTATAACTTCCCCGTTAGGGATTCCATCTACCCATATGTTTTTCAGCATTCTCTTATAGCACCTCAATAAAGCTTTTATTCTTTTCCTTTCTGCAACTCCTGTCGTTCACGTTTTGCACCCGTATAACGCCACAATCCATACGAGATGAGAGGATAAAAGAGAATTGTAACTTCTGTAAATGGACGTCTAAAATTAGTTAAGGAAGTAGTTGATTGCGATTAGGAGTGTCTAATGTTGCAGTCTCATGTAAGCTGAATGACAGGCGGGAGGATTTTCAATTATAAGAGCTGCCCTAGTTAATTAGGCCCTCCTGTTATGTGTGTAACACACAAAAACGACGTGGCCCCGCCTTCCGCATTCTTCCCCCTGGCGATCCCTCATAAACGAGCACCTCATTATATCCAAGGGAGTGTCCAACCAACAAAAGGAAAAGGAAGCCGACACGACTTACTTCTCATAACTCAAACACTTTACCATTAGAAGAGACTCAAAAGATTTGTATGGCTAACCAAGACTGCAGGTGGTAATCAATGTGTTCCGTTAACAACGTATTGCGTGACCGAGCGAGCCACTCACAATGAGGAATGTCATTTACTGAGCACCCACCAGACACAATACCTCTCAACTACATTGAGCACCATCCTCCAGGCCACTGCAATTGTAACCCACTGCTTATTCGTGAGGTTCAAGGGCGGATTGATGAGCCTAGTTAATTCAAAACAAATAACATTCAATGCATTAGAACCAGAGTTTATTGTAAATGTTCAGCTCAGGTAAGTCACCTTTCTCTCTCCCGAAGCGTCAGGTTTGGAAATAGAAAAATCCGCGTGCGGTGACAATTTACAATAGAAAGGGGGAAGAACTACTTTGAAAGTCAAATCTATTTTCCAACGCAACGATTGACGTGTCGGTCTTTTTTAATTCATCTCCCTATTATAACAGTACATGCAGCGGCATGGCTGACAAAATCACATGTTTATGGATTGATTCAGTTAAATGCTCAAGACAATAGAATATTTTTAACCTTTAAAATAAATACTCCAACTGTAGACGTGATTCTTGAATTATTGCCAACTGTCTAATAGCTTGTTGTCCACTTTTGGAAATCAATATAACAGTGATTCAAGATGCCATGGATTCGTCAAGCCCTTGGTAGGTTTTCAAAGCTATGGTCTACGCAAAATTCTCTTTAAATTACCACCCAGTAGTATGTGCATGCGGAAATTGTCGTCCCTGATGTGTTCCATCCGGTTGAGATCAAGTGAAATTGGTAGCCAAGACGTCAACGTGAGCTCACTGCCATGCTCCTTAAACCACAGTAGAACTATTCTGATCTTGTGACAACATTATTACTGAATGATGCCATCACAGTCGAGTGAGGAATGAAGGCTGAAGGGAAGTAGGTGCTCCACATCAATTTCCCCGAAGTCCACTTTCTTTTAAAAAAAATATCCGTGTAAGCTACAGTCCACAGATAATCTTGATTTAAAGAGTTAATAAGCCCCCCGACCTCATCTTCCAAATTACACAGGTTCTCACGACAGTAGAACGCGAGCAGCCGGCCAGATTCGCCGTTACCTACTTTCTCGTCCTATGACACAGGGACATGATAGCCTATCTTTCATTAAAACTCACATAAGTCAGTGTTTCTTTCCAATTTTCAGCACATATCATCCTTTGAATGATTTTTAATTGAGTTCTCCTTGGCTTATATACTCTCCTTACCGGATCACGTTCCTGCAACGTCACAGGTGGCAATCAATATCACTGTAAGTTGTGGTCACAATATTTTCGTTCAGCAGAGTACTGAATACTAACTTCATACTTCTGAGCAAGCAGACATACTTCTAAATACGTGAGGATGTCAAAAGTTTAAGAAGTATAATCTCGTAAATGGTTCAATGCCAACACACATTGTTACACATAACACGAGAGCGTCTCAAAATCTTTTGCTCTTGGTTTACACGCTTACACTTTCATTGTGATTACAGTTAGCTATCTCACTTCCCTTCATTCTCTCCTAGAACCTGTGTTGTGCATCGATGCCTGGAAACCTTAATTTTTACTCCTGCATTTTAACACCAAATTTCTCAAACGACAAATAGCAACGTTGCACACTCTCTCGTTGACGGGGATTTCGTCACTGAAAATTGTAATAAATAATCAGGGAAAACGTGAAGAGTGTAAGTATAAGTGATCCGGGCTGGAATCTGACCAGAGATCCTTGGTCTAGAGCTTGTCGTGCTAAATACCGGACCACATGCCCAGTGCTCAGCCAAGTCTGACAACCAGGGAAAGTCACACGAACCTCCCATATTCTCACAGTGCTCCAGGTTGAGACAGTATTGGGGAAATTGTTTCAAGTTTAGAATATTATAACCCCTAAAGTTCCAGAATATTTTATCAATAAATTTGAACCAAAACAACAAATTTTAACTTTGAATAATTAGTGGTTGAATATAAATATACTTCGTTGTGTGGCACTTTCAAATCGGTATCGGTTTGTCCTGGTGAATGGTCTTACACAAACAGAGAAATAAAGGTAATGCGCAATTGTTGGTCGAATTAAGGCTAATTTGCTAATATTCCTAAGAATCATCATGGTGCACCTCAGCATGTAAACAACGGCATGCCACAATATTTAGTGACCACTTATTTTAATTTAAGGTAAAAAATTTATAAATTTAATTTTTAGAAATGTGATATGTATTATGATTGAACATGTTGGTAATATTTTTGTAACGTATTACAGATGACTATGAACCGGGTGTCCGAAACTTCCTTTTTCTTTTGTATGCTGATGTGAAGAAATAAATATATTTTCGTTGACTTTATATAGGCTTTGTTTTGTATGTATGTATTTATTTATTAAACTACAATGGGACATACGTCCGGTGGCAGTTACAACAACGAAAAACTACATTAAGTACTAAAAACTACTGGCTATTATTATACTCTAACAATTACTATTTCTATTATTTCACTTAATTGAGCAAAATCAATTCCCTCAAATTAAAAAAAGTGAAAATTAATACTTTAGGATTAATTTTTGTCCCAGAATTTATATCAGTCGTTTAATTTTCTCCCGAAATGACCTAATACTATGAGGTTTTACCTCGAACGGCGCTGCAGGTAACTTATTCCAATATTCTATGGTTCTATTTAAAAACGAATATTTAGCTATGACTGTTTTCTGCGGTCTTGTTCCAATTTTAAATTGGTGATCCCCTCTACGTATATATGTTGGCTTCTTTAATTTCTCGCGCATTTCTCCCCACTCTTTACCACCAACTTAAGATTTGAAAAGGTCACAAAGTCTGTCATTTTTCCTCCTTGTTTCCAACGATTCCCAACCCATAGCATTCACTACAAATTTTTCTGCTCTTCTCTGGACTTTCTCCGACTCATCCTAGTGGGTTTTCCTATATGGATCCCAGCAGCAGGCGCTGTACTTCATAGCACTAGCACTAGCATTCTAATCTAAGTTAGTGGGAATGCTCAATTGAAGCCGACTTAACACTTCTCCATTCCGTAAACCTAGGCTAGGCTCACCTAGTCGGTCCTTGCACGTCGACTCGGATTAGCTTAGTTGGTAGAACACACGGCTGGATATCGCGAGGTCCTGGGTTCGATTCCCTCGTCCGGTTAACACTTTTCCATTCTTGACTTTACACTAGCATTTTGTACGCTTTTCCGCTCCCTTTCTTTAGTATTCTGTTTAAAAAAAAGTGAAGAGATCTCCACGGTTTTCGTGTTATGTGATTTAGATGAGTCCCCCACCCCATATTTGAACTCAAATAAATTCCTAAATACTTGCATTTCATTTTCTGCGGTACCTCTTCCCCACCTATATTGTAATTTAATCTGGTTTCAAATCGCGACCTAGTAAACTATATTGATACACTTTTATTACCATTTATTTTCATTTTGTTACTTTTTAACCAACTATGTAGTGTAATCAAATGGTTTTGCAAATTTTCTTTGTCCTCTATACTCTTTATTTTCCTGTAAACAATGTAATCGTCTTAAGTTAGATTTTATGTTTTCTACTAATTGAAACTAACAGAAATATGTTTTTACAAGCAATAATTTCCACGGTTACATAGTGGGTTTTCCTATATGGATCACAGCAACAGGCGCTATACTCCGTAGTGGAACGTTAGCATTTTGTACGGCACTTCCTTTGATTTTCCGCTCCCTTTCTTCAGTATTCTGTTAAAAAAAAGTGAAGAGAACTCCACGCTTTTCGTGTTATGTGATTTAGATGAGTCCCCCACCCCATATTTGAACTCAAATAAATTCCTAAATACTTGCCTTTTTTTCCTGCCTTACCTCTTCCCCACCTATATTGTAATTTAATCTGGTTTCAAATCGCGACCTAGTAAACGATATTGATACACTTTTATTACCATTTATTTTCATTTTGTTACTTTTTGACCAACTATGTAGTGTATTCAAATCGTTTTTAAAATTTCCTCGTCCTCTATACTCTTCATTCTCCTCTAAACAATGTAGTCATCTTAAGTTAGATTTTACCTTTTCAACAAATTGTAACTAATTATTGCCACTGTGGCATATAAATAAAACCTAACATTGAACTGTACTGGGTAATAACCTGAAAACTAGCGATGTTATGAGAAATGTATTCGCCTTGGGTAATGCCTTTGGTGTGAGAGCAGGAGCAGGAGCAGGAGCAGTCTGCTGGCTATGAGGGCGTGAAGTGTTGTCCACACGGCTGCCTGCTGGGAGCTGACCACGACGTAACACGAGACTTCGCCGCCTACTCACAGCTCAATACCCTTTTCTAAACAGATAAGTGCATTGTTTTGAAACTACAAGTAGGGTTTCTCGTTGCCCATTAAATCTATCACGTTGCGTTGGCTTATTGTATATTGTAATGAACAGATACCCCCAATAAAAATGTGACGGTCAGTTAATTAACAGTTACTACATCAAATCGGATTGCAATGGAGATTCATGCTTCGGACAGGATGGAAGACGTCAGTGTCATTTTTGCCATAGTAATTATTGCTTACTGATTTTTTATAAACTATTTCCACATATTCTTTTTCTTCTTTTTAGAGTGTCGATTTATTATCTCTCCAAGCCTTCTTATCTTTCCAGTTTTCATTTTCAAAGCCCTTTTCTTCTATATTAATTTTAACTTCTTTAAAAGCGAACAATATGGAGGACGTTGACTAAGAGAAGGGATAGGCCGCGTTTTAAGACACGAGGGTCTTGTAAAATTAGCATTAGAGAGGATAATCTGATTAAGAAAGTAGACAACGCTCTGAATGGTCTAAATATTTGGTTTAACGTGAATAAATTATCCCTCAACCTAGATAAGACTAAGTTAGTTCAGTTTAGTGCTGATGCTAGTAATAGACCAGTAGACAAGTTCTCAGCTAATGCACCTTTCCTCGGCCTTCGGATTGACGATAAATTAAAGTGGAATGACCATATAGATCTGCTTGCCGGAAAACTAAGTTCAGCTTGTTATTCTCTGAGAACACTAATGCAACACGTTGACAAAAAGTACGTCAAAATGGTTTATTTCGCGTATTTTCATTCAATTATGAGCTATGGCATCTCTAATTGGGGAAACTGCTCCAGGAGTAATGAAATATTTAAGTTGCAAAAGCGTGCAATTAGAATACTTTCTAGCACGAATTCTAGATCGAGTTGCAAACCTTTCTTCAAAAGTTTGCAAATACTTACTTTACCAAGCGTATATATTTATGAAATATTAAAGTTTGTAAAGCGAAACACTAATTTGTTTCAAACAAATGGCGAGTTTCATGAATACGAGACTAGAAATCGTTCAGCTCTAAGGTCGGACAAGCATCGCATTGCTCTACACCAGAAAAGTATTCACAATACCGGGATAATTTTATACAACAGCCTTCCGCCAGAGGTTAAAAATAGTACCTACAAAAGCTTCGTGAAGCAGAGTAAAACTATTCTTTTAAATGGCGCGTTTTACTCGGTACAGGATTTTCTTAATCGTCCTTCTAGTATTTAAATCAAGGTTTCTGCAAAAAGTGTTGATTGAGCTGCCTTATAAAATAGTACATCACATATCTTAAAATTTCTATTCAGTTTTTTCTGCTCTTTTGTTTGTTTGTTTCATGTATTGCCTGGAGCAAGGACAGTTTCCTGGTCCAAGTAGTTAAAACTCCATTGCGTGTTCCTCAGTGTGTGCTTGCTTGTGTTTCCCAGTGTGTGTCCGTGTTGTGTTTATACTGACTTTTGTCTATATACACTTTCTTTTACTAATTTATTTTAAGTTTATTTGTCTTTAATTATTTACTTTATTTTGTACATTTTTAATGTATGACGTATCCTATTTCCTCAATCGAGGATTAATGGAAACAACAATAAATCTAAATCTAAGTGTGTGGGGTAAGAACAGAAGAGGGAGGCCAAGGATGGAATACGCTAAGAAGATTAGGGAGGATGTTGGGTGTGCTAGTTATAAGTAAATGAAAAGGTTTGCGCAATATAGATTAGCATGGAGGGTTGCATCAAACCAGTCTTAGGACTGAATACCACAACACACAACAGCCAACCTTCCAGTGGTCTTCTTGCATGTGATTACCATTCAATTATTTTCTTCTCCCATCCGTTTTACATGTCTGTACTATTTCAATCGTTCCTCTAATTCCGTGACTGCCTTCATTTTTTCCTAACACTTACTGGTTTGTAAACTGTACATCTTCTTTTTGAGTTTCGTAATTTTCTTTGACACATTTGACGTTTTCTTTTATTTTAGTATGGCTCCTGATCATTTGAAGCTGTTATATTTACTTTCAATAGAATTTGTACGGTATGTTCTTTGTTTAAATAACTCTTTCATTGTCAAGTATTTGTATTCGTTGCAGTCTTAAACAGGTCCGTCTTAAGTTTCTTTTTTTTGTGCTTTATCATTCATTTTCTGTAATATATTTACTTTCTTTCGCATTCAGACCGGGCTTTTTATATGTTCTTATAAATAATACACCAGCCATATTAATCAGAAATATAATATGATTAATTAAAAAGTAGAATATCTGCAATTAAAGAGATTTCAAAGAAAGAAAAAACAAGTCGTGCTCGTTCCATTATTTTTGTACTGTATTTATTGAAATATATTTCTGACCAATTTGGCTGATTTATCCTCAGTCAAACCTTTCGATCTCTTCCGCATCCATTCTATGAAATTTCCTTCCTATGCTATTAAATGGGAGTCGTCAGTATCTGAATCACCCTCATGTGTACCCATGAAAATCCTTCAGAAATTTAATTCACAAAAATACGTTTATTAAAATAGTTTCAATAGATGAAATTATAATTTTTTTCTAACCCCAGGTAAATATGATAATTAAATTTCTTAACATTTCAATTAAATAATAGGACTGTCAGATACATCTGGATTCTGTTCCCCGGAAGGTCAACATAAATGGCATATTCAACTGAACTATGATTGTGGGAGGCAGCATTGAAAATATACTGATAATTGAGCGCACAGGTCAATTGAAGTTACTGCATCCAAACATCCTCTTCTTATTGTTATAGACCCGAATAGTTAACTTCTCCTTCTTAAACTGAGAGACAATGGCCTGTTTTAAAAGGCGTATGCTCCGGTGCCGCAAAAAGTAGGAAAGTAACTAAACTCCCTTGTAGTGTTACTTCTTTTTAACTTTAAAGGTATAAGTAAGTGTTATAACAAATAAATTTAAATACTCATCCTATTGCTCAGTATTCGAATCTTTTTCCCGAACTCGAAACTGAAACTATAAATACTGCCTCTATTACATTCATTTATCGAAATTATTTAATGCAGCCAAGAAATTGCACTAAAGTCTTTTAGTTTAGTCAGACATACAAACGTCACAATTTCTTTCTGTTCTCATACTGCATTTAAAAAAAAGAGGAAATTTTCATTTATTTCTTTATCTCTAATCTACAGCTACATATGATAAAGCCCCCGCCAACTTCTATTTGCATTCCAAAGATAATAAATATAACTATCAGAAATTTTAAATTCAAGTTTTGGCCAAACTAATTAATTTTTATTACGTTGGCTACATCCTCCAAATCTGGTCCAGTCATCGGAAGAGATTTCATTACATGCTTTCCTGATCACGTCACAACTATAGGCTGCCTTGTTCTCCCTTCCACATCCACTTTTCTCAATCCATTCCTATGTTATTATATCTAGCTGATACAAGCAGTCTATTACTTAAAAAAGTACTAGAATTTAAATCAAAACAGCAGTGAGGTCAAAAACATATATTTGGAAATTGTAATTTAATTTAGCAACATTTTTTTAGTTATAAAGCGGACCTTAATGTAAAAAAATGAAATTAATAGGCAGATATAAACGTACTACGATATTAGTTTATAGTCAAAGATTATACTAAGAGATAAAATAACAATGATAAATAGCAGTATGACGTTGCAAGGTTACACGTCACGGATTAAAATTCAATAAATAAAACTTAATAAATCACTGTCAGTCTTGACAATGTGCATTATGATTAATGTTTAAATTTCTGAAACTACATCATAAATTTAAACTATACAGGCGAAACTTCTCAACAACACTTTAGAGTCGGTAACTCTTATTGAAGGTCTACTGCAGAAGCATCCTCATCACCACCAAATAATTTTAATCACTAGACTGAAATGTTGATATGCATTACTCAACGGCAATAATTATTTATATCGCCCATAATTTTCTTGCTTGCCTTTTATATCGAAAAAGATTATTTTTAAGGTCACCTGAAGAATTGTATATATAATATTATGTTGTGATAATCAGTCGTAAGACTGGTCTAATGCAACCTATTCTGCGCAAGCCTTTTCATTTTACATAGCTACCACATCTCACATCCTCCCTAATGTTCTTAGCGTATTCCATCCTTCGTCTCCCTCTTCTGTTCTTACCCCACACACTTCCCTCTAATACTAATTTTACAAGACCCTCATGTCTTGAAACGTGGCCCAATAATTATCCCTTCCTTCATATTGTTCGCTCTTCCCTTATTCTGCTTAGATCTCAACTAATATATCTCGTTAAATTACCTTGTTTACCTCTATCAATAAAATTATATGACATATTTTAATCACTAAGTCGATAAAGAAGTAGCAAAATTGCAGAGAAAAATAGTGATAACTATTGAATAATTGTTACATTCGTCAGGTGATTAAAAATTTTAAGAACAGCAGCCCAGAACACAGATGAAGAACTCAAGAGTGAAAAGCCAAGAAACATTAGAAAGGGAAATAGTATTTACATCCCTTGTATTATACTTTTATAATAAGTATAAGGAATGAGTCATTTCTTCATTTCGTAAATAAACCATTGATACAGACAGCCATGGAAGCAAAAATAGACTTGAAAGAAGGAGTTGTTATCAGTGTTCCTGAAATTTCACACTGAAGTCTTCCATGGGAATTAAAAACTATGTACTATATCATTAAATTACTTATTTTCGATCATGTACTATGATCGTGACATTTTTTATTTACAAATTGTATATTTCATAATTTTTGTAGTTTTTTTGTCTATTGTATTTTTGTGTTATGCTATGCATTGTTGTTGTTTTGTATTATTAACATGTGATCTTTAGCATTCTTTTATTATTTATCCTTTTCCTCAGTTAAGGACTTATGGAAACAATAAATCAAATATAAAATCGTTTAGTAGCAATTTATTCAAAGTTAGAAGAATTTCTTCTATGCTGTGCTATTAGTAATGCAAAACTCATGGCCGATTGGCTGATCTTCATTGAAGGAATTTTTCTGTTATTGTATCGGGAATCATGTATCTTTGATTAATTTACTCAGTGTCCATTCCTGTACCTAAGTTATGAAGACTGTGATTAGAAAATTGTAGGTGAAACGTGAACTTTAGATATGCAAAGGGTGGAGAGATGTCGCCTCAGACTGAAACAGTGGTAGATCATCCGCCAGGTAAGTCAGGTAAGCGGGAGGTAAATTGTTTAAAGAATATTCTGTTGAAGTTAGAATATATCACGAATAACAAATTAAAGTTTTTTGGGGATAGTCACCATTAATTTTCATGAAATATTTTATTTCCTCTGTACACTACCGAGTCTGAGCTGTTGGTCGCCTTGACAGACGTAAACGGCAAGTTTGATTGTGTGCGATGTGGACAAGGGCGATCTGAGGACCAGTGATGTGGGTCAGAAGAGACGGGGATCGACGTCGGTCACCAGACAAGGACCCGCTCTGCTGACCTCGATACCAGCCACTCTCGCTGTCTGAGCCTCGTCACCAGGCAAAACACAAACAACGAAATTCATCAGCTGATGATGAAACGATGAGATTCCTCCCTCATGGCCTTCATCTGGTTTCTCCCGAGCTTCCGCCCGGCTGATGACTTGACGGTTGGTTCGACTACCACTTAATTCACCCGTTTATGTGGGTTTTCTCTCTGAACGAGTTTCTAATATTTCGCGGTATATCTTCCAAAGAGAGCAATGGAAATCATAGGAATGTCCGCGAAAGAAAACTAACTGCGCTGTCACGGAAATCCCAGAATATTTCATCCAACTTCAAGTGTTTTTAGACCAATTAAAAATTTCAAGATAATAAGTAACGATTTCAAACTGAAGTAAAGTATCAGATATAGAAATTAGTTCGTTTGGTAATTTTTTGCGCAACAGATGTAAAAGCCTATGTAGAAGTAGAAATAAATAAATAATTTTATGAGGCGAAAGGTGAAAGATAACGGGCATTCGTCAAGTCTTACCAGTAGTTGAATATTGTGTTCCCTTCTCCGTGTCACCACCAGTTTTAGAAGGCAGTTGGTAGAAATGCTTCGGCATGTGAGAACCTTGGAAATAGAGAGAGGACGAGTCATCCCCGAAGGTAAGCCCCGTCATTACTCTGTGGAGAAATTCCGTAGGTATGCGCTTCCTCCAAAATAATAGTATTTTTTATTTTGCTAAGAGGCTACCTGCTTACCTTTGGGGATACCTCTTACTCTCTGTTTTCCTTTTAACGGTTCTCACTTGCCGAGGCACCTTCATCTATTTTAGGAGGTGTATGTGATGTGGTCGGAGACCCTGGGCATACGGTAAGAGTTGTCCACTGCTCTCATCGGATCAGTCGGCCAGCTACTTCCTAAATCTGGTCGAGACACGACAAAAGGGAATGTTGTGACCCCACAGAAAACTTATCTCCCGTCGTTCGGAATGGCGTTCAAATAGTACCCAACAACCCGACATACGTAATGTAGTTTTTCTAGGGTTTTCCGTTCATCACTTTTAGGTACACTGAGTCGGATCCTTAAAATATATACCGGGGACCCTAGTCAACCCTCAGCTACCTTGATCTACCTTCCACATCCCCTTTCCAATTCCCTTCTTATCCTCTTAAAGAAGAGTTGCCTGTTTCAGGATCACCCTCATGTAGCGTGTTACGTAAAAATAAAACATTCTTTTGAAGATATAGTGGGGTATGAAGATAGAATCTGGTTATTTCAATGAAGAAGTTACTATTTTTCCTTCTATTATCAGTTAATCATAATATATGTTAGAGTAAAAAGTAATTAATATTTTTGAGAAACAGACCGAATGTTATCTCCCATTTTATGATATAGTAGAAGGACATGTGGAAGAATATTATAAGGTAGCCAAGGGCCAACTCTACCAGCTGCCTATAGTTTCATGATTCTATCTGCCTTAATTTGAAAAAGAGAAATCCCTGGAGAAACCCGATCACGCATCTCACTTTTTAGAATGATAGACTGCATGCGATGGCATTTCCCTTAGCATCGTAAGCGATTTGAAATATATTTTGCATTATCGATTACTGGAGATGGTGATAGCTCGACTGCGAGAGGGATTTATAAATAATTACTTGGGTGCCCGGCGATGCCCGGGATATTAATGCATAAATATAGCACACATTTTACTTAAAAACTATGATACTTTTTGTTTCTCGCGAACGTCTTCGTCGCTGCTGCCACACCCATACATACAGGCTACGTAAGGACATAATGTATCCTGTTCCTTATGTCATTAGAGTACAACTTATAAAATAGTGTCGCGGGAAACACCGTAAAAGTAATTGACCCCGAAAAGTATTTATTCGACGGAAATATCGGCCGATTTTTCATATTAAAATATTTCCGCCCCTTTCACCACCGCCACTATGGGTGGTAGCCGTGTTTTCCCCCACGGTGTTAATTCACGAGTCGCAAAGAACATGTGTACAAAATTTGGTTGAAATTTCTCCACGCGTTTTAATTGTATAAGAAAACATACATAAGTACGAAATTTGAGCTTTTTTCCGATAAAGAATGTATTTCATTTATAAGAATAAGGTAGTTGATATATACAATTGGTCTGTTTAGCGCGAAATAACTTGTAAATTTAATGAACGTTTTATTTAATTAACTCTATCTTTTAAGTACTTAGAAAATATACAAAAAAGTTTATCCTCGAGTGCGACGCACACTCTGCGCCATACAAAAGTAACACGTTGGACCACTCACAGTCAATTTTATTTTGTTTAAGATTAAGATGGTTGTTTAAATCTACACGATAACGTGATGAGCTCCTGTTACGCAAAATAGTGTCCTTTAGAGCTTAATAAATAAAACTCAGGATTAACGAGTTGTAACATCAGCTTATATTTTAATCTGAATTTTTTCTCGCCTCCTAGCATCGTGGCTGAGGTCAAGAAGCACTTGATAATTTTCTTCATAGCTCGAGTGCCTTGACATTCCTTTCACAGCGTGTGCACTGTTTCAGTCTATTGCTCCTTATGTCGCCAGATTTATGACTGTCCGAAGAAGGAAGTGTAGACATAATTATGCCTGTCTGACTAATGAGAAACATTTCTAAGAGCAAGAATGTAGGCGACCTAATTTTTTTTTCATCCACATATAACAACGCCATACTCTATAAAATTTGTTCGAACTATTTTAATTGTCGTCTACAATGTCACGACACGTGTAAATTAACAAATTAAGTAGTGTTGTTGTTACTTAAAATTTTTTAATTAATTACGTTCACGTCCATATTCAATAACAAACATATTTCTGGCGTTTTACCAAGGACTACCACGGTATTCGATGTGTTGTTCTCAGATTATTCAATTTCTCTACTTATTTATCGTCATTGCCGTAAGCTTCATTTCCTAATTTTCTCTGTGAGTATAAAAATTTCGCTTCACCATTTTCACTTCAAATTTCGATTACATCGTATCATTACAATTTCGGAAATTACGGAAAGAGAGAAATTTTAATCGGTCATCAGCTGACATTACCACCAGTAATGGGACTTGTGACCTGCGAGGGTCCCTGTGTAGGTGGATGGGCGACATGAAAGGAGCAAACGGCCGGAAAATTCCCTCTGAATACAGCCTCGCCACCATGCAGCTATTTTTGAGCGACTGGCAAATGAGCTTGTGGCCTCCCCTCATCCTGGAACACGGGCGAGGTCCACCAGAGAGATTCCTAATTTTACGGAGAAAACAACTCGGAAATTGCGAGCCATCCCGTGAATGGAGGCGGATCAACAAAGTTCACCAAAAGCATGCGGTTCGTGTTTGTTGGCGAGATTGCTTCAAACAGTTCTGTTGTGCTAATGAAATAAGTACACCTCGACTATTAAAGAAGATTTGTCTGATTTTATGAATTTAGATGAATCTCAGCTCAAATATTCGAAACACGATCGCTTGTTACACAACATTATTTGAGTCTGCGAATAGCAAAAAATGACTGTTACTCCCCCCTTTTTCTGTTTAATTGAATACAAGAAATTATACTCAAACGTGATATAAATCAGCTGAATGAAAAGGGAATGAAGTTATAGTAGTAAATAAACGGCACGAATTTACACTGTTCAACATTTTATGTTTAAGGTAAAGATTATAAGTTCCCACGAATATGTAGGAAATTAAGGGGTTGTATGAAAGTTGAGGCTTAAATATTCAAAAAACGAAAGTGCTGAAATTTGTAAACAGTATCGAAAATATTAGGAGGATTGTAAACAGCATTAATACCGAAATTAAATCCGACATCACTTAAAACATGTTACAGAGAATTTTAGAGCGTATAATTTCATTAATTTATAATATATGTGTTTGTTACGTAATTTGTTAACACACATTTTTGTAAATAAAAATATGGGGTCCAATAATATGGCACAACTGGCTCAGCTATGTAATACAGGGTCATGAATTTGGGGATTGTTGCGCAGCAGAAAGATAGTAATTACGGATTTTGATGCATTATTTAGCACTGACACACCTGGATTCCGTGTTTATGAGGTGACTGCTACCGTCGTCGGCTCGGGCTCGATTACCTGCGTCTGGTTTCCCCCCAGGGTAATAGGATCTGGTCGCACCCCGAAGTTTTCTTCATTGATTCGATCGAATTACACCTGCTACTGTCTTTTCTCAGTTTGTCTCGAGATTTAAGACAAACGTTTCCTCACTAGTGATCAACTTTTCTCGCCTCCTCTCTCTCTCTCTCTCTCTCTCTCTCTCTCTCTCTCTCTCTCTCTCTGTATGTGTGTGTGATATCCTATGGTTAGACTCGATTTTCAATCTGCCGTGGTCCAAGCACCACACTCTCTCCTCTCAAGCTTCTTCTTCGGAATTCCTTCATACTGTAAAATTCCTCTCTGTCATCTTCTCTCCACCTTGCTACTTCAAAGTTCCATTCCCGACTGCAATTCAATCTCTCACCTCCTGTGACTTCCACCTTCTTCCATATTATCACTCCCCTACTGACCAATTTTCCATTACGTCACCTCTTAGGCCAACTATTCACATTCCATGGTGGGATAAGCTGCCTTTTAAATTCTCGAAGATTGGACGCCCTGGCCAGTTAAAGTCCCTTAATCCGCGAAACTCAGATTTTCACACGCTTAGGATCTCTCCACGACGCCAAACATGCGCCTGCTTGCGTGTTTATGCCATCTGATTGTCGCCAATGGGGAATTTCTCAGCCAGAGTGTGTTGAGTATCGCCACAAATTGAATTAAATAGTAATAGGCACCTTAATTCATTACTTGTCTTATATATCCATACGATATTTATAACGTCTTAATCAATTAAATTTGTTGATTAAGAGCAGCAGTTTTGATCAATTTTGACAATAATTCCTGTTTTACAAATTGCACATTACATCTGCCACGAATATCATATTTTCTCTATATAGCGTATTGCATCAGTTCGTAAATTAAATACACACTACACACGAAATTCCTATGGAATACATGAAAAATACTTAAATGAAAATAAATGTATCTCCGTTTCTCTCTTATGAGTTTAATACCATTCGCCTGATTGTGTGAAATTTTAGTGAATTCTAGTGCTCACCCCTAAGAAGGTTTCTGTCGATCTCTTTCTAAGATCCTTTCTCTCCCCTGTCAGGCCAGAAAACCATCTCTACACTGTTACAAAATAATTCAACAGATAGCGCCAATGTTTTACGAATTAATTCAAGCAGTTAATGATATGTGACTTCCGAGTCGTTTCTACTAATCTTTTTGTTATATACTTAACGAAAAAAGTGGGCTTTATATTCTTTAATTAACATAGGCAAGGATAAAAAATTTCTACTCCTTGAGGTACAGAGAATATCCATGACTCCCGTATTATAATTATAATGTTGGTCTTCCTTAAGATATCGGGAGCATTTTTACTGCGATAAGGTTCCGGATGTATTTTGTCTCTCTCTTGGCACGGGAATTATTTTTAGTTCCCTGTAATTGAAGAGACCTTTTTCACTTCTTGAATGTATGGCGTGTATTTAGGAATCTGTTAGGGTACCTGGACAAATGTGAACTCCTTGAATGTACCGGGAATAATTTTCATTTTCTTAAGGCACTGTAATTTTTAATAGTCTCTACGTGGTGTTCTAATTTAATATAGCAGGAGAATTATTGACTTGGTTAAGATAGTGGTTACCCCAAATCGACATAGGTCGGGGTGCGTCCATCGGTCTAGATGCGGTTATATCATGTGTTGACCCTGAACGTTCCTGTCGCTGATCTAGTTAAAAATAAGATTAACGAAAATCACAATTTTTAGTGCAGTATCACTTAATCTTAGTTATTACAGATATAGAATTTTGATTATTACGTCGGTATAAACTGTAAATGCATTAATACTTACATTATGGATACTAGTTGACTATGGCAAGTATTGCAAGATTTAATACGACTGAAAATATTCAATACGATTGGAACAGGATATTATAGAATACATATTTTTATGATAAATATTGATGAAAAAATAGTGTTCAGAGTATTATTATATTTAAGATTTAATTGAGAAGAGGGTATAGTTTTCACGAATCCGTATGATTAGCCTTTGGTTACAATTCAGTCCCTGGGCTAACGTATAATATATTTGCAGTTGTTTATTATTTCATAAACGACCGTCAGAGTTCGATACCAGAAACAGACATTTCCAATAAACACGTCAAATGCAGTTGTGGTTGATATCTGCGGGATTTCCGATTTAAAGCACGGAGCCATTTCAATCAATTGGCAAAAGCTACTTCGTAAAACAACACAGCGGAGCCTGAAATTCAATCACAGAGGTTATTATGTACCTAATAATGAGAGTAACTTCAATTACTGATTATTATCTTTGGCGAACATAATTCTTTGCCATATGGTCAAATACACTGGAAACGGTATTTTTCATTACCTTAAACTTCTTTGCAATCCTCAGCACTGTTATTACTTCATTTCAAACAACCGTAATTGTGTAACGTACATTGAAATATTAGTACCGAATGAGATTTAATAAAAAGCTTCATTTTAAATAATTTAATATTTGAATTTTTTTGTGTTAAGAGGCTACATGAGGGTGATCCTGAAACAGGCAAATCCTCTGTAATAGCACATGAAGGTAATTGAAAGGAGGATGCGGAAGGTAGAGCAAGGTAGCCAAGGGTTGTCTAGGGCCCCCGAGCTATAGTTTAAGGATCCTACCCGGTGTTTCACCTAAAGAGATGCGAGGAAAACCCTAGAAAACCTGCATCAGGTAGGTCGGGCATTGGGTACTATTCTCACGCCCTTCCTAATGACGGGAAACGAGTTTGCTGTGGGGTCGCAGCATTCCCTTCTCCGTGTCTCCACATGTTTTAGGAGGCAATTGGCCGACTAATCCAATGGGATCAGAGAACAACTCTTGCCATATGTCCAAGGTCTTCGACCCCAGTACATATACCTCCTTAATTCTTTTTTTTTGGGTTAACAGGCTACATGAGGGTGATCCTGAAACAGGCAACTCCCCTTTAATAGCATAGGAAGGGAATTGAAAAAGGGGGGATGCGGAAGGTAGAGCAAGGTAGCCAAGGGTTGACTTGGGCCTCCGAGATATAGTTTAAGGATCCTACCCGGTGTTTCACCTAAAGAGATGCAGGGAAAACAATAGAAAACCTGAATCAGGCAGGTCGGGCATTGGGTACTATTCTCACGCCCTTCCTAATGACGGGAAACGAATTTCTGTGGGGTCGCAGCATTCCCTTCTCCATGTCTCCAACAGTTTTAGGAGGCAATTGGCCGAGTGATCCAATGGGATCAGCGGACAACTCTTGCCATATTTCCAAGGTCTTCGACCCCAGTACATATACCTCCTTAAATAAGAATAATAATAATAAATATCCCTCTTTTTAGATATCAACAGCAAGAAACATGCTGGTAAATAATAGCAGGTGTTACAATTTTAAGATAGTGTAACATAAAATGTAATAATTGTTTCATAAATGTAATTGCCTCACGATGAGCGCCTAAAATTCATGATATACAAATTTTCATAAGTTACTTTGTTTAAATTAGAAGACTTAACCATTAAAAATTATGTAAGTTCATCCAACTGTTTTAAATTTATTTTAATCATTGAATCCAAACTAAGTATGGAATTTACTTTAATTGTTTAGAGGATTTAATATGAATTAATTGTGTCATACAGTATAGGTATGTGTATTATGTCGTAACAAAAACAACGCACGCAATGTTTTCTGTATTCAAATGTTTATATAGCACATAAACACTACTGTTCATTAGTAATTTGAATATGTATTGCCTTACATTAAATATCATTTTCGCCAGTGTTATACATAAGTAATGTGAGCAGATTACTGCACGGTTTGTATACGAATTTATGCGATGAAAGTGCTTCATAATTGTGTGTACGTGTTAAGTAAATTTCCAAGATTACAGTTTTTTGTCCCGAACTCAGCGGATCTTACATGGATTAGATCCTGCAGACTGGATGAAAATCTGTTTTCTGACGTCTATGGCTGAAAGCGGAAGGCGAATCTTTGCTGCAGCGATGGCTTCCTGATACTTGAAGGTTTTGACACTCCTGTGATCCACCATAAACGTGCCAAATTCAAAAATACTGTCGTGATACTTTCCGCAATGTATTATATATATAAAAATCATTTTTTATTGGTATATTCAATCAGTATATTAATCGTCATTAATTAATTTGGGTTTAACTTTTTCATAATTAAAGCGCGAAAATATTTCATAGCGCGGAAGGTTTCTGTCATGAGCTCACATACACCTTTTTTTTCGACTCAATAAATCAGGGTAACATTTTTGCGACGAGGCGTATCCGTTCTCTGCATTATACGATCGGATAATGAGAATTTGTAGCTTTCCAGGACTTTCCAGGCGGATAAATACCAGATACTTCAAATATTTACCGCGGCTAATAAAATAATCCTGAAAAATGGAGCCCTCAAAAATACTGTTATTGCAAATACTACCCGGTTAGGTAAAGCTGACATTGCCTGCGATAAAAAAATTAAAAGGAAATAGAAACACTTAAATACCCAGTTAATTTTATTCACGTTTATATAATACATTAAAAGTGCACGAAAAAAGTCTGAAAGCTTGCGCCGTCTTTTTTTTTGTGCTTGCGGGGTCAGCGCTTGCACCCTTTTTCTGACACAGAAAGCAGCCTCTACGGAAAAGACACTTTACTTAAAATAGGTCATCCGTCCCTAATCCAAGAAAAATTTGCTCCTGTCAAGTTGAAAACTAGGTGTGGATAATTAGAAACAGCTCTGCGCGTAACAAACGTAAAACATACATTAGGACACTTGTTTACAACTGGCAGTTAAAAATTTTCTTATTGGCTGCAATTGTACAAGTAACAAACGAATGGGTTCCTTTTGAAATTACAGCCGATTGTCTACTGGAAAACGGAGGTGGAATGGAAAGAAATTTTGAGGTAGAGGTATTATGAAATTGCGGGTCGCTAGCGAAAGCTCTTGAAAATTCACCATATTTATATATTGGTATAAGTTTCCACTACTTTGGCCAAAGGCGTCATCCATGTAGCCAGATCATCCAATGTAGTCAACGAGAAACGACTTCAGGAACCTCCAAATCGCCAAAACAAGGCAAAACCCTACCAGAGAATACAGCTGCAGTCCTCTACGGTATCGTTGTTATTGAATTTAATGATTTCACATTCCCAGACCTATTTCGCATAGAAACTTTGCTTCTTTTGGTTCACCACCACTAGTAACTTGATCATTCAATAGTCTCAATATAAAATCATTAATGCTGTCTTTATTTGTAATCCATTTTATTCAATCCTCTTGTTTGCATATTGAATCATAATTTTTATTGTTATGAAATTTAGAATCATTAATTAAATATTTTTCTTTTCTCTTTCGAACCCTTCTCAAATTTATTCTGTTTAAATAATAAGTTAAACGCTAATTATCACAAAACTCGCCCAACTGTGGAGCATATATTAATTAATAAATAAACTACTATCTTTATCTCATTTATATTGTTTTCATTATTTCATATTCATAAGTAAATAATAATTTTCTTGACATATTTTTTCAGGAGTTCGAGAAATTCGTGATGATAAACAATTAATTGTAATTGAATATACACGACACTAGGAACCATATAGTTTATAAATCTAAAGATAAATTATTGAAATGAAGATATAATGCTCCAGTAAGAAACTCTCCAAGTGTCTTCGACGGAAACTGTTAATTGGACACTGGTTTACATGGAAGATACACAGTACTTCAAAGAACAACATTGTAGAGAGTAGATTCTCAAAATTCCCATATTTGACGATTGCAGTCAGAACGGGAACAAAAGATAGATTTTTTAATCTCGAAAAATTTTTTCTTTGATTTTAATATCCATTTCAGTTGAAAAATAATAGGTTTTCCGAGAAAAATATCTGAATATTTAATGAAAGTGAAATATTTACGGCCAAAAATTGTCAGAATTAAAATTGAAGTAATTTAATTAATAAACAATTTTAATTCTGACAATTTTTGGCCGTAAATTTTTCACCTTCATTAATCGAAGTACAGTCTGAACAAATACAGAATTTGTTTTTATCTCAATATTTAATTTTCGGCATGAAAAGAAGCATATTTTCAAACGTATTTTTTGTCCAGGTCAAACTTCGTGCAATTCCATTGCTAATTGACCTGGCACACCTATTTTACTTGATTATTTCTACCTTGTGTCGCATCTGTAAGAGATCGTGACTTGTTACATTCTACCAAAAAAATACTATATACAGGTTGGATTGTTTCATTTAGTTGCTGATCGTTATTTTTTTTACGACGTAAACTAATCATAATTTAGTCTCACGCCTGTTTAACCATATTAACAGATATATTTCCCATGTGTATGGATAACTCAAATGGACAAATTAGTCGACACAATTTGTGCATGGGATGAGTTGTGGTTGCCAGTTGTCCATCAGGAGTTTAGGATCAAACCTACAACAGAAGCACGTGAAACGAAGCACACGGGGAAGCGTTTCCAAGGCAATCCTAGCGAGTGTTCCCCCTCACTTTACATACAGTTTGCACGAGGATTTACTGCGACGAGTTTATAAATTCGTCGGATAGTTTCAAGTGTGATCAGAGCTTGAAGAGCAGTTAATCGTCTGAACCAATTATCCGCTTAGTCTTGGGCTCCAGTTTAACGGCAAAACTTGAGACAAAGTGGGGTTCCTTTAATTTACGACAAGAGATCCTCACTGCCTGCAATTTACACAGGAAACAAACGGGGCGCTTCTAATTTCAAAACTGGCGGAAATCTCCTTCTTTAAACTAAATTTAACTCTAAGAAAAACGCCCGTATAAAAATACATATTCCAGAGAGTCCTTGTTGGCGTCCATTCCAAAAAATAAAAAAATTTCTTTTTAATTTATGAGTGATGAAAGACTATTTTAATTGCATATTATATATTACACCTCTGACATAAGAATATAGATAATGCATCATTTAGTCTCATTATTTATTCAATCAACCAATTATCTAACAATTAGGGATAATAAATAAAAAATACAAAAAGATTAATTAACATTTTGTTAAACTAATTACGACGTTCGTCTATATCTTTCGACATCATTAGGTAAATTTATAAACAGATAAAATTATTACACGCCCATGGTTTAATTTCTCATTAAACGTTATTTTCCTGACGTATATGGCCATTAACAATGTCAACCGAAATGGAAAACCTAATCTAAATGAGAATCCTTTTACGCGATAGGCAAATTTTGTTCGATACAACGACGTATAATCTTCCATAAAATCGAATATTTGGTCATTTAAAGGTCATCATTTGTTACTGTATTTGTTAGTGAAATATATTTTATCTATGGCGTACAATAATATAACCGAACAAGAAACTATCAGGAAAATTAAAAATATATTAAATAAATCATTAACCTGGCAATGAAGTGTAATACATAAAAATTCAGCCAATATGTCAGCCAAAAATTTCATTTCATATCTAGTTAATATAATTACGACAATGATATTGTTACACAGCATTCCGGCAAAATTATCCACATGTGTAATAGTTTTATCTATTTAAAAATACAAGTCTGACATTTAATTAATTTTAATTACAATACATATTTTAAGAAAATTTAATGGTTCAAAATTAATATTGGTTTTTTAAATAAATTTTTGTATACATATATGATGAAGTCCACAGATATGACCGAAACTTCGTAATTATATTACCTGAATGTTGTTTTTGTTGTAACTGTAAGTCCTTAGACTGGTCTGATGCAACCCTCCATGCTAACATATTCTGTGTAAGCCTTACTAAATTCATATTTTTGCAACAGCCTTTCTTTCCTGTATTATTCTACTCTTTATGTCTACTATACTTCTACCATCCCTAGTTTTATGCTGCCCAAGTAACAGAATTCATTAACTTCCCAATCTTACACCCTTTATTTTTTCACTGTTTCCCATATTTCAATCCATTACCATGGTTTTCCCTCTATTAATCCTCATATTGAACTCTTTCTCCAGGACTCCGTTCATGTCATTTATTATCGTTTCCAAGTCTTCTTCTAACTCCCCTAATACTAGAATATCATGTGCAATCCTGTGAATCATAAATTTATTATAATATTATATATCTTAATGGAGATGTTATAATTATATAAGGGCCAAAAATATATAATATTTACAAATTGCAAATTTACTGTATTATTAATCCTCATGTTGTACTCTACCAATTTATTATGCTTTCCTAGTCTTCTTACTTTCCTAGTGTTACAACACCATCAGCAAACAGTAAGGTTTTTATTTCTTCACCTTGCAGTATGATTCCTTTCCCGTAATGCTTTTTAACTTCCTTCATCACCTGTTCTATATATAAGTTAAACTGCATGGGCGACAGACTGCAACTTTGTCTTACTCCTTTCTTGATTTCTGCCTTCTTTTCTTGTTCTAATTGCCGCTGACTGCCTTCTGTAGAGGTTATGGATAATACTTTTTTATCGTTACTTTATTGATATCCTCTCATAAATCCGTATTAGTGTGTTACAGTTCACATTATCAAAGGCTTTTTCTAAATCTACAAATACCATGAACGTAGGCCTGTTTTTCTTATGCTGCTTTCTAAAATTAAAGGCATAATAAATATAAATATTAATGAATTTTTTTGATTAGAAATTGGTTTTCTTTTCATTTATTAAATTATATTAATTTTCAAAATTAAGGTTTGATTAAATTGATACTTGAAGGATTTTTTGTCGTATAACAGCGAGACTTCTTTAGAAGCGATCCAGTCAATGGCAATACTTCGGCGAGTGCTATAATAAATTATTATTATTATTTGATTAGTTTCCGGCCTTGTCTCATTACACCTTAGAAGTTACCTATGATTACGCTTCTGGACGATATTTGGCTCAATAATTCAAATGATTCATTAAAAATATATGAATAGGTAGCCAAAAAATTGCGTATTTCTTATTTTGGCTGTGCTGCTATTCAGGGCATTGGGCTACCGGGTCGACTGCGGACAGCCAAAATGACAAAAGCTCCAATTAGTCCACTTACCTGAGGAAAGCAGCAAGGTGTGCAAAAATTTTGCTAAGTCTGTATCTATTGGTTCATTTTTAACTTATAAAGACGTTATGTTTTCAAATAAATTCTTATTCATAAAAATGATTAATAAAGCCGCTACAATCGAAATGAAATTTGTGAATTTTCATAAACAATAGTAACCGAAACTATTTTTTTCTACATTCCGTGATACCTCAGCTTCAATTGAAGTATTTCTACTTCATTGGAATACAGTTTCTTCTAAAGATATTGTTTTTCCTTTAATATAATTAATTTGTAAAATAAAAAGTGAGAAAACTGAGCATTATCCTTTTTTCCTAAAACTATGGTGCAACAGTTACCGGTTGGAAAAATTAAACCCTTAACAATTCCAAAATTAACTATTTAGGAGCAGTCAAATCGCTGGCTTGATTTTGAATATTAAATTCAGCATTTCCGAGTATCTATGACGCATATCTTCAAAGTAAGATCGATAAAGCAGTGTATGAATATTCGTATCGTGAACAGAGTAATTGAAGGAATGATTTATCTTTCACATCCAATAACTGTTGATTATGTCCCAAGGTGTTAAGAAGACGATACTCAATTTTTCGGAGGTCGTCTGCGCAGTAAAAGAATAACGTGACGTCGAAAGAATAATTTCATTCTCATAATGGCGTCTAATTGTCTTTCATATGAAACCGAGGTAATTTATATAGTTATAAGTGTCGAATATTTGTCGTAAATTAGATACGAATAAAGAGGAATTCCAATTCGTTACGCTGAAGCCCCAATATTCAGGAGAAGCATAAATGAAGCGAGCCATCGTCCGAAACAGAAGATGATTATGTCCCGAAGTGAATAATCAATGTGCCTCGTGCATCGCCAGAATACTTTACATGCTTCCAACTCCTGCCACCGCATTCCTGCACAAATTCCTCTCTCGGTTCTGGAGATTGAGGTTACGCTGAAACACAAACTCGGCCGCACAGTTCGACTCGTGTTACCTTATCTTCTATCTCCCGTTGTCCTGGAAACGTCATTCTGTATATGATTCGAGGAATTTTTTGTTCCAGTATTTATAACGTTCATTTTCAAGGAAGAATTCCCGGCAGCAGACTTGACCAAGTTCTCACTGCACCTTGTGAGTGAACCCTTATTTTGGCGCTTTACATCTCTGATTTTATAATTTTTGCAACACATCGACAGAAGGTAATCTAGAAAACTCCGCGCTTTTAACTCTGAAACGGCATATATTCGTAAACTAGGTTTCTTTAGCTGCGCATAAGCTAATGGGTATTACGGCTGGGTGAAAAACCTTAAACTGAGACTAGCGTCCAGGGCGGAACGGGATACTGTTGTGTGTTCATCAAGAAAAAACGAAAAACTGACTGACTCACCTTATAAGAATGAGTTATAGGATGCTGCGCCTAAAAAGAATAGATTAAGAAAGAAAAGAAAGGGAAAAAATGGGAAAATGTTAGCAAAGACTGTGCAGTTGCAAAAGAATCTCTTGTCGAAAGGAAAAATGATAAAGCGATCGAACGTACGCAAAATAAATATCAGAAGGAAAACACAAAATATGTTAAGATTTTTCTTAATTAAAATTAAAATTAATTTGTTAAATTGTAACTACAAACCATCCTATCCTGTTCCACCTAGGAAGAGGAGGCAAATCGTGAAAATTTTAAGTCCCTTTTAAAAAATTCACCAAAAATCTAAATTCGTTCTTTTAAGTTATATTGATATTAGATTAACTAAATAATAGAATAAACTAATGTTTTATACCTTTATGAAGCGATTTTTCGTTTTCCAAAATTTTACAAAAAATTGTTAAACAATATGGTTCCCGTTCCGCCCCGAATTCCCTTGCATAGATTTTCTCGTAATCGTTTTCAGATGCGGACAGAATTGATTTGAGATTTCTCGAGCCTTTTCACAGTCAACCAGAATTTGATTACGTGATGGAAAGTAGCGCGCCAGAAAGAGAGGTCATCATTTGCATGTAATGTGTGTGTGTGTGTCTAGGCGAGTGTTATGAGGAACAATCGTCAGTGCGGAGGAAGTGATTGCCTTCCCGGCCTTAGCACACTTTCGGTTCTGGTCCGACCTTCTGCAGGCATGGTAGATGCCTTCATCCAATTAGTGAACTGCACCACCTCAATTAAACTCGCAGATATGTGGGACGAAAAACGTATAAAAAAGGGGGTTGAGGGGAATGGCAAGTGCTTTATTTTGCATTCACAACTGCCTCGGCTGAGTGGCGCAGGGTCGATTTGTTCGCAGAGGAGTTTCGGTTTGGCTCCGCCCTTCACCTAGGGCATTAAACTCCTTTCTATCTTGGAATGCTACGTGGACTAAATTCGGGATCTTGACAGTTGTTGCCTTCAGAAAACACGTGGTTTGCACCGAGTCCTTGAGCAGGCTGGTCGTGCCACCTCACACACTTGAGGGTGAAACCTCGCTAACCTAAATACATTTTATGAGCGTATTTTGCTATCTAGCCACCATCTGCACCTCTCTGCGGTAACTTTACACAATCTTTCGACACGATCTGAACTCAACTTCGTAAGATGTGAGCCTCAGATTAATTTGTTTCAAACTAATGGCGAATTTCACGAATATGCGACTAGAAATGTCTCAGATCTGACGTCGGACAAACATCGCCTCGCTCTGTATTCATCCAGAGATTATGAAGAATTATAAGTGTCGTGAATAAGTGTAAGAATATTATTTAAAATGGCGCGTTTCACTCTGTACAGGAGTTTCTTGAATTACCCCCTAATAGTAGAAATTAATGTTCCTGCAAATGAATGGATTTGTAAAATTTCCTATAACATAATTTTAAACCTTTCTTTATAGTTTTTCTGCTCTTTTGTTTTTTTAATGTATTGCCTGGAGCTACTACGGAAGGTCAGATTCCTCGTCGTGCATCTCCTAGAAGTGAAATTTCCACTGTTTACGGCTTTTTGGCTTTCTAGTGTACATGTGTTTTCAATTATTTTATAATACATCCTATTTACTCTACTTCCGTATTTAAGGGTTTTTGGTGGTTAATTCATAAAGTCTTACAGAGCAATACTTTCAAAGACTATGGACTTGCTGTGATAGAGTCTGCGGTTATTAATCACGTGTAGGAATTTTCCCAGTTGCAGAGTATGAGAACCGAGAGATGAGTAGAACTTCACTGTGGCGATAATTTAAGTGGAAGGGCAGCCATCTTTGAATGACTGCCTCTTCCATAGGTATCTAACTAGCAGCCGGTGAACGTGGGGAGAAACCTCCACTTGGTCCATCTTCACCATCCGCTAGTTAGTCTAGGACCGCCATTGCTCGCATGAACATCTTCCCTCAAGGGCTCCTAGAAATACGTAATTGCTAGTTTTCCTTTCCTCTATATTCTTTGTATTATTGTTTTGACTGCCTCAGGCGAAATAATCTAGTCTTCTATACTTTGTGTATTTCTTTGAAACATTCACGAAGGCACCAATCATTCACTGTCATCAAGGTGACAGCGATCCTACGCTACCGACCTTCCTATTCACCCATTCTCATCTCTTCATTTTTCCGGGCGTCACAAATATGGGTTCGATTGCCGCTCTCTAATTGTGATTGTTCATTCCATCGACCCTCTTCGTCGATATAAAAATATAATATAATGAAAACTTATGTTAGAATTTCTTGAACCATGCAAAGCATTGGCGCCAATGACGTTAGTGAAGCAACGAAATGACATCTACTTAATCCATTTCAGAGGAATTGTGGAAAATATTTTTTCTGGCGGGGATGTTTCTTTTTTTAACGTGGGAGAAGTTTTGGAGCACTCCAATAGCAACAGTTTCCTTTGGTGATATGAATATGCTCAAGTTGTGTGCTAAAAAGGAAAGCGCGTACGGAGCACGAGACCTGAACAGTTATCCCAGGCTCGCAAATCACTTGCAAACACAAGGATCCTCGATTCCGAGATGAGAGGAGGTCTCAGGGGCAACTCAGTTCACTCGGAAGTTCATCTCCAGGTATTAAATTCATCACATTTTATGACTTCTATGTTAGCATGTTGTATACACTTACAAAATACCAATTTACAGGTAAAGAACTTAAAAAACTAATAAATAATGTTACGAGTTTTTGGCACGTATGGTAATTTCATCAACAGTTTAAAGAATAATATAAGCATAACATTTTTGGAGTAAATCTAAATTAACAATATTGCACTATTAATAAATAGTAAATCAGCCTATAAGTCAGAACAGATTTAATATAAACTTCATTAGCTTTAACTGCTACACGACGTTTCTTTCCCAAGTTTAGAACCTCATCTGGTGAATTTCAGCTATAAAATACAAAAGGAATCATGTAACACGTACCCTTAATAAAGTGTATATTTAATTTGTTCTGACTTTAGGCTGATTTACTATTTATTTAATTCAAACAGTCAGATAATGTAACTAATTGCGGATTATTATTATTATTATTAAATGTTCTTCCACCTACGTTGATAAGTTTCCTTCTCTATTTTCTTTTTAGCTTCTCTCTTCTTTACCTAAAATTTTTTTTTCTCCCTTCAAGTCGCACAGCATTGACTATGAAAATTAAATGGCATTATTTACAAAGCATATCAAAATTATGTATAAATGTGAACGTATATATAAAGAGGAAAACGAAAAAAAGTGGTGAATTCCCGTACTGAAAGTGACAATATTTAAATGTTCTATGCCAATAAATTAAACCAATTTTGAATTATTAACGCACGGAATTTCTAAATAATTTTTTACGTGATTAACGTAAAAACAAAAAAATATCTGTACAGTAAATTTGTAATCTGTAAATTTTATATATTTTTGCCCGTTATATAATTACCACACGTCCATGAAGATATATAAAAATTATATAATATTATAATAAATTTATAATGATTCATATATATAGTTTTAGACAACGAAAATGTCGGAAAGAGCCAAAATAATCTTTTACTGTTATTATAGAGGAAAAAAGTGATGAGATCTACATTTTGTGACTGTAATTTAATTCTTATGTATCATTAAAAATTCTGACATTATTATGAAGAATTTGGAATGTGTTTATTAACGCTCTTATTCTGACATATTATTTTCCCATTAACTTTTATATGAAAAATTTACAACTCCTGTATACTCAAGTCTAGTTTGGAGTACTTATTTTTATTAAATAATCAATATTCGGTTTGTACATACTTTTCCAAAAATCACAGATTTAGAAACATATGTAATTTTTAAATTGATTATTTACGTCTCTTCTAAAAAAATATATATTTGTGCCTAAGCATTTGCTTTTTTAAAAGCGACCAAACCATCCACTTTGAAAGTCCCTTAGGGAAATTCCGTTCTTAATCTTCAGTTTGCGATCTGAACAACCCTGGATCCGGTTATGGCGTCGGTTCACGAACCTCAAATTGAAAAATTATACAGAAATTAAGCTGCTACATGATCTTGTCTCGGACGTTTATTTGTCAAGTATTCAGTGAGAGCAAACAGAAGGTATTCCGGTCCTCTCTCTTACATGTGGAACATTTTGCTATAATAAGTGGCTGTAAATAAACCATAAGGTCCTATTATCGGACGTCCAGAACTGTTTCCATTTTATTTTCCGTGTTTTAACTGAATGATACTATATATATTGACTACTTTAACAACTCCCACCCTAATTGCGGAAAAAATTCCTAACTTTACTTATATACATCATTAACATTCATAAAAATTTTACATTATAAATTTTTACGTATTATACATGGAAACTTGGACTTTTAAGCCATTTTCTCTATAAAAATATTTTATTAAATGATTTTATATTAGGCAGATTGTAGTTTTTCCCAAATGTACCTTCTATCATGTTCAAAATAACAATCGGCCCAATAGAAAATGCTTTAATACAATCTTTTTATAGAAAAAATTGCCTAAAAAGTAATAGAATATGGGAGAGACATATATCTCGACAACTTTCAACCTCCCACGGGAATGTCTGGAAAGGTTCGATAATATTATCCAAAAAGTTATTATGAATATTATGTCTGTCTTTATTAACTTCAGGCTCACGTTATGTTATTGCTGTAATATTCACATGTTAAATGAAGAGTTATAGAGCAATATGAATTTCGGAATGATATTTTCGCTATCAAATGTTTTGATTGTAATTTCGTCACCACTGTAGTGGAAAATTTTGATCTGTTTATGGAAAAACTAAAAGGAAAACATTGCGTCATGTTAGAATAATTAACAAAAAATATATTTATAATAATTGTTTCTATATATCACTTTTACGGTATAGTCAATTTAAATATCTCTAACCAATTTTCGACCTTTACATTTTCTATATACAAAATTTAACGTGTGGAGCAATTTAACCCAAATTTTGTTTTCGTATAGCTTGAGACTCGAAAAAATCTGTGAGGATAAGACAAGTACCACGACTAGCACGCGGGGGTGGTCGAAACATGCACAAAAACGGCTATTGCGTTGAATAAAACATTTTTCCGGGTTGATGAGATTGGCAGCGTTTCGCCCGTAGTAGTTCGTGTCTAATTGCAATATCGTACGCATTAAAGAGAAGTAATTATAGTGGTGGGGCTCGAGGGGCGTTATTTAAATATAATGCGACAATACCGGAGATTGGTAAAATTATTCTTAACTCTCTTAATATATCGGTAATATTTTCGCCTCTATTGACGTACCGGAGAAAAAATACTTCGGTATGTTTTGACATTAATAAGTGTTTATATAAGGTACCAGTGTATTTATTGACTAAATTAAGGTACTTGAGTATGGTTCTGAGATGGTAAGACAGAAATTTGGTGGTGCAAAATCAAAGGCAGTCAGCTAGAGATAAATTTAAGTAAAGTGTAAGCAGGGTAATAAAACCTAGACAGTTTGACGCCGGTCGGGGTTTTCTAAAAACCGTTGAGTCTCCATGACACTTGGCTGTGACGAGGCCTGGCATTTTACCCAAACATCTAGAGGTAAATACTTTTGATTAGGGAACAATTTTCCCCGCCACCAAGCGAAATTAAATAATGTATTGCGGAAAAAATTATTAAATTAATATTCAGGGAATTAAATTGAAAATCGGCAATTATCAATTGGGCAACTGGAAACGGACTTATGATTATAATGATAAATGGAGAGACTTGGAGTGTGATTGATAGAGAGTGTGTGTGGTAACTAGGAGCAGGATTGAAAGACTATTTCGATCGGCTGAGTGGTCGTGAATTGGATGATCCAGAGCGGAATGCTCTTGATCGTGGAGGGGATAAGAAGATTCAATGAGCAAGGTGTTCATTTTCCAACATGGACGTTTGGAGGAATCTGATTGGACCGGCACAAGATCTGAGGACTAGCGGCGAGTATCAGACAGAGCACAAGACGGTAATTATTCTGTTTTGTTATAACCATTCTTCCGATTTCATTGCACTGCCAATTTCGAGGAGGGTATTGTTTTTAAATCTGCTTCTATAAGAAGGCCCTTAAATACGACCCGAGAATGGATCTCATTTTTATATATCTTAGTATATAAGTAATTTCAAGATGACACTCGGTAGGCCCAGGCCCTCTATGGGCTGTAGAGCCATGGAGAAAGAAATATAAGTAATTTAATGTTATAAAAATATGTATAAAGAGTATATTGTTAATATACTTCACAAAAAGAATGTGATTAGTAAATTGTTTCATATCATTTAATATATGTAATATACTTTATTTAAAAACAATTACAACCTCAGGTCTGTTGCTGATTTCTCATCGTTTATCTTTAATTTTCTTTGCTTTTAATTTTCCAATTTTGTCCTTCGTCTTAGCAATGCAAAAAAAACAATGATTTATTACAATAATAGTAGGATGATACAAAGATTATGGCTGACAAATTTTTAGATGAAAAAGGACAGGTGAGGAGAATTTACGAGAGCCGCCGCAGATTCTTCTTGGCTCTACGTTAAATGCAAGTACTTTCGGAGTGAATCCGTTTTCTGGTCTGAGGCACGCGCGCGGATATTTTAGTGGACGCCAGCTCCAGCAAAAAGCCGTAAACAGAGGCGCGAGACTGTTATTTGTTTTGTGAGAGGTAAAAACTGACAGCTGCTGGAGAAGATAGCTGCTACGTCCGTGCCTTTGACTCTAGTCGGTCTATCTCTTCCTGCTGCGTTTCCCTACAAACCTCACAAAAACACAATCCCGCGGGTTCCTCTATCTCTAGTTCCTAAAGATTACACACCTGAGACAATCAGTATGAAACAGGAACAACAGGCAACTTATTTCTTAGCGAAAAAAACGCTATATTGGACAATCAAAGCGCGCGTTGCGAACAAGACTCAACGAACAGAAGAAAAATACAAAACCACATTCCATAATATTAATAATCACCAGAGATAGGCAAGATAAATTTAATTGTAAAAAGATTGAAATTCTTAATTTCGAACGAAATATGTACAAAAGAAATTTATCAGAAATGATACATATAAAAACTACTAATAATACTCTTTAAGTAATACTTTTCATATGTCATTTTCCTAAAATAAATTTTAGTTTAACTATGCTCATATGATAAATTTTGTAAACGTATGTTTTATTTTATTCTGGTGTTACTAAAGTGTATTTTGAGGTAAGACGCTTTCCGTTACACATTGATATTCCAAAGTGACTGGGGCCGAGGAAGTATATCCCATATCTCAGGGCAAAGTAGCTTTAGCTTAAGTACATTTCTTCGTATAGTCTGGCTATAACTACTTATGAGAGGAGTTTAAGTGTTACGTGTTGCCTCTTGCTTACTATATTTTCAATGCGTATAAGATTCTAATTCTGTATTTCGCTACTGATTCGGTAAGTTCGATTTAGTTCTGTACAAATTTTAAAGTTTTGCTTTACTTTATCTTTCTTGGTTTATAATTTGTTGTAAATGTTTCCTCTATATACGAAGAAAACCTGAAAAGGCATGAAAATTATTTTTAAAAATAGTCTGTTTTTGTTGTTGTGGTATTCATTCCTAAGACTGGTCTGATTCAACTCTCCATTCTAACCTATCATGCGCAAGCCTTTTCATTTCCTCATAACTAGCAAATACTATATCCTTCCTTATCTGCTTAGCGTATTCCATTCTTAGCCTCCCTCTTCTGTTCTTACCCCACACACTTCCCTCTAATGCTAATTTTACAAGACCCTCATGTCTTCAAACGGGGATTATTAATCTACGTCCTCCATATTGTCCTCTCTTCGCCTATCCTGTTTAGAACTTCCACGTCTGTGATTCTATCTACCCATCTGATTTTCAGCATTCGGCACCACATTTCATTATTATTATATTTCTGTCAGCAACTCCTACCGTCCATATTTCGCACCCATATAACGCCATACTCCACACGAACATTTTTAATAATGATTTCTTAATATTCATATTTATATTAGCCGTAAGTAAATTCCTCTTCTTTGCGACAGCCATTCTTTCCTGAACTATCCTACTCTTTATGTCTACTGTACTTCTACCGTCACTAGTTTTATGCTGCCCAAGTAACACAATTCCTTAACTTGTATCAAAATATCCCTTCCCAATCTAGAACACATTGTTATTCAACTGTTTCCCATACTGCAATCCATTACCTTGGTTTTCCCTCTATTAATCCTCATATTGTACTCTTTCTCCAGGACCAAGTTCATGCCATTCATTATATATTCCAAGTCTTCTTCTGACTCCCACAATATCATCTGCAAACCTTAGGGTTTCTATTTCTTCTCCCTACTGTTTGATTACCTTTCCATTTTCATTCTTAACTTTCTTCATCGCCAGTTCATTTCTGCATTCTTTCCTTTCCCTTCAATTACTGCTGACTTTCATCGGTTGAGGTTATGGATATTTTAATCCTGTCATCTTCAAAATTCTTTTTTGGTGGTTCCAGTTAACACTATCTAACGGTTTTTCGAAATCTGCAAATGCCAAAACCGTAGGCCAATTTTTTCTTATCCTATCTTGTAAAATTAGACGCAGAGTCAATATTGCTTCTATTACCCCTACATTCTTCCTAAAACCAAACTGATCTTCTCCTAACTCGCATTCTATTTGTCATTCCATCCTCCTGTATACCATTTTCGTTAACATTTTGCACGTATGAGATACTAAGGCAATTATCATGTTCTGCTCTCAACAATCAGCCACAGTCTTCTTCGGTATAGGGATATTTATGTTGTTCCTAAAATCTTCTGGTATTAATCCTGTTTCGTAGATTTCGCAAATTATCCGGAAAAGCCATGATACTGCTGTATCATTTATTCAACCGAAAATTTGAATCTTAAAGTGATTCAAGGGAAAACCTGTAACAGGACAAGTTCTCGGTATTTATCTCACCCCGTTACTAAGTTATTTCTTCGCAATTTCAGTTATCATCCTTTAATTTTCTGTGTTATGAATTGTGTAAATTTTGAAACAGATTGAATATTTACTGTGTTTTTCGATATAACTCGTAAAATGTGAATTTAAACTTTTCGTGTTGTTACATAATTTACTAGCAACCAATTTCCTAATTTTATTTAACAACAGAGATATTATGCGTAATCTGTAACTAAACAAACCTTGACATTCTATATTCGACAAAAGGCGTGACACGCAAACGTCACGAAATAGTAATGCCTAAAAAGAAGTTAAAGACAAAATAGCGTGCCGGGTGTAATATAATCTGAATGCAGAACTTGTGCTTGTGAGTTATTAAGAGCATACTAATGTGAACAAGGTCGGCGTATGTCTGCTTAAAGTAAAAAAAAAACAAATCGAGATTTCTCCTTGCGCTAGGCAATGACCCGCAAATGGACGACTTTACGTAAGTTAACAGCAATTGGCAATGATCGTTCCTCTAAAAAAATTAGTTAAGTGTTACCATTGAGAAATGCCATCTTATGTGACGTGGAAAATGTACATTGAATTTATTGCCTCGGAATCGCAATTGCTGTTGAGTAAGATTCTGCAGTTCCAGTTTCATATCTGAACTAGCTTTTTTGTGGATCTTTGGATTACAGTATTTCCCCTTTGCAACATTGCTCAAGTCCAGGCAAGAGTTAATTTATGTATATATTATTTTATGATGACATAGGTGACACCATCTTCAACAGGTACCAATTTTTTATTCCTCAGTTTTTCGCAGTTTACGGGGAAACAAACAAATTTAGTTATGAGGGACGACATCAAAACATTTAGGGTACGTTAAGTTCCAATTACCTTACCATCGGAACAAAAATCCACCAAAAATAACGATATTACCATCAGAATATTATTGTTATTAATTAGTATATCTACCATTTAAATTAATATTAAATGAGTTATAGCAGTCTCTTTGTCAATTTGTATTTTATTTATAACTAGCTTGGAACCCAACGATGTGCGTGTATTTATTTATATTATCCCGGTGTATTATTTAATTATTGGTTAACACATGATTAAACCTGCATCGAAAACGTCATAATATGAACCTCAAATAAAAATACTCTCTGAGCAATAGGAGAAATAAAAATATTTTCAGTACTCTAACAGAACAATATTTCTTCCTCACTTAAGGGATGAATTTTTACTTAAGTCGCATATTAAAGGTCATAATGTAACACAGCGGTCCCTTTTACGCCGGTTTCGACACAAATGTCGATAGTTTCCTTGTTATTCTCATATCACTTATTTCCACCCCCACCCCTCACATGCTGCAAGGGGTTGAAATTACACAAAAAGATTGTTGGGGTAAACACCATGAAAGTTATTGACCTAAAGAATTGTTTTTCGACTCAAATATGAACCTTTATTACCCATCAAAAATTCCACCATTTCAACCCCTTCCCCCTCTTATCACCAAAGTGTTTGGTTTCGAGTCACGAGGAATATGCAAACAAATCGTTCTTTACTTTACATGTATTCCGCAGAAGTGTATTTTACTCCAGTGTTAGGGTATGAACTGCAACTTGTTTCGCATTCTAAATATCAGAAAAAAAACTCAAAGACTCCAACAGCACCTATTTCGATACCAAACTTGCCTGTATTGTCCACACCGCCACGTCTATGAATACTACTCTTAAACGAGTTAAAATTTTCAGCGAAAACATTATCAAAATATTTGACCCAAAAATATATATTAGAAGTAAATAGAGGCAATTTTTGGAGTTTTAAAATTAATCGCTCGTCCACTCCCGCCCCAAGTGGTGGTAAATGTGTTTTACCCTAATTGTGTTGAGTTCTTTTCAAAATTTGCTTGAATTTTTTCCACGCGTTAAAGATAGTATGCCGAAGACTTCCCCCCCTTTCCAAACCCTCTTTTGGGATGATTTTTATGGCAGAATTAAACTCTGTGGCTAATATTACACCGGATTAGAACCCAATCATGATTGTTTTCTGGTTATTTTTATGTGATCACCACCCCTAAGCATATTCCCCTTCGATTATGGATTGGGTTAAAATCATACGCTAAGAGTATAGAAAGGCACATTATAAAATAAATTGACGCAGACATGTATTTTTATCATAGAAATATTGGCCGCTTTTTGATATTAAAAATTTACAAATGAGAGACGAAACGTAATATTGTTCATTATTTATATAAAATAAAAACTGACAAAGAGACTGTTATAAATCGTTTAATATTTTTGTTATTTTTGATATTCAGTTGTTCTATATGTTTTCTATATGTTTTATTCATATGTTGAATTTTTATAAGATTTCCACCACTCTTTCATAATTATTTTAATTATTATATTTAACATCATTAGTTTAATAATACAAATAAAATTAGTTTAATATGAGCACCGAAAATAAATAAGTTTATAGCTTAGTCGACATAAGTTGTTGCTCTACTGAAAACTGTAAATCAACCTATTTATTCCGCGTGCCCAGACTTCCAGGTATTTACCGGAAATAAATTAAATCATTTTTCGAAAGTAAAAAAGAAAATAGGTCATCTCTTGAATTAAAGATTAGTAGTCTGGCCTCTGCTTTTGTTAACTGGATTGAATGTTGCATGCAGATAATTCATGTTCGATCAAGTAGTGACGTCAGTCGGGGAATTTCAACGCAAAGCAAAGCAGGAAGAATTACACGATCTGGTGTATAACTGTAAAATATGAGTATTCATTTGATTTCATTAAGCTTTGACGGAAAAACTTTATTCAACGGTTATGGAACACAATCGGTGTGATGTAATAATCAGTGGACCTGTACACTGCGATTTATATATTATAGAATTATATCAGAACTATTTCCGTTTGTATTCGTATAATATTTTTGGTCCGTCAGTAAACTGTACACGCATCGTTATCATCATAGAATATTTAATGTTCTCTTAGTTCGAGGGCGACGCCTCAATTTAGTGGTTACTAGCGGAAATACCCGGCGTTGCTCGGGTTCATGTAAATAATAAAGCAGGAATGCAATTAAGGATAAGTTTATTACAGCACTTGAGAGTTCACTACAATCATAGTTCTACTCCAGACGGATCACTTTTCGCTACAGGGATTTGTAAACACTCGTTTTATATGTTTTCCAACAGCCAAACACGGTTTTCAATCCAAGGTTGTATAAAACACGAAAAATCGTCAACATGGTAGTTTCATACAGAGAGGTGTGATTTTTACCCATTTTCGGTGGTCTGAGAAGAAAAGGTCGTTTGACCAAAATTGTAGAGAAACGAATCCTCCATCGCGTATCATCAGAATTTTTCTAAAATCCTCAGATTTCGAATTACAGGGGGCATACAGTTGGAGCGGTTCCAAAATTTAGTCTTCTACTGTGTTGTAGCTCAAGGGGAGGTGGGTTGATGCACCTTTCAAATAAAGATATAAGGATGCAGTCTGTCGCCCATTCTCTTTAACTTATGTATAGAACAGACGATGAAGAAAATTAAAACGGAATATGGAAAAAGAATCATATTGCAAGGAGAAGAAGACTTGTAAACCATAATAAATGGCCTGAACGTGGTCCTGGAGGAAGAGTACAACGTGAGGATTAATATAGAGAAAACCTAAGTGATAGAGTGTAGAATGGGAAAGAGTGGAATAACAAAGATTGTTAGATGGGGAAGCGATATTTTGAAGGAGGTTCAGAAATTCTGATACTTGGGTAGCGTAATTACTGGGGACAGTAGAAGTATAGTAGACAAAAATAGTACAATAGCACCGGCAAGGAAGGCTTTATCAAAAAAGATAAATTTACTTACGGGTATATAAGTGTGAATATCAGGAAATCGTTGCTAAAAAATTTGTAGGGAGTGTAGTGTTGTATGGGTGCGAAACGTCGATAGTAGTAGTTGCAGAAAGGAAAAGAATAGAAGCCTTTGAAATGTGGTGCTATAGGCGAATGCTGAAAATCAGATTGGTAGATAGAATCACTAACGAAGTTATAAGCAGAATATGGGAAGAGCGAACATTATGAATGACGTTGACTAAGAGAAAGGATAGATTAATAGGCTCGTTTTAAGACTTGAAGGTCTTATAAAATTAGCATTAGAGGGAAGTGTGTGGGGTAAGACCAGTAGAGGGATGCCAAGTATGGAATACACTAAGCAGATTATGGAGGATGTGGGATGTGGTAGTTATGTAGAAATTAAAAGGCAGGATAGTTTAGCATGTAGGGTTGCATCAGACCAGTCTTAGGACTGAATACCACAACAACAACACTGATAGTTCTCGGTGAGACAAAGAGAATAAGCCCTTAATAGTTTCTTCAAGTGAGTACAAACTTTGCTATAGGCGGAAAACCACCGAAAAAGTGTAAATTGATACCTAAAGTTTAATGTAAATAAAATAAATAAACCAGCCGATTAAGTCGGAATAATTTGAATTTAATACAGTTAAATTAGAAAGTACATAAAACGTTTTATTGACGAATGTGTAAGCAGAATTAACTTCGTTTCTATTAAATAAATTTAAATTACGCGATCCCCGCGAAGCATAAGACTCTCAGTGTTCTCGGCTTTGATTAATTGAAGGAGGTCGACTAATAATGACAAACGATAGCATTAAAAATATAACTAAATTTATAAAAGGCACCTAAAATTTCTGTTTGTAACAGTCGGCCTCAGGTTTGAGCACTTGGCACATTGGCGAAGGCGGCTGGTTCCGTCCTGGACACTCACGGCTGCGCTCCAGAGACGAGACTGTCTCCGATATTAAAAGACACGTGCGTTTCTCGTAATTTGAGGCCTTCTAAAACTAGACTCGTGAGCTGAAGTCTAGGTCTGATACAGTTATGGCTGTCGGGCAGTCACTATTGTTCCTTTGTATCCCTTCCTTTAGGGTGTTGACCTTCTAAATGCAGGACACATAACTGAGTACCTGCCGAACCGATACACAATACCGTCAGAAAGCCAGGGCCTCCCTTCAACCGCCTCGTCAATTTTTATCGTAGTTGTCACAATCATCGGAGCGCTGATAGTTGCAATATCTAGGACTGTGAAGAAAAGACGTGAAGGCGTTGTCACATATTATAAATGCATCTGATGAAAAATGCAAAAAGAGGAGTCCAACTTTCCGACTCAACTTTGGGGACTAATTAGGCATTATATTCATAAAAATTTTAAAAATATGCTTAAACTAAATCACGGGAACACATTATTTCTTTACGACCTTATTAAAGCCATAAGCAGAAAGTTTTCAGTCAATTAAAAGTATATATTTAAAGTTATTTCCATTATCAATACGCTTACAATATTCTTCTGCAAAAATAAGTTTTATTTTATTATAAGAACTATTCTCTAACTTTTCTGATAGTTTAAATTACATTAAAATTATAATTTTAATTAAATTAATTAATTTACGGACACGTTATTTAACTTGAAGCTAACGAAATTTCGTCACCACATTTGGGACTTCTCCAGGTGTTACTACAAGTATTATACGATTTACATCAGAATATTAATAACATTATTAATAGTAAACAATAATAAAATTTACAATATTTAAATTTTGATGAAAAGTTGCCAAATGTGTAAAAATCCAAACTAATTACTCTGTAAGACTGACCGTTAATAATTTTCTTTAATTATTTGAATATCATACGTTAATTTATTTACGTTTTAATTTATTCTCTTCATAATTTCCTTCAACAACGATGTCATAAAGAGTTTTTGTTGTATTTAAAAGTTTATATTTAGGCCTCTTTTTTATTTCCCTTAATATAGTACGTCATGAGGCCCCAAAATTGACTATTTTCATGAAATTTAATTCTTTAATTTCATTTTATTAAATTCAACGTATTGTAGAAGTTGAGAATACTGAGAGACGGTTAATCGCAGTTCTTTCAGAGATCTTTGTCCTAACCACGAGAAGTCGGCCAGCCACAAGATTCTGCTTACTTATTACACGCAAATGAATAAGTCCGTAATAATACAGGAGAATCGTAGATCCTTCCAACATTCCGTCTGCAAAGTAGTGAGTCACGAAATGCAATTAGCGAGCTTGCTGCACGGAGAAAAGTCCTAAGATATCTCATTTGATGCCATTAAGGAGAATAATGCTCCTTCATCCCCTGTCTAATAGCACCTATTATCTTCCCTCCAGTTTTCTTATGAATTTCTCCCCTTCCGCATTACGGAGCATAGCCAGGGTTATCTACGCCGATCACTGTATTTGTTGAAATGTATCGTACGAAACAAGAAAACATAAAATTTCTAAACTGTTCACGGTTCAGTATATAGCAACCATTTTCCCTTATAGCATTACTGATTTAAATAAAAAATTTTGCCTTTTTTATTGGAAGCCTGAAACATTGAATTCCTTGTTGCTTTCATCAGATGATTGAAAAAAGAAAGGGCAGCAAGGACGTCATAAACAGGGTGAGGACACTAAAGCAACTATTGTACAGACGTTGTGTAAAATGATGAAATGCATTTTTGTTTAATACGTTGGAAGAGAAACGGCGAATAATTATAACCATCAAAATACAAGTCCACCTCCTTAATTCTGGGGAAAACGGCGCGAATCCTGCTGCAACAATAGATGTAGAATACTCGCCCTTCCCCCCTCTCTCATGATGCCAAAATTACACTTATAATAACACAGTAATATATCAATATATTTGTTAATTCTTTATATTACATTGTTAAAAATACATTAAGATGTTCTCAACCCTTTTGATTGCCAAAATCACTGCGTTAATAAAATTTCTTGTAAAATTTACTGCTACATTGGTCAGACTAAACAATATTTGTCAATTAGAATTAAGGAGCATAAAGCATAAACATTCACCTATTACTAATTCTTTTATTTTGATCATTCTGTTATTTCTGATATGGAGACAAATTTTAAGAAAATGTTTATTTCTGAATTCTTACATATTAAATTCAATCAATTGTGTTTGTTTATCTCATCTTTTTATTTTTCTTTGATTTTCACCATCTTTGTTCTTATTGCTGCAGACTGTTTTAAATATCAACGACGACCGCAAGTGTTGGTCTAATTATCTATTTAGTATTACGTTTTAAACTCTTGTTCCAAATGTTTATATTTGTTTGTTAAACGGGTCTTTATTTCTTATTTCATTTATGATTTTCGAGGTACAACGACGAGAAATAATTTTAATTAAAAAAATTAAATCAGATTGTAGTTCTTAAAACAAATAATTCCTAGTCTTAAGCTGAGAAAATTCAGTTTCAATAAATGTCCTTTATTTTTAACAGATTAACTAAAAAGAATGGTAATGGAATTAACAGTAAATAGTCTCTATTACTTAGACCTAATATTCGTCTCTTTTAAATTTGCATTTTCTCGCCGTGTGAATCAGATATTATTCACAAAAGGTCTTCTGGGATCATTATTGCCGCGTACAAGACAGTTTATTTGAATTTCTTCCCTTGCACGTCTCCACGGAGCAGTTCATTACCTCAGCATTCGCGCACTCCAATCGAATTTTTGTTAGTGAAGGCAAATTCACCCTCAGCAAAGACTCGAACAAACATTCGTGATATTTGTCGCAGCTTGTTTCGTACATGGTCTGCGAACCGAATTCTGCGAAGAAAGAAAGAAAGAAAGAAAAGAGAGAATAAGAGCATTGCACCCGCGTCACGCACTTGAAGACAAAGATTTTGCTTGTGAGGGTTTTTACACTCCAGACACAGAGATCAAAGGACTCATCAAGCAGAGCGAAAAACTCCCCAAGTCGTTGACAAGCTCCTCCATTCATTCACTCATCCATGCGTTAGACAGCCTCGGCCAGATGTAACTGTCAAAATCAATTCTGGAAGACGAAGAGCAACTACGGCACGACCCGGAGGTATTCAGTGTCATCTGCTCTGGCTTACACGATAACCGTAGGAAATTTTGAAATACGTATTGGAATTTACTGCAGAGTTGTTTCGACGTAGAACCGATTGGTCATACCAAAGGAAAATTGAAAATAAAATTAATAAAAAGTGTTTTTTTTATTTTTTAACTGAATTAAATTCCATTTCGCAAACGACAATTGGATAGCATTGTTTATTTTCTTTGACATGGAAAACAATTTTTTTTAAATATTGAACGAGTCTCCAAGGTTTGCTGACGATATTGTAATTTAATCAACCGAAGGTTTAGAAGACTTTTTAAATAGCGCTGACTCCATATTGAAATCGGAATACACTTGAACAATGTTCGAAACAAAACTAAAGTATTGTGGTGTGATCATAAGAAGAGTGGTGAAGAAAACTATATCAGATAAGGAATGTAATGCTTTTAAGGTGTATTTTGATTTTAGTTTTAAATTAAGACAGCAATGAGAATAAATAAATAAAAATATTATAATAAAAAAAACAAATAAAACTTATCTTCCTGCACTTAAAAAATGAGCATTGTAGAAAATTAAATAGTAACAAAGAAAACTGATTCTTTTTCTAAGGAGACGGTGGGATCAAATACATGGTATTTATTATTTCGAAAACCAATTTATTGGTGACGAAGACCACTGTGGCATTTAATTGACGCCTTTGAAGGATTTATAGCAAAAGCTTCTGGAACAGGAGAGCCGAAACCGCCACCTTCGAAATCTGCCTGAATACCTCCGCTCTGTTACCACCAGGTGTTTCATGTCCAATCAACAATTTAAATAACTATCTTAAACCTTAATAACCCCTGTCCTGTCTGAATTGTTCATCCCACTCCAACAATTTCTATAATCACCCGCTTTGAATCTTAACCATACTTCGACAACTGCTCTTTCTGAATTACTCTTCCTAGTTTCTCAACCAATTAACAACAACTACAGTCCGCCGCTTACATTATGAAATTGCATTATCCAACACACTCTAAATTCTTGATCCCACTTCAACCACTTTTTAAAAACCACTCAACGACAACTCCTCAACAACTAACTCCTTAACCTCCACAACAAATCCCTCGAAACCTCCGATTTCACCTTCCCGATACAAATTACTCAAGACTTTAACCGATAGGAATTCTTCTTGCACTTTCGAGTTCCCAACACGGGGTTCACATTTCTTGATTAAAAGTCGAGAATAGTCGTGCATTCCACTTTCTGTGGTAAAATTCCAGACGCCTCAAAAATTTGAGACGGAAGCTTACTCCCAGGCTTCTTAATCCCTCAAAGGTTCACTTCAATAGATATTGTGATGGCAGACCTTCCGCTACCTGACGAGCAACGAACCCTCGACTTTCGCAGCTCGGAAAATTTAGTTTAACAAATTTAATTTAATTAAAATGAAATAAATTAATCCCTTCAATAATTTAGTAAGCATGTGTACACTACATAAACTTGGGCGGAAATAAAAAATTCCCATAGTTAAAGCAAGGAAGCTTTTGCAAAGAAAGAAAAATTTTCGTATGTCTCCTAGAAGTTTGGAAATCACAAAATCATTTCTAAACGTGGCATAGTATGGATAGCGAAGCTTGGGCAATCAGCAGTGCAGAACAGAAAAGTACAGAATCATTACGTAACAGAAAAATTCTATAAATCTTGTGGTCATATCGGGTGCCCCGAACTGGAGAGGGGAGAACATTAAGAGATAGACTAGTGCACATTTTAAGGCACGAAGTATTAGACGGACGTGCTTGAGGTAGAACATGAAGGCCAAGGCAAAAATATGCTAAGCTAAACGAGCTGTGTGTGGGATGTAATATTTACGAGGAGATGAAAAGATCAGCGCAGGGGAGCTGCAAAGAAGTCTGCGAACTGACAATAACGATAATAAAGAACAATTATTTTATAGAGGCTTTTATATAGATTTAATAAATAGGTCAATTTTGCTCATTTATACAATGACGTAAATACAAAGAAATGAAAATATTGAAACGGATATTTGGAATAATATTACAATATTTAGTCTTGAATAATCTAATGTACAGACAACAGCACAGTCTCCTATTGAGTTCGTCCCTTGTCTTGTGCTGTGTGCTTCTCACACCACTTGACGCTAACTCAAATTCTAGTGCCACTAATTTATTGTCTGCTTCTTTTTGTAATTTCTATTATTTTTTTAAAAAATTCATGCCCTAATACGATTGCAATACTCACAAAACCACCAGGTAAAGGGAATAGGAGTCATTATACTTTTAAACTTACAAGTAATGTGTCCGGGTATTATTTTATTTGCGCAGGTGCACTTAATTAGACATACGCACATTAATAAACTAAATATTAGGCGATATTTTTTATCAGCCCCTCCGCCAAAATGATATACTTTGCCTTTATCTGAAACATTTATTGATTGAAGATAATTTTACAATAAGTTTGAGTCTCGTTGTAACATTCAGACATAGGAGAGACCAGGGATAGTTAATTATAGGGGTAAAAAATTCGACCTACTTGAAAGTTTTACGTTATCCGACAGCAATGTGTACGTACGTTGTTCGGGAGTAGCAACATATACATGGAATTATTTTCCTTGTAATATATTTTTTGTAATAATGCTTATATGCTCTTCGTTATTTACTTTCAAGAAAATCAAAGTAAGGATTTAATTGTTGATCTTTTTATTACAGTGCAATCGTTTTTGATTTCGCAGAAATTTTGAGGTGATGCCAAATGTTTAAAACCTGAAGAGCGATCCGCGTCTGGTAGACCAATTTATTTCGGGGCTGATTGACCACCTTGTCATAGTAGTTCACATGGATCGCAGGCAGTCTTTTGTCATTATTTATCAGAAGGGTGTTGTTTCAGAACCTTGCGGACGTACAAAAAGAGGTAAATATTCAAATATACGAGGGTTATTTAAGTTGTTTCTTTTGGGATAAAAGGCTACATGAGGGAGATCCTGAAACAAGCAACTCCCCTATAATAGCATAGGAAGGTAATTGAAAAGGGGGGATGCGGAAGGTCAGAGGAAGGTAGCTAAAGGTTGACTAGGGCCCCCGGGCTATAGTTTAAGGATCCTACCCGGTGTTTCACCTAACGAGATGCAGGGAAAAACCTAGAAAATCTACATCAGGTAGGTCGGGCATTGGGTACTATTCTCACGCCCTTCCGAATGACGGGAAAAGAGTTTGCTGTGGGGTCACAGCATTCGCTTCTCCGTGTCTGCACCACTTTTAGGAGGCAGATGGCCGACTGATCCAATTGTTATCAGCAGACAACTCTTGCCTTATGCCCAAGGTCTTCGGCCCCAGTACATATACCTCCTAAAAATAAGTGAAAGTCACTCAAACGCCACGTGGTAAAAATGAAGAACGTGTTAGAAAGTAACTGACGAGATATTGGATAGCGTTATCTGCACCAAAAGTCCACATATTTAGTGACGAGGAATAACTGGCATTCGAAACTGTTCTGAAGCAAGCAGCTGATATTTAAACACGAAAGTTTGGATCTGAGTTTGAGGGAAAAAAATAATAAATGCATCCGTGACTCGTGGAACATAAAACTGATTGCTGGTGAAGATTCGTTAGGAAGGCACCCGAAAAGTCATATTGTACTCTCTATATGATCACTTCAAGGCTCAACAATTTGTTCCCGGACATCATGAAAACAGTTTGCCATCGTTTGAATCTAATCCCTGCAAATTACTTCGTAGGTCAACTTTCCCACTGTGAAAAGTCAACCAACCCTGGGGTAGGTTGATATATATTTCGTGTTCTACAAAATCAATCTTTTACACTATATCATAACTGATTCAGAGCTTGTAGTTATTTTTTCCAAAGATTAAAAGTGTGTCTATCAGATGTACTGGTTGTTATAATTCTTCCTTGGCTCTCTACGGCCCATTGAGTGCCTTTGGACTGTCAGGTCGACTAAGGACTATCATCTTGCATGACACATTCCAAATTTGGAGTGACACGTGGTCGGCATATCAATTCTCCAGCAGTCTTAATCCCAGTCTCCGAGACCATGATGGCACGTAGCCTATGCCAGGATTCGAACCCGAAACCTCAGCAACACTAGCCAGTAGACCACGGGAAGTCGGCGGTTGTTACAATACTTTACAATAAAATTATAAAAATAGAAGTGTGTTAATAACTTTTGGTCAACCGCGCCCGATCTCCCCTATGAGATGAATGAGTGACGATAAAGGAAAGAAACACGCACTCAATAAATGAAAAGGGGCAACAATTAACAACGAACAACTCAGAAACTGTAAGAAAGAAACCGACCATGTGCAACATCGTCGGACCCGAATTACTAGGGATAGTTCACATAGCCAGTCAACGATTTGCACTGTTCTTTCGCGAACTGCACATCACTACAGGGCTATTCATATACTACTTTAAACCATTCATATTTGATGTGATCTAACTTTTTTCTCTCTCACTCACTCCATGTCGGACACGGACATGGTGCCTGTGTTGAGATTTCGAAATTAAAGAATTTCGTCTCTACCAAAATTATAAAGTTTTATTTTTGCGCTCTTCGGGGAAATATACTTGTCGGGAAGTCGCAATTCGGGCTGACGTACTTGTTGAAAAAATTTCCGCAAGACAGGAAATTGTTTTTTGGGATAACGTCGGCGGGCAAATGTCAGCAACCTTGGGAGCGAAGAGCAAGTCACTCAAACTACTAGAAAAGCGTGGAATTCTTTACATTTTGCTATGAGAAACTTAAAGAAGAACAGTGATAAATCGAAAAAAATAACATATTTGGCATTGAAAGTTGTATTTTATGTCTTATTTATATAATGATAAAATAAATAAATGACATTCTTCTTAATAACAATTTTAAAAACAGAAAACAACGTTTCGGTACTTATTTGTACCTTCTTCAGGTTTTTATCCTGTGTGATAAGACTCATGTTAACAAGAAAACAACATTTTACAAAATGTCTTAGTTGCAATATAGTACTAAACAAAAACGTGCGCAACTGAGAACATTCATTTAATTATCACAGTCAAGTTTCGTTTCCAGATACACTAAATTTATCAAACATAACACCAATTTACAATATTTTAAAAGTCTCCCCGAGGCTCCACCACAAATGTACCACGTGCGCACGACGTGGAAAAACTGTGAAGCAGAGTCCCAAGAGGTTCTGATTTGTCCCTCAAGGATTTACAATCTGTCCCTTTGACCTTGGGATGAGTTTCAAAATAAATGTCGGAACCTCGGTGAGGATAAAAAGCTGAAAAAGGTACAAATAACTACCGAAACGTACGTTTCTGCATTTTAAATTGTTTTAAGAATAAAGACTGAAAATGGTCAAAAATTTTATATAATTAATATTTGGCATAAGTACGTCCACTAATGGAATACAGAGGGGCATGTAGGGATTCCTATCATAAATATAAGGTAGAGTTTGTCCAAATGAGCTGAAAATATTGCAGCAAACGGGAAAACTTAGGCAGGACACACTAAAGAATAGGAGGATGATAGGTCGGCTTCGTGCACTTTTTAAAAAGTAGAATGCGCAAAAATCATGGCTTGAAATTTATTATCGGAAGGTGGGAACTACAAATTCAAAACTAAATCTAGGAATGGGGAAGAAAACAGACGTAGGTATATTATCATTCCTTGGTGCGAAACGTGGACGATAGGAGTTCGAGAAAGGAAACGAAAACAAGCTTTTGAAATGTGGTACTATAGGAGAATGCTGAAAATCAGATGGGTGGGTAAGGTAACTAGCCATGAACTTCTGAGCAGAATAAGACAAGAGAGAGCTTCGACCAAGAGAAGGGATAAGTTAATGGGCCGCGTTGTTAGGCGTGAGGGTTTTGTAAAATTAGCATTAGAGGGAGGTGTGTGGGGTACGAACGGAAAAGGCAAACGAAGGATGGAATACGATAATTTCTCAGCAGAATAGGTGCGAAGAGAACAATTTGGAGGACTTTGACGAAAAGAAACAATAGAATAATAGGCCACGGTTTGCCACATGAGGGTCTTGTAAAATTAGCATAAGAGGTGTGTGGGGTAATAACAGAGAAGGAGGCGAAGGATGAAATACGCTAAGCAGATTAGCGGTATGTGGTAGTTATGTAGAAATAAAAAGGGTTACGCAGAATAAGTTACCATGGACGCTTGCATCAGACCATTCTAAGAACCGAATACTACAACAACAAGAGAACAATAAGAGATTGGAAGAATCTACCTGCAAAAGTGTTCTAAGTCCGGTAACGGAAAATGCATTTAGATTCAACTTGAAAGCAATGTATAGGGAAAGATTTGAGGAAGCGAAGTGATATTGTTAAAGAAGTAACACAAAAAGTATAATCAAACTTGAAAACTAACAAAGGGTGTGAAGTGTAGGTAAATGTAGTAGGAAGTAGGACTATAATCCCTTTTCAAAATTTTCTTTTTTTTTCTCTCTATACGGATAAATATGGTTTCGTTTTGTCATTTGTTATGGTATTCAGTCCTAAGACCATGCTAACCAATCATGCGCAAACCGTTCCATGTAAACATTCCACGTCCTTCTTAATCTACTTAGCGTATTCCATCCTTGACCTTTCTCTTCTGTTCTTACCTCACACACTTCCCTCTAATGCTAATTTTACAAGACCCTCGTGTCTCAAAACGTGGTCTATTAATCTATCCCTTCTCTTGTTCAACGTTCTCCAAATTGTTCGCTCTTCCCCTATTCTGATTAGTACAGCCTTCTTTGTGATTCTATCCACCCATCTGATTTTCAACATTCCCTTATAGCACCACAAGACTTGTATTCTTTTATTTTCTGCAAGTCCTATCGTCCAGGTTCGCACCCATATAACGCCACACTCCACACTAACATTTTTTAGCAACGATTTCCTAATATTCGCTCTTATATTGCCCGTAAGTAAATTGTTGTTTTTTTTCTGCGAGAGCCTTCCTTACATGTGATATTCTACTCTTTATGTCTATTATACTTCTACCGTTGCGAGTTATTATGCTTACCGTCCTTCAAAATGTCCCTTCCCCTTTGTTATTCACCTGTTTCCCATACTACAGTCCCTTACATTTACATGTGTTTAATTGGCATGTGCTAATTTTTTGTGCGATAATTAAATAAATAAATATCCTAGTGAAGGGTGTGTGAGCGAGGAGGATGAGGAGGGCGTGAATCGAAATAAAGAACAGTGTCCGAAGCGTAAATATTATGGACGCTTCCTCCGCCGCCGCCGCGAAGGGTAAGTGTTTGCGCCGCGCCGCCGGCAGACAGCGCTGGTGCTTGTTATTGTCGGGACGAGCGCGTGGAGGGGCTCGCACTCGCAGTTCTCCCCCGACAGACACAACCAGCGCACAATCGCCGTGCCTTAATCTCGTACCTAGCGACTGCTTTGCGCTCCTCTCGGTCGCAGACATCGCGAGTGTCACGTGTGTACGCGTACCGCAGCAGAAACTCTTCTAGACGCGACGAGGAAGGTCCGGACGCCACATGAAGCCCTTCAACACCTGATCTGCGCGTAACAATGGCAAGGTAAGCAAGATCGCACTCTTTCCTCTGTAAAACTATAAAAAAAAATTCAGCACTGTGAATTTTAGAAACGTAAGATAATGTTACTTTATACTTGAAACCGAGTAATATGGAGACGTGCAAGCTAGAGGGCACGTTGAGGTTGTCTTAGATGTGATTTTTGGCTCCCGCTTGGAAGCAGGGCGTCGGTCCCCCCGTGGAAGTGAAAACAGGTGTCCGGCGTCAGCAACGGCGGCGGCGGCGTCGGCGTCGCGCTGTCTGGTTTCCATGTTGAGGAGCGAGCTCGTTGTTATGACGGAAGCGTCCGTTGCACCTCGCTGCTCGATCGATAGCTTTCCCACGAAACTTTCGCAGCGTAACGTAATTTTCCGAACGGTAATTTAATAAATTGTGTACTTATCTTTAGTAATAATACCTTGAGTTCTGACGGAACCGTTCGGGATTGTGGCTTCAGAGGGAATATCAAAATAGCGCTGAAAACGCACCATTTGTGAATCGTCGTTCATCACACCAGGCGTTAATGCAGATCAACCCATTTGTTATTTAATATCACGTTTATCTCGAAAGGAATGAAGCATTTGTTCTCAGAAAATATTTCTTTGGGTGAAATGAGTGCAACTGGGCACTAAAAACCAGGCCTTGTTCATTCTAATGGCGCGATACTCTGCAAAACTCTCGTCAAATAATTTAATCCTTGCAAAATACTGTACGTTTTAGTACCAGAAAGGTGAGTGACAGTGAGTAACTGAAGGCATGTCACCCATACAACGAGTATCCTGTTTAGGTCCACTCAATACGAGATAGTTGGGGGCGGGATCATGTACCGACGATGATGACGTTATTGGTTACGGTTTAGTTGATCCGATACGGATCCAGGTGTCGTGAGGATGTGGAACCAGACGTGCCGAGGCGGTAGAATGGAGTGCGACGTCATTTTTAATCGGAACAAGGTGAAGCTTCGTAGCATGCCACACTGTGATTTACGTGGTGCAGACTCTTAAAATACGAAGATTCGGATGGAAGATAAATGGCACAAAGAAACCGGAGGACGTTGATCAATTCAGTTTATTCCCCGGGTTCCGATTCAGGTAAATAGATTATCCGAGTCCTACAAAATTATATGTTTGGTAAAAGGAATCGATGAAACTGTCGCCTTCTAGGAAGTGACGCTGGGTCGAAAAAAAAATTCTCATATTTTGGGCGTGAATTTCAAAAGTGGAAAGACGATTTTTTAAAATTTTTTTTTGGAAGATGGCTTCCGCTTTTTCACTACATTTCCCCAGAAGACGACGTAAAACAAGTTCCGAATCCTTTGTTGTATTGAAAAATGAAACACAATTTTATTGAAACTTGGGGTAACTTGATGAACAGGTTTTATGTGGTTTGTTATGTTATGGAACACAATTCTTTAATTGTTTGTAGAAATTCGGACGTTTTAAAAATAATGTGAAACGCGGGGACGAGTCTCCTGCCACCTCTCGGCCCGCGCTTGAACTATGTGCGGTGCTTCCGCAAGCTGTCCACAGGTGGCAGCAGCGCTCGCGTCCCGCCTGCGTGTGCCAAATATGGTGAGCGTTACAATGAGTGGAAAGTAGCGTCCCTCTCGTAACAATGGTCGGCGGGCCACGTTTGTGCGAGGCGCGCGCCTAGAGCCGGGGTCCGGGGTGCGAGGTCCGCGTGAGGGCGAGCGGAGGCGCCGCGGGAGGAGCGACGAGGCGAGGCGAGGAGCGAGTCGCGGCCGAGGTGTCAGTTGCGGAGGCGAGGGCCCGGGGACGCGCACGGTTGCGGCGGAGACGACGAGCAGCAACAATGGCGAGGAGCGGCTCGTAAGAAGGCGAGTGTTGGTGTCGGCTGCGATCGAGTGTTTCCGCTACTGGGGCAGTCGCTGGCCGCGGCCGGGGCCGGGTCCGGGTCTGGGTCTGAGTCCAGGTGGAGCGGAGCCCCGTCATATGTCAGCGACCTCGTAGGGTGTGTGTTTACGTCGATCACGTGGTGAGTACGCCCCTTTTCCTTAGATTAACTCTCGCTATTCTAAGGCACTTTGCAGCAGACGTCTATCTCAGTGTCAACTCTACAGATTTACACTTGAATCTCTTCCGTGACGTGCTGAAATACACTTCATTATTACTATACAACTGCTTTGCAATATAAGAAACTAAAAAAGATTGTGTGTAACGTAATTTTACATTTATATTATTATTCATGTTAAAATGGCCATCACCTCCAAGGCCACATCTACCATAATTCTGAATATTGCAACGATAAATCATAAGTATATTATTTACGTTAACGACTCTTAGCGAACATACATATGGGGACATTAGGATAATCTCAACTACAAGTAGTACACTTAGAGATAGGACTAATAAAAATAGCGTAGGCTGCATAATATAGGGCTAATTGCTAGACATCCATAGGTAAATTAAGATAATTAAATATTAGCTGGGCCCAACTACGATAATTAGGCAAACTATTTCTGAAAGTTAATCAGAAACATAGGGGAGAGCTTTACAGCCCGGAACCAGAGTTTTAAAATAGTCACCGTGACCACCAGAGAGGGATCAAACACTCACAATACCATATGGATCCGGCTCTTGTCTCGTTGGTCCTTATTTCAGAGATAATAACACATTATACAGGCTTAATTATTTGATTTTTATACAGAGGCTGTTTTAAAGTACCTATATTTAATTTAAAAAATAACAGAACATTATTTTCGAGATGTTTTTACTACCTTATACCTCACTGAGCTCCTCCTCCACTCAGTAACCGACGTTAAGCTAACTCTTGTCGTAAAAGGAAACCAATTTTTTGTTTAGTTTCGTCAGAGAAAGATGCTGCCTACGATTAAACTGCCGCGGCTCATCGTGCACATTTTCACGATTCTCGTTAAACGGTTAATTCGACTTCCTCACTCACTTTCGCTTCCCATACGCCTCACACAATTGCCGATGAATGTTTGCTGGCATTCAACAAACCATTCCCTCATATGACTACACATTAGGCAGGGCATTTAATTGTTTTGAACTTTTCTAAGTGCTCTAACAAAAGGCAAACACAGTGTGGTGATGCATTTCCTATGTGGGGAAGTAGTGTGACGTTTTATGGTAATGATTGCTAATAAAATATCTGGAAAACGATGTTGGTCTTATTTTAATAAATGTGGATTCTTTAAAAACTTTCCTCATAAGTTAGTTAGCATAATACGGATAAATATCTTAGAGGTAAACCAGTCCACTTCACACCATCGACCTTTTAAAGATTTTTATCACTCTCTCCCCCTTTTTTTCTAACACGTTGGTGACATTGATTGAAAACATGTTACTAGATCTATATACAAATGTAAACGGTTGTTTTTTAGACTTGTTTATTTCTGCCATCCGTCATAATGAGTCACAATACTGTATTACAAGGCAGGGTGACAAACATTCAATCGAAAATTATGCAAATTGAAAAGTAGATGTTGCTTATTTCTCTCCACGCGAATTTTTTCTTAAATCATGACGTTTTATATACTGTAAACAAAATCAATTATTACGTGTCATTTTCTCTCACCGTATAGTTCAGAAGTAATGACTTATCGGCAGATTAATTATTATTGTTAGTAAATGAGCTAAATCAGCATCTTTGTCAGTTTCTTTTTAAATTTGAATATTAAAAATTACAACGTTCGTCTCTCATTTGAGGCTTCTTCTCGTAAAAGTTTAGCTGTACATAGAACCTCACTCCATGACTCCTTCGGCCAAAAATAATTTTCAGTTTTAACCTGAAGAATTCTCAAATGAGAGACGAAACGTTGTAATATTTAGTATTTAATTTAAAAAAACTGACATAGGATGATTTAACTCGTTTATTGTACATTTAATTGTCAGATAAAATATTTTATTATTGTAGTTATTGTCATATAGTGTTGCATCAGTTAATGACTTTTCGGTAGTTCATTTACTATTATTAGTGCTGGTGATGTCTTATCATGTTACTTTATAGATAATCTCAATCGAATACAAGAAATGATTATACAGACGTTAAGGAAGTCAAAAATAAATTATTAACAAACTTCTGAATGATTCTATGAAAAGCAATCGTTTGGCGTGACTTAACGAAATTTCGTTTGAAGCAGCCCTTATAGGCAGTCAAGGTTGGATTTTTAAATATCATCAAAATTTAACACTTGAAGAAGACCCAAATGTGGTGACGAAACGTCGTTTAATATAACTGAAACCTGTCTGAAAAAAATGCCGTTAATTTAGTTCATATTGTATATTTATAGAACAGAGACTACATCTAATTGAAAAATATGATTTTGATGACTGGATAAGGTGACTGTTTTTAATTTGAGCGTATCTTAAACCAGTCTTGGAAATTTACCTGAACAACAAATTCCTTAAAATAAAGAATAATGGCCAAAATCAGTCAATATAAATGTATTTACTGAATCCATTAAAATTTTACATTATATATTTAAACCATTCAAGGAAGGGAAAATAGCCGACCTTAAAAACTTAAGAAAGCGCAGGTTACATTAACAATGAAAAGTAAAAGAGAACATTTGATCCCTTTTTTGGGGACCTCTTCAGGTGTTATAATTGTAAAGACATACGTTCAATGCTGTACCAAATATCTTAAATACTAAACGATCGATGAAGGGACGTATAATAAATAATTTAGACTATTAAAAATATATTACTGTATAAGGTCCATTACTAGCCATCGGTTGGTATTTAAAATATTTGGAATAAGTTCGAACACAAATCTAAACGATATTTAGAATACCTGAAAACGTCCCAAATGTGGGGAAGAAGCGTCGTTATTTAACTTTAATTTTCATTGTGAACCACAATTTACAAATTTTTAATACATTTCAGCGAAGAATTTTATTCTGAATCTTGTCAACATATTTCATAATTTTATCTCTATAAAAATATTAAAAAATACGGAATGCGTGTGTTCGTACCTCTTTTACTCCTAAACGGTTTGACCGATTTTGTTGAATTTTTCTTTCTTGTATTTATGGTATCACCCAGATGGTCCTTACCTATTGTTGAACTCATGTAGTTGGCGTTGTTGTCATAACTAGATTTTTTTTAATTTTTCCACCCAACTTAATTTTTTTTATATTTCTCAGATAAAATAAAATTCTAAATTTTTATCAAGGCCGTTGGAATAATCTGTTGCTTTTTACTTATGCATGCGCAAGTTCATTGCGTCGTAGCTTGGCATTGTTTTGACAGTTCCGTTTGCTGAGTTCTCATATATTTAGTGTATTCTAATTGCATAAATTCTGAGCGTATTATTTGTCTATTAATTTGTCGTAAACAAATTAAGTGTATTTGCAATAATATTTTATGCAAATTTGAAAAACGCATAGGTAGAATTCGGATTTATACATGTTCATTCGGCGGAATTCCATCTAGCCTAAAATAAACTTTTTTTTCAGCGTTCATGTGTGTGATTTCGGTGATAGGGGACGTGAAACGGTAAATGTGACGATCTAGGTGATGGTTTAATCACGTGTTGACAAAGAGATTACTGTCGAATTAAGTACTGCAGCTAGTACTTTATAAAGAATCAAATCTTGTTTAGCGTGAAACAAAACTTAACATATGGATACTAGTAAAATGAGAGCCATTAGTCAAGCAAATGACATCAAAACAGTAATAACTTGAGAAATACTATGACATATCGGACAGAATCGCTGGACAATCATCACCACCTAGGATGTATCAATACGTCTGTGGAATGTTTAACGGATGGTAATAGACACATTGTTATAGCTACTAATCTCTTCAGAAGTAACGACGTGATGAGATGGCAAGTTGAGGTCGAAGGTGGTAATTTGTGTCCCACTCAGTTGTGAGAGGCTTGACAGGGTCACAGAGCTTAATCAGTTTTGTATATATCTACGGCAGCTCCTTCACTCTAAGACAAGATAAGACCGAAAATTCGTCCCTCCCCCTTCCCCCCCCCACTCCACTCATGGTCCTTAGCGAAGAAGTTAAGTAGCAAACTGAACCCTGTTGCAAACTTTCCGTATTCGATTCAGCCGTGACATGGTTTCTGTAACTAGATTTTGAACTGAATTACTTTAAATAAAATATACATCACTTAAAAGTCATGGTCAAGGAACACAAACATATAGGCTACGTTACATCACACGCTCATTTTCGCTGAACGTAAATCATCGTGGCAGAGACGCGAGCGGATTTCTTATCGCGATTTACTGACACAGCGGTTAATTATAGCTCCAGAATATTTTATAAGCCAACACGTCTGTTACAACCTTACGCCACATATGTTATTTTCTCTTAATAATTATAAATCATTTTTGTACGTTACATAAATGTGACTAGCGTCACCATTTGGTTGGTAATACTGGTCCTTGCCCTTTAGTGACTAAGAGAAAATCGGTTAATGAGAATCTTGGTGACATTGAAATGATAGATGATGATAATTATTAGTATTACTCTCGGATATATTACGATGTAGTTAGAAAAACAATTGTAATTCATGGTAACGAGGTTTTAATCAACGGTGTAAAAAGAAAAAAGTAAACAAGTGAGGGTTCGTAATAGAAAGGTTATGCTTGCGAAGTGGTTCGACGGAAGTGACGTTCCATAATAACACGTCAGTAGCATTAGTCGTCGCGTTAACGTGTCCCATGCTATTAAATGGGGAGTTTCCATTAACCTCGAGAAGCTTTGTCATCCTTTGAAGAAACTTCTAAACTTTCCGAGGAATGGAGAAGAGAATGCTGCGATCCCACAGCAAACTCCTCCTCCGTTATTCGGAAGGGCGAGCGACAAGTAGCAAATATCTCGACCTACCTGTTGCAGGGTTTCTAACGTCAGCCTTGCATCCGTTGTAGGTGATTACTGTGTGTGATCCTTAAACTATAGCCCGGTGGCCCAAGCAGACCCTAGGATAATTGATTATACGTTCCATGCCTCGTTTCATGTTCTATTCGATTAAAGGGGATAGGCCTATCATATCACTAAAAATAATGGATAGTAATTACGTACTGCATCCTACAATATACGGGGTGAGGACGGTAACTGTATAAAACTGTACGTAGTGACATGGGGACACTCAGACAAGTAATTTGTTATCGGGCACTTACGGTCCAACAGACAGGAAATACCCTAAAACTGAACCATAAGTTTCCATGACTTCGCATACACTCCGCACCACTTGTCCCTGTGGTGGGTCCATACCAGGCGCATGCGTACGAATAATCCTTGATATGTCTCTGTGCCTGAGACAGAACGTTTAGTGTCAGTGGTTGACGTTTCAAGTTCGACTTACGTTAATTTTTTACAACGTTCTATTTCTTTTGGTTCCTTTACTTTAAGAATTTTGTTGTCATTTCTTGTTGCACACGTAATGCTAATGGTAGTTAATTTTAGAAGTAATCGATCTAATTGTTACTGGTACTGTGAACTTCATGTGAAGAACAATTAATACCAACTTGTCGATAAAAATTCAAACTATACATAACGCCCGTCTTTGTGAACAATTTAAAAAAAACGAAGAAACCTTAAATGTAAACAAAAGAAATAGAAACGATGAAAATCGGGCTTGAACTTTCAACCACTCACACCAAACGTTCACTCTAAGTGCAGGGCTACACATACAACATGGAGAGAACGTTATCCCTTGATTATTCGTATTCATGCGCCTGGTATGGCACCACCATAGGGACAAGTGGTGCGGAGCGGATGTGACGTCATGGAAACGTGTTCAATTTGAGCCCTAAGTGTCTTATATCAAATTACTCATTTCAGTGTCCACCCTGCGTCTCTACGTACAGTTTTAAAGCGTTACCGTCCTCAACCTATAGGCTGAAAAAAATTATAGTTAAGCATAAACAAAAATTTCCCAATTGAAAATTATCAGAAGCATCCTCACGTTTTTCAAGGAAATGTAATACCACATAAACCATCAAATACTGTTGAAAAATTATATCTGCTACATTTACGATGAATACCCGAAATTGCACTTCCCTGCCAGGAAACAGTACAAATATTTTCCGCTGCTACATTAAATTTAACTTCTGCCACACGAGGTTTTCCCGCATACAATAATTATTTTTACTTACATAATGAAGTATGTTATTTATTATTAGTTTCATTTTAATGCCACAGGGGACATTATCTGCTTTTTAATAAACTTTAAAAATTATCCTTAAAAATGGGTAGCCGTTAACAGCTTTCACTTTCCAAATTCATGGTCAATTGATTTAGATGTTCTTTAATATATTCGTTCGTCGTTGCATAGCAAAGGTACTCCCCAAACATTTAGGTCTTAATAAAATCGCAACATTTACGCTAATTCTTGTCGCAATATCACATGCACCAATTCATCGGACCTCCATAAAAACAATCGATTCGTACCTTCGACCGTTATGGCTCAGTCCTTGCTCTTTTAATTTTTAGTCACCTTACAAAGTGAAACATTATTTTTTTATTGGATACTTCATTATCTATTTCTTCATTTTCATCTTATTGATACACACAAAAGAACATTTTTTCCATACGACACTCAATTGAAAATGACTTTCAAAGAATATTAGACAAGGCGAGGAAGAATTATACGCCGAACTTGGCACAGTTTCAATGTTCTAGTCGCTCCTGATATTGCCATCTGTCATCGTGTTGCAATGAATTAAGATCAGCCAATCTCTTTCTATTTACTTTTCGGCGCAGGTGTTTAGTAATATCACCTTATGGGAAAGGAAAGAGGAAAGTAACGTTTCTCTTGCTCCAAAGTGCTATTACGTTGTCAGCTATTGCTAACGTATTTTTTGTCTACTTTGTTTTAGTTTGAAGGTGGCTACAGAGATTTATATGCGTAACACTTTTTCAGTAACTTATTATTCTGCTCACGTGTGCCTAAAATTTATAACAAGATTTAGATTTATTGTTATTTCCATTAATCCTCGATTGAGGAAATAGGATACGTCATACATTAAAAATTAAAAATGAACAAAATAAAGTACATAATTAAAGACAAATAAACTTAAAATAAATTAGTAAAAGAAAGTGTATATAGACAAAAGTCAATATAAACACAACACGGACACACACTGGGAAACACAAACAAGCACACACTGAGGAGCACGCAATGGGAGTTTTAACTACTTGCGGCTCTGCGACCAGGAAACTGTCCTTCCGTCGTAGCTCCAGGCAATACATGAAACACAAAAGAGCAGTAAAATCTGAATAGAAATTTTAAAGATATGTGATGTGCTACTTTACAAGGCAGCTCATTCAACACTTTTTGCAGGAACCTGATTTTAAACACTAGAAGGACGATTAAGAAAATCCTGTACCGTGTAAAACCCGCCATTTAAAAGAATAGTTTTACTCTGCTTCACGAAGCTTTTGTAGGTACTATTTTTAACCTCTGGCGGAAGGCTGTTGTATAAAATTATCCCGGTATTGTGAATACTTTTCTGGTGTAGAGCAAGGCGATGCTTGTCCGACCTTAGAGCTGAACGATTTCTGGTCGCGTATTCATGAAACTCGCCATTTTTTGAAACAAATTAGTGTTCCGCTTTACAAACTTTAATATTTCATAAATATATACGCTTGGTAAAGTAAGTATTTGCAAACTTTTGAAGAAAGGTTTGCAACTCGATCTAGAATTCGTGCTAGAAAGTATTCTAATTGCACGCTTTTGCAACTTAAATATTTCATTACTCATGGTGCAGTTTCCCCATTAGAGATGCCATAGCTCATACTCCAGAGGGATCATTTTCAGCTATAGGGACGTGTAAACTATCGTTTTAAAATTTCCAACAGCCTAAATCTATTTCCTCCATGTCAAAATGTGAATTATATACTATATTTTAATTTTGTATTCTTTATTTTAATATTGTATATAATGAATCATTATTGTCCAAACTGCTTTTACGAAAAAAAAAATTTTTGTATGAATAAAAAAAACAATTTCTGTTGTCAACTCCAACCAATCGCCAAAATTATAGAGCGGTGTCAATTTTACCTATTCCCTCACACACAGAAAGAAACCAAATAGAGATACCTTATTTAAAAACTTCCATACGCCATATTCTACACGAGTCCGTGTGTTTCTGTGTTTGCCACGCTCAAATACAATACGTTTCAGTGTTAAACGTTTATCATGTATACTTTATAAGGGCGCCAAAGATATTATGAAATTCACAAACATCTTCTTAGCCGACGGGAAGCGGAAGCGGAAGTCACAATCGAAGCTCGACGGTGAGTGTGGCCCTGAAAGGAAAAGTGATCGATCACTTGGCTTGGTGGTAGCGCTCATAATAAACTTAATAACCAACCGGGCTTTAAATAAATATTGGCGAACAGATTGACGTCACATCCACGTGCAGCCCTCCCAGTAGTATGCCTGTGGGAGTTGCCTCGTTTGCGACCAAAATAAAATAAAACTCGACACCGCAAAATGAGCCTCGCGAGAAAAAGTAAAAAACAACATTGCAATGTTGTTCATAATTGTTAACAACACTAATTTTATTTTGGCAAAAGCTGCCAACATCAAGCTTTGTCCCAAAAATTAAGAACAGTGAGGAGGTTGATTGTATTTTCTCCTTTACCTTCTACGCGTTATTATTTGCATCGCTCGTTAAAAAACATTCATGTTCAAAGTTGAGCGCTATCGTTCAATATCACAAAAAAAAAATAATTTGTCTGAACATACAATTGAATTAAGAACATTTACGTTTCATGCCTATGATGATCCTTAACCCATGTCATCTGAATTCGTATCCATCCCTAAATCTGGGTTAATTCTTTTTTTACTTAATTTATTGATAACGGTCGCATTGACTGCCTGGTCATTACTGCACGGCCATTGGATTTGTACCAAAAATAATTTCTTATATAAATATCTAAAGCTATATAAAAAGCCAAACTGTTATGCTGAACCATGTAAATAAAGAATACGTTTATAGTTCAATTATCTATTGTTAACGATATTACATGAAACTTTATTATGTACTTCATTTCTACATTTCATAGATCTACATCAATACTAATTCAAGTTTTCTTTGACTCGCAGGTGAAATCTTACCGAAAGCAATGAAAAGATGTATGATTATCGTAATCGGACTAATTATTACGATACGATATACAAGTTACACTACAATGGTCTCGAAACACAGAATACACTACATTTAAATTAAATCAAAAATATTACTGTCCTTATAAAATTTAATAATGTCTTTTTGGTGTTGATGGGAGTCCAAAATAGATTTGTAGTTTTTGCCCTGTAGGCATTTTTGTCTGTGTTGGTGGTATTTGGGGCATTGATTGATGATATGGTCTATATTTAAGGCATAATTACACAGATCACAAGACTGAAGGTGGGATAGATCTGTCCAGTAGATAAGTGTGGCTTAATTTGCAGTGTCCTATCTTATTCTGTTCCTTCCAATATCTGTGTGGTTACTTAGATTATAGAAGTCTCTGACGATCACTGGATTTTAAAGTTTTCCATATATTGCCCCATTTATTTGTCATGTTGTTGCAGGTATATTTCAACATATCGTTCAGGGTTGCAGTCATCTAACATATTCCTTTGCGTGCTATATGATAAATCAGTCTGAATATCCGGAATTATCCATGGAGTTTATTTATTTTTCACAAAAAGACGAGTAGACGAATTTAGAGAGAACGTTTCTTCGTTGCTATACTAAGATGTGAGAAGGCTATCAGCATTGAGTTACTGTAAACCGTCACCTGGAGACAAATTGGGGGTGTTCAAAGTACTGCCATTAACTTCTTAGACAAGGATTTTATTTTACAGATAAATAACTGATCTACAGGACAATGGAGAAATAGAAACGTCAATATTTATATGAGGGTTGTTTGATAAGTCTGTAAAAATGTAACAAAGATTTTGTCCATATTTTTATTCATTTTTCGGTCTCTGGAGTGTAGTGATGGATCCAAGTTTCAACGACGGTTACGAATCAGCGCAAATAGTCTAATGGAGTACGTCTAATCGTTGCTAGATTGTGCGTTGTTAAGTTTTCCTGAAACCGTTTTTGGTCAACAGTCGCGACATCCATCGCGCTTAAAGTTTTTTCATTTTTCCTTCATGGTTGTCGTGGATGAACAACGTCACTCGTTCAGTTGAACAGCCTACTATATCAACTACCTCACGAATGTTTAGTCTGTGATCTTACATTACGCTATTGTGAACTTTTTCGATGTTTTCCTGAGCGGTGACCTCAATTGGGCGGCTGGAGTGAGTTTCATCTTCAGTGCTTCGTTTAAGCTCATTAATCCAGAAGTAAATTGTATTAAATGCTGGTACAGACTCCACATGAACTTCATCGAATTCGGTTTTGATTTGTGCATTCTCCAACCCTTCAAATGAAAGTGTTTGATGACACCATGAAATTCGTTTCGTTTCCATTGTCTCCGCCTGGCTACACGTTTAACACTACGGAAGGCTGCCGACAATAACTTATATATTTAAAACTTTTAGGATTATCTTTGAAAGAATCGTGTTTGTCAACACTGGCACGTTTCCATTAACATTTACCACACGTATCAAACAACCCTCGGACGTAAAAGTGACATTGTCTGTAGAACAAGCTACATATAAAATGTGGATTGAAATACGTGATGAAGATGATACACTGGTTGACTTCAAGATGAGAAGTTTCGAAAAATTCTCTGCAAACTTTATAAACTTTTTGTGCTTTTGTAAAATCTTTTTAATGGCGAAAGTCACTGATCCAAAGTTGTTAAACTTACAGTACTGCCAACTACACGCGAATGCCACTGCCACCGTTTTATTCAGCGTTCGATATACGTAAGCTTCCACGATTTAATTTTAAATAACGCGAATGTAGCCAAATCTTTATTTTAACAAGTATTTTAGCAAACTGTCTGCCCATTAAAAATCATAAGAGTTTACAGTCTCTTGATTTTGACTTGAGAAATTTTATTGTTCGATGTAGGTCAGGTATATTTGTTTCCATAATAGAATCTACATCGTCTATTCCCATTCATATTTCACGCTCTCTTCTTATAGAAAATAATACACTAAAGCGATGTTTCGATTTACAAAAGGATTTTTAAAACAATGGCTGATGATAGTGGTTTTATAATATTTTGTGAGTGGAAATATATTATAGAGTTGGTCTGAATGACTTCTTGAGACAAGCGCGAGAATAATTGTAGGTTTTTCAAGATGACAGGCGCTCATTTTACCCCTCGTGTGGGTTAAAGGAAACTATCGCCGTACACTTGCAACAACCTGTTTTGATGTGGGAATGGTTGTAGGACTTTCGTCCTAGCCTGTGCAAGCAACCTCCCGATCAGGTCTAAATCGATCCCACTAACACGACACTCCCATTGGATCACTGCAAACACGTTGAAATCAAACCGAAACGGCGTAATCAAATTTATATTCCTCTTTGCCTTGTAATCCCGATAAATATGTGTAAGTGACGTTTTTATTCGTTAGCTGCACGTATTTTCCGAGCCACTTAGGAGTTTCCTTGCTTCCAAACTAAAAGTCACAGATCTGAAATGCTGCGCCAATTATGAATGTAAGATGATTCAAGGATTAATCCTTCCCCCCCACCCTAATTTTTGTAATTTAAATAGAAACGACAACGCAGGGGCTAAACAAGTCGGAAATTTGTTTGGTAACTCGTGAGAATGAGACATCGTTTTCATGCAATATTGTTCTGTATTTACTAAATGCAAGTGTCTGATTGTAATCTGACTTAAAATAATCGATTTCCTCAAAGTACTAACCACAATTCACACTTGAGATCAGCTGACTTTGCAATTTGTAGGTTACCTGTCTATATACAAAACAATATAACTATGTTGTAGTGCTATAAAGCATTTTTCATCTCCCAAGTTGTTTGGTAACTGCATTCTCTGATGTGTCGGTATTTCAAGACTTAATGTTTTTTTAAATTTTATTGGGTCCAGTTAAAAAAATGGCGGCTATTTTTGTCGTAGACCACATGCTATTTTTTTCGTTTGCAATTATCAACGATTGTTTTAATTACTGAACGCAGTGAAATCACAATTTTTCAATCCCACTTTGTGTTGAATCTTAAATTTTAATAGTATAGAATACTTATATACTATAGAGACTTTTTAAATGTGTATTTTATCATTTATGTCTGCTCCACAACAGAGATATTAAAAATCTAAATTTGAAGAAAATTCAAAAGTTTACTTTTAAATAGATATAACTTCTTTTTAGCATAGATGGTTTATATAAAGCAACTACACTGTAGCTGATTCAAAGAAGTATCTAGAGGAGTGGAGGATCTATGTTGTAAAATTTACGCTACATTAGTGTAATAATTTATCAATCCAACTCTAAATCATTTCAGTCCATTTTGTTACTCTGTATTGCATATTTAATAGATAATAATGTATTGAATCAAGATTTATTTAACAGAATTAGTATTAGGTAATTAGAATGAACGTCGCGTACACAATTCCAAACAATATAACAACTGTCTTCCGAAAATAAAACTACAACCGTGTGTTTAACTTCCCGCTGACATTCAATGCTAAATGCATAACAATATAATGGCAGCCTCTGGGGTAAAATAGTTCCCCATTCGGATATCCGGACGGGGACTAGTCGGGAGTATATCATAAAAACATCCGAAAATACAAATTTCTATTGTTCAGGAAAGGGTAATTGTTGGGCTGCGTGAGAGATTTCATATTTGTATGATTTATAAATTTAACATTTAAGTTACATTATAGGGATTACACTAATAAAACAACGACCAACATGTCATTTTTACTAAATTTTACACTTTAATCTAATAAAATTTATGCTATATATAAATTGATAGAAATACTTACCTTAAAAACTCAATTATCAGTAATGATTAATAATGAAAACACAAATTCATCACGAAAGTGTTACTTTTCTTTTAATAATATCAGTCAAGTGTCCTACAAATACATTAATTATTTTATTTATGGAAGAACATTCTTCGTCCATGATTCCGCCACTGAGTAAAGGCTCAAAGATATGAGGCTCATACCTGATTTTTTAATTTAAATTTCCTTCATTTCGTATCGAGAACTTTGTTACACTAAAGACATGGCACAATTGTATTAGGAAAGTAAATAAAGGTCTGATTTGATACCCATAATGAAGTGTAACCAATGCAGTGTATTTGATACTAGCTGGGTACCAGGCGATGCCCGAGAATTCATTTACATTAGCCCGCTACAGTATTTAATTCGATAGCAATCCATTTGTGAAACGTGATTAAAACATCAGCAAGAGCGTCAAATTTTTGAACACTTACCTTTTCACTTAATGACCTCATAACCAACGCGGTGAGTCAGTATCTTCATCAGTCAAGAAATCCAGTGATACCTTAAATATAAGGACTTCGAACGGAGAATATTGAAGATTAAGTGGTCATGCCATGCAAATAATAATAAATTAACCGAACGTCTTGGTTGCAGTGAGCATTTCTTGACATGAGCATAAGTTGGGTCAAGTAAGAGATGAAAATCAATGTAAATCAAATGAAAGGTTCCCCCACTCTCATCATCGTGTCTGTCCACTGACTATAACCGCAGTGTCTTTACGAGATATGAATATAGTAATAATAGTGAATATAATTTCTGAATCCACGACGTGTTTATCCGTCAACTTGCAGGAAATCCATCCCCAGGGGAAGCAATTTCCGGAGTCTGGTCGTGCGTCTCGGGGCTCAGACATGTTCGTGTGTAGAATACCATTAACAAAGAAGCGGGTTCTGGCATCTGGAACAGGAGGAACCAGGGGGAACCCGCGTAATTAAAACGCCTTCGACACGTGTCAAGTCGAGTTCGCTCTGGGAACTGCTCGTTCGCCGCAAATATACTTCACATTAAACCGCCGCTCCAGCTCAAACGAACATGAGCTTCGATATGTGGTCTCTCCCTCTCTTATTCTCATCTTACCCCTGCTTTCGCTCTTTATTTTCTGTCTTTCCCTTTCAGTTGCCATCCATTCCTCATTATTTCTAGAAACGTCGTATTAAGCAGAACCTCCCTATACTTCCTTCGTACTTTAATTCTCTCTCCTAATAATTTACCTAGTATTATAATTAGTCTTAGGCACTCCTCTCCCTTACTTATCCATATCGTTGAATCGTTATAACTTCTACCTGACCCTTACTCTGTTGAGTGCTTCTTCACGTGGTCACATATCAAACGGAAATGAACAGTTAACGACCTTTCCGTTGTCAAGTGCGTCCACCTCACCAAGAATTTAATAAGAATATCGATATTGGCCTTATATTTGATCCTTCACGTAAATCTGGGGGAAAGAAGTGCACTAATAAGTCCTGTTGATGACGTAAAGGAGAATATGGACAATGGAAAAAAATGTGAAGCATGGAAGCAATAAATTTAATCGTTGTAAACAGTTCTCCTTTATTATTTAAGTTTTATTAACATTTTATTGCAAAATAGTCTTATTTTATTTCTGTTGTCCTTGTCAAAGGCTTTCTCCGTGATTATAAAATTAAATACAGTTTTCAGTCTACGTAATCCGAGTTTTTGATGGACCTTACCTTTCCCTTGTTTGTTGTAAATCAAAAATAATCTCCTCTTCCATCCCTCACTTTTATTTGTCTTTTCAAATTATATTTTCTACCATGTTGTTGTGGTATCCATTCTGCAGACTTGATGCAGCTCTCCATACACCCAATATTTTCATCTCCACATAATTATTGCAGCCCTATTCCAGCCTGATTTACGTAACACTTTAGTCTTGGTCTTCCTCTTTTGCTCCACATAATTCCCTCTAATTCTAATTTAACGAGTCCTCCGTGCCTTAAAATGTGGCCTACTAGTTAATCCCTTCTTTTAATCAGTGTCCTCCTAAATGTTCTCTCCTCGCCAATTCTATTCAAGGCTTCCTGATTTATATGTCCATATGACTTTTAGTCTTTTTTTCTGTAGCACTACATTTCCGAATTTTCTATTCTTCTCTGTCCTGCGCTACCGATTGTTCAAGTTTCGCTCTCATACAACGCTACTCTCTATATTCATCACATTTAAACGTTTCTTTACATAGTTTCTTCTACACATTTGGCATTTCTGTCTTCTCGCACAATCAAATTTCTTCTGTTGACAACTACAGACAATTTTTTTACCTTAATATGTCCCAAGTTTGTAGGTGAAACGTTCTAAAGAAACATTCTAATTTACTGAATACATGGCGATTTTCTGCCACATTAACTTATTTGTACTTTATTTATTATTTTATAATTGTCAGATTAATTGAATGATTGGACTTTTAGAAACTATTTCCTGGTCGCCAATCATATGACAGTAGGTAATTCTTTAAGTGAAACCTTTCTTTCTTTGTGCTATCTGACTTTTATATCTACTTTGCTTGTACCATGAATGGTGAATCTACTTCCCAAATAGCAAAATTAGTCTACATCTATCAAAGTATAATTTCCTAATCTGATACGTTTAGCATAAACACTATTACTTTTGTTTTGTTTCTAGTAATGTTCATATTGTACTCTGTTTTCAAGATGGTGTGCGTGCAATTCAACGAGTCATCCAATTCATTTGCTTACTCAAATAATTACAATATCGTAAGAAAGCTTTACTGTCTTAAAACTATTCTACTTAAATTATGACTCCATTTTACAATTTCCCTTTAAATTAAATCAATGTCTGTTCAGATTTTTTGCCGTGACCAAAAATAAATCTTACAGCACAGCATCCGTTTGTGGCTATTCTGTTTTATTCGAAGACTGTTGGGTACCGAGTTGCCTGTTTACCAGACATATTCTTCATTTGAGCTGGTATCTGTTCATGTATATGTCTGGACATTATTGACGTCTATATCGCGGTCAGAATCCCAACTACAAATCCTGTGGTTCGCTAAAAGAAATATAACAGAAAAGAAACATGTCAGCACGTGGGACTCCGTCCCGATTCTTCAGGTTTATGGCCACTGGGGGTTTGAGCTTCCTATGTCAACTCTTTTGACGTAATAGGTAGACCGACACATGCAGCTTGCGGCGTCCGCTGATGGCTGAAGACGCAAAGTTCAGCCTTGATTAGGTCGTTGACGTCTGGACCGGAGCATTGTTCCCGCTGGTAATGCGGCTAATCCTCTGCGGACAGAAGCCCTAAGAAGGACCTAAGGAGCTGGCAGCCCCTGCGGGGGAAGAACGCTAAGCCCTCCGCACACGCAGCTCCAATGTCAACATTTCCTACCGCAAACACTTTGCCCTGATTACGAGCAAACGCGCACTCGAAAACCACTCCAAAATGCAATGTAACATGTCCGTGATTAATACTTTGAGCCCGAAATATGAGCGCGAAAATTGGTGACATCTGCCAAGCTTTAATTTTGTCCACAGAAGTAAATCTAAATTATACACCATTTATGCAAACGTTTCAGATGCGGATAACGTCATAGCATTTGCATGTAGAATAAATATATTTAAAATCCTCTACAGTGTTATTGGACAGGAAAGATGAATCGTAAACTTAAATCTGTAAATGTGTATTCCTGCGTGTCGGCAGTAAGATTGTAAGATTATGGATCAATCACAATATGATGCAGGTCACACGCAAAACACTCATCTATCAATCGTTCGCTATTTCAGAGTGAATAAAGCGTCTATTTCGACAAAATAAAACTAATGACGAGGCTATCAAAGTAATGATATCGCTGAACGTTGAGTAAATTTACTTTAGTGTAAGCGTTGAACGAAGAGTTGAAGTCCATATGAAAAATACAGTCTAGGGTTTTTTTCTCGTAAATTACTGTGAGTTTGTAATTTCCGGATTTAGGGTTAATTTTAAAATATTTCAAAAAATCTAAACAAAATACCCTTATTTTATTATCATAAAGAACCTAATTTACTTTTCATAGGTAAAATAAAATGAAACATAATTTTTCATACAATCCTCCGTGCCATCAGCCTCCGATTTAAGGTCCAACTTACGCGGATCCCATATACGTAAAGAAAATGTCCTCCCTTCGAGCAATTCCACGGTTCGGCAAATAAGTCCGAAGTCTTATCAATCGCACATGACTAATCGAATCGAATGTAAATATATGTGTAAGGTATAACTGGTTTAATTTAGTAATGTATTTGTTAAGTGAACAAGGAAGGTGTTCAGATTATTAAAAATATAATTAGAGGAAAAAATAATTTAATAAATTACAAAAATACCAGAAAAAATTAAAAAGAAACAAATTATAAAAATTAAACGATATATTGACTAAACAACAAATAATAATGATGAATGTATTACAAAAGGTTTATTATATTCAAATAAATATTAAATCAATGGCATTGAAGTATAATTTCTGAATAATTTTTTACTTGCTAAAAAAGAACATTAGATTAGCAATCTTCTATCGTGAGTTTATTTTTGAAAGCATACTGGTACGTGTCAAGGAACTTCGAATTTCTTGCACTGCCACGTTGGTTCACTGCGTATTTTTCTTTTGTTTTTCTTACAAAATTTATGGTCTTAACTTCTTTGGTATTAGATCAATAAGCTTAGGCCTCAATGTTTCCATGTAGTCTCTGTGGTATCGTCCACGTTTTTTATAGCCTGGTTTGTAACGTTTACCTCATAAATTTTAATTGCAATTGTTATACGTGAAAAGTATGTAAAGAAAAATAAATAAATCGAAGAAAATCGTTTATTATCTATGATAAATTATAATTATTTTAAAGAAATTGTTTAAACGCTCCGGCATATCCTTTTTTTATACATGATTTAAAATATCTACATTAGAACAGCCCTAACAATAATTTAAAAGGAGACACAGGCAAGCTGATTGAAACAAAATTGCGGCACCCAGGTGAACAGAAGATGAATGTATGAGGCATGTATGTTGACACATAGTTTTTGACTCTGCTGGGAATGCACGCCTGGTTTGTGCAGAGACGATTCTCGGTGGTGATGGTGGACTCTTAGCCTTTCGGAGTCGGCGGCGTTAGCTATTCATAGTATTACACTTTTAATGGCAGCTTCTTCTTCCCTTTATCACCCATCGTGTCATTGCTCTAACTCTCTCTGACTGACCACCAATATTTCACAACAACGCATGTGTTCTGAGTGTTGCTACATACCCAAGCATGGTCATTTGACCATTTAGGTAAATCGCTGCTCACGAATTCTGGGGTATTCTAGCATGCTGCTTCCCGTAGAGTAGTTTCAGCAGGACCAGGAATCCAGGAAAACAACTAAAAACATTTGGTAACCGCCCATCTGAAATCACTCGACGCCTCAAATCCCCATTAATGCATAACCCAGAATAAAAACTTTTAATTAAATAAATAAAATACAAATCTTTTACGTATAATACCACAGTGTACCTCAATTCTGGAACACCTAGATTACACCACACGCGTCGGTTCTCATATCAGAGTATTTTCAGCTAGATGCCTTCGGCTTGGGATGGAAAGTGACCTGAACCATTCCATCCCCCATCACCAAACAAGGAATATTTAATTTTAAATACACATTAAATCCACTGGCTTACTTTCTCATTGTCCTTTTACTTTTCATGTTGTGTTATCCTCAGTAATTGTTGACGATAACGGTCAAACTTGTTTACGTACGTCGGCATTTTGAATTCTGAGTTCTGTTTTTCTCCTGTTTTCCAATTTTCCACTAATCGAAGGCCACTTTTTATTTCTTTTTCCATGATCATAGAATTTTAATTGAAGAAATTGTAGCATTATGAGCCTTGTAAAGGGCTGTCTTATAAAGGGGAGGGCGAAGTCATGAATTGAGAAAATGAAGACTGAATCATTATAACCGATCGCGTTATGGTCGTTAGACTGAATTATATGTAACAGAAGAGAGCCTTTTCCTAAGTATTAATTTACGTATCATCCGTTCATATTATCTGTTGCGAGAACGACAGCAACGTTAACGTCAACGTCAACGTTGCCTTGTTCTCAGAGGCATATTGTGAGGAATATTTGCAGTGCACGTGGAAAGTGCAAGCCTCGGGTTGTCTTGGTGTCCCCTTCGCATGAGTGTGTTTTATATGAGGGGGAAAGAGACGCTCCCACAGGGGACGGAATCGATTTCCATTCGGGATGGGGATCCGTGAGATTAATAGCAAATTACGCGTAATTTTACTGCTTCCAACCAGCAGGCAGTGCATTTCCAATAGCCGGGGGCAATGAATGCGCGTCCCATCGCGTCGGTGCATCCTCCACCAGCCTCTTTGTGCATTTCCTGCACGTGTATTTTACGATTCGAAGTGCGCATCAAGCAGGGGGAACGCAAAGAGTCTTCCTAGTCAACACTTTTTCTACTTATGTAATCATCCGAATCTTCACTCTCCCTATCTCTAATAACACTTAATTCTATCGCCGTCGGAAGATGAAACTGGTGACCGTTTTTCAATTAAGGAAATATTTTCTCCGGTTCGAAAAATATGAAAATCTAGGACCAGCAACGAAATGAATATAACAGCTCCTTTATTATTTACAAGCTGGGTGCTCGCCGTTTCCCTTCTATTTATCTATAATAGTCCTGAAAGTGAATAATTTCGACAACAATCTCTTGGCCAAATCATTGATAGGAACACCCATACCTATACCGATTTGGGGTTAGCTTCAAAATATTCGGGATGATGACTTAACCGAGTCAAGAATCGTCCTGGTACAATAAATAAGTCGGCACCCTGTGCACTAAGAGAAAGCGGAAGACATTCCAGGTCCTTAAATTCTCCAGGTACTTTAATGGGATTCCAAAATACGCACGGTACATTAAAGAAGTAAAAATAGTCCCTGGGCAATAGTCCGTGGGTCTCATCAATGAATAACATTCCTATTGAGATTAATCTTTATAAAATTTTCGGGCGTATATTGTTTGTTGTATTGTAATTGTGTAGTGAGTAAGAGGAAAGTGATGGTAACGTGAAGGTTGAAGCCCAGCAGCCAGACGCATCAGGGGGTCCGGATATATCAAGGGAATTGCTCCCTCCTCCAGGACTCCCTTTTCTGATTGAGTTATCCCTCACCTCAACCGGGGCCTAAGGGCGTGGGTACTGACCTCATGAAACACGAGGAAGGAGTCTTAAGACCTTCGAATCCGGAACACGTCTTCACAGTCACGAACCTTCATCTTCCCCATTCTGTACGCATACCACAAACGTCATCTCAGCAGAAGGCTGTTTGTGAGACGCGTTCATTGCAATTATATCAAAATATGAAAAGAAAATTCTGTGTTTATTCTATAAAGCTATCAAATGTATCGTAAGAATTCAGACTAACGAGAATTAATGAAGCCAAATAATCTGCACAATAAATTACCCAATTAGAAACGAAACATTTATAATTAATATTAAAATACATGCCATTCTATTTTAAAATTAATTGTCCACTGCAGACGTAATATTCTCAATAATTAGTTTTATTTACCGAGAATTATGATATGTTGACAGAAATATGTTCTGGATGGCAGGTATACCGACTAAAAGGATATATAAAAATATAGACAAACTTTCTCTTTGGCCTTGGCACTATTTTGTAATTCCCACTGAACATAAATTTAATATACTGTATTAAATTTCACTATTATAAACCCTTTTAAAAATTCCAGAATCAAACTTTTAACTTTATTATTCCTGGATCGAAGATTTTTCTGGTGTATATTGTCGATAAACACTTCTTGGGTTTCTACCCGGGTTAAATAAAGCTTAAGTCACGACGTTTCGATAGCGTACACTGGCATTTTTCTCACTTGGCTTAACCCGGGTGGAAACTAAAGAACTGTTTATCCGCTGCATTATTCCTACTTATAAATCTGTATTAGAGGGAAACATTTTAAAATTAAAAGCACTTTGATATTTAATGCTGGTAGACTTACACTTTTTATATCTGTACAGTTTTTCATACATATATAAGAACAAATAAAAGTACCCAATTGAGCCTAAAATTTGTCTAAACACGCCAGTGGGCCAACGATTCCAAAATCTTATTGTTCCGTCTGGAAAAGTTGGTTAGTAACCAGAGTTGTATTTTCATTATGCGCCTATCACTTCCATAACTTTGTAGGTGATCATTAATATTTTTATAAGAAGCCCTTTCAAAAAAAAGTAAAGTTTCTTGCATTTATTAGTTCAGTATATTCCCCTCTTCCCTCCCCATTTGGTTATTTTGGCACTGAGTTAATTTCACCTGTTAGCAATAATCAGTTACAGAAAATTTCCTCCGTCGGATTGTTCAATATTTTCTACTTCATAATATATAACATGAATGTTCCTGAACGTGCGTGAATTAATATTTCTGCAATTTAAACAATTATGAAAATCATTTCTTGCGTGTACGACCTTGAAAGAGAGAGAGAAATATAGCTTGACCCCGAAATTAGACGACGAGTATAGGTTCCACGCGGATCATTTTCAATTTACTCGTATTCTGATCCGGTATATCATGTAGTATAATTCATTGAAAGGTTTGCTTGGTTACGTATCAGAATTCAATCGACTTCAACCGGATAATGTACTTCCGGTACGTCGGTTACTTGTTTCTCAACCATTACTTATTCTTCTAATACCTATTCTCCCTTTTACATGGTCAAGTTTATTTTTCTTTTCTCCAAAATACTCACGAGGCGTAATAGCACAAAAAGCTAAGAGACAATACATACGAGGATGTTTCAATAAATCTGGTAAAATTTTATGAAAGAGTGGTAAATTTTTCGCTTTTGCACCATTATGATTAAACATGATTCTTTCAAAGATATTCTTTAAAGTTTTAAACATATATCACTGGTAGTTTATTGTTGAACGCCATCTATAGTGTTAGCGTAATCAGGCGCAGACTATGAAAAAACGAATTTTGCGCTATCATTAAACACATTCATTATGTTACATTTTCTCCAGACTTCTTAAATAACCCAGACTCAAGAGGTGCCTGTGGGAGTTTCCCGCCAGGGTGAATGCGGGGCTCACCTGACTGTCGGGAATGCCTCATACTCTTTCTGTTTTGTTTTTTTTCAAAGTTCTCACATCCCGAGACACGTTCACCTATTTTGGGAGGTTTATGTACTGGGGTCCAAGACCTTGGGCATTATGCAAGAGTTGTCCGCTGATCCCATTGGATCAGTCGGCCAACTGCCTCCTAACCTGGTGTAGACTCAGAGAAGGCAATGCTAAGACCCCACAGCAAACTCGTCTCTCGTCATTCGGAAGGACGTGAGAATAGTACCCAATACCCGATCTACCTGATGCAGGTTCTCTAGGTTTTCCCTGCATCTCTTTAGGTGAAACACCGGGTAGCATCTTTAAATTATAGCCTGGGAGCTACCTTGCTTTACCTTTCGCATCCCCCCTTTTCAATTCCTTCCTATGCTGAGAGTTGCTTGTTTGAGGACCACCCTCATGTAGCCTGTTATCCCAAAAAAACTTAAATAACCCTCGTATATCTGAATATCATAGTTTTCTTGTGATATTCACCTCGTACCTCTGAAGTGTAATTTCCATAACGTTTATCGTATACCATGATTGTTTACGGTTCATAACGGAGCAGTGGCTGTAATTGTCATTGGGAAATCCATCTTCCGGCCATCTAAAGATGGTTTACTTTTATTCCCGGAGAGACAATTAAGTCCTATTCTCAATATATACGATTTTTATTAATACAGTTTTGATAAGTCTGTTCTTAAAGACTACTACTGGGCTGGAATACTTAGTGTCATTAAGGATAGGAGAAAGAAGGAGAAGGAACGCTCTCCTACAGAACGAGAACGATTGTACTGGTTCTTTTGAAACACTAATCAATTGTTGTAAGGTTTCGAATCAGAAACGAGTGAATTGCCGACCTGCTGGCTGACTTAAGCGATGGAGTAAACATATTTCGCTCCCAACGACTTTGGCTCCTGGCCACATGCACAAAAAATAAACTAGGTGTACATTTACGTGTACATTTTGATAGACCACACGTAAACATATAGTATATCCTCCGGAGAAGCAGAATTTATGAGACTACAATGCACGTTTAGGCTGGTTCTTTACCTTCTTTCCTTTTCATCTTGATTTTTGCAATGAAATTCCATGAAGTGGTGTCAGTTCTTAAAAAATTTGCTTAATAAAAATGAAGGTAATACTATTTGTATCTAACGTGTGATATAGTATGTCAGAAATTTATTGGACAAATTTCAAACTGAGAGTGTAATTGTCACATTCCCAGACTAAATGCTTTCCTCCAAAAGAAAAGAATTTACCATTTATGAACAAGAAACTTTTTACATTTGGACTGTTTGAAATTATGTTTTTAATAAAATATTTAGTGGTTTTATACCTAAATGGAGCACGTACAATTTCAATCTGAAAATTTACATATCGCATTTATCCCGGTTTGGTCAGCGTTGATTTCTCAGGGTCAATGTTATACGAATATTTTTCATATGAACGTGACTCCTTCTTGAACAAATTATACATTTCTATTACTAACACAATTGAATACAATCAAAACATTAATTCGCCTCCTAAAGACACACTACAACAAAGACGTTACTACTCTCAAAGAATCCATTTATTATTGTTTCCAAATCTTCTTCTGACTCCCATAATACTATAATATCATCGGCAAACCATAGGGTTTTTATTTCCTCTCCATAAATTTTGATTCATTTTCCATATCCTTCATCGCCTGTTCTAAACCGTAGGGTTTTTATTTCTTCTCCATAAATATTGATTCATTTTCCATATCCTTCATCGCCTGTTCTATAAATACACGTTGAGCATGGGCTATAGACTGCATCATTGTCTTACTCCTTTCTTGATTTCTGCTTTCTTTTCTAACTCTTCAAATTCTAATTACTTCTAACTGCCAACTTATTATGAATGGAACACACTATTAAGAATTTTTAAGAGCTCACGCATAAAATATCGAGAAAGAAGACTTACACATACCCTCTACAAAAGGCAATCAGCTGTAATTAGAATTGAAGCTCAAGAAATCAAGAAAGGAGTAAGGCAAGGATGCAGTCTGTCGCCCATGCTCTTTAAGGTATATAGTGAACATGTGATGAAGAGTATGGAAAGGAAATCAAAATTCAAGGAGAAGAAATAAAAACCCTAAGCTTTGCCGATGATATTATGGTTATAGGTACTCAGAAGAAAATTTGGAAACCAAAATGTATAGCATGCACATGGTCCTGCAGGAAGAATACAAGAGTATTAATAGAGGTAAAACCGAGATAATTGATTGTAGTATGGGTAACAGTAGAATAACAAAGGATGTTAGACTGGGAAGGGATATTTGAAAGGAAGTTAAGGAATCCTGCTACTTGGTCATGATAATAACTAGGGATGATAGAAGAATAGAAGACATAAAGAGTAGGATAACGCAGGCAACAAAAGCTTTCGCAAAAAAGAGGAACATACTTACGGGTGATATAAGTGTGAATATTAGGAAATCATTGCTAAAAATGTTCGTATGGAATGTGGCGTTATTTTGGTGCGTAACGTGGACTATAGGACTTGCAGTAAGGAAGAGAATAGAAACTGGAAATATGGTGTTATAGGATAATGCTGAAAATCATATGGGTGGATAGAGTAAGTAACCAGGAGTTTCTAAGCAGAATCGTGGGAGTGAGAACAATTTGGAGGACTTTGGAGAAGGGATAGATTAATTAGTCATGTTTTGAGACATGAGGTTCTTGTTAAATTTAAATGAGAGGGAAGTGTGAGGGGTAATAACAAAAGAGGGAGGCCCAGGATGGAATTCGCTAAGCATTTAAGGGTGATGTAATAGAAAATGAAAAGGCTTGTACAGGATATATTAGCATGGAGGGTTGTAGCAGACGAGTCTTAGGACTAAATACCACAGAAAAAACACTTCTTATTATTTCTACAGGAGAATAGCAACGCATGGGACGGAACTAGTCGATATTCGTATTAGTCAGAAAAACAAGGAATGGGCGACGTTCAGAGCAGAACCGATTGAAGAGTCTGATGAGCTTATCGCGAGGACCAAGTCTTTGAACCGGACGTCGCGTCTCTAATGCAATAACCAACTAGCAGGTTGTTATGCGAGTGAGGCTCAACTGCCCCGGGGAGATTGGCTATAAGGCCTTCTTTGTGCAACCAGGAGTGACCTATTATAGTTTAAGTCTCACTCAAGCGAAGCGTGCAGGCGAATTTCACGCCTTCGCCCTCGTTACGAATCTCTGCAAGAAAGTCGACTTACTGACTGCCAAGCGTAACAATAAGCGTGTTATTAGTGCGATGTGGGTGTCGTCGTAAATGTCTCGTTAGACGGACCTGTGCCTCGTCAGGTAGCAACTTTCCTTAATTTACGGCATATCTTTACAATCCCAGCAGCACGCATTTGATCTTTGAGGATATGCCAAGAAAGTAACTTATCTGTATTTTTTTTCCTGTCCGTAAACAGACCCGTTTATTTAATAAAATAGATCGCATCCAGAAAGGAGGCTAATACATTACCTCTACAGAAAAATTAGAATAGTAGACCAAGAAAAGAAAGTCGTTATCAAGAAAGGAGTAAGCCAAGGATGCAGTCTGTCGCCCATGCCGTTTAACTTATATATAGAACAGGCGATGAAGAAAGTTAAAACGGAATACGACAGCAAGAAGAGCAAATAAAAACCTTAGGCTTTGGTGATGATATTGTTGTATTAGGGGAGTCAGAAGAAGAGTTGGAAGCCATAATAAATGTTATGAACAGATTCCTGCAGAAAGAGTTCAATGTGAGGATTAATAGACGGAAAAACAAGAAAATGTAGTATGGGAAACAGTGGAATAACATAGGGTGTTGGATTGGGAAGGGATATTTTGACGAAGTTAAGGAATTCTGCTACTTGAGAAGCGTAATAACTAGGGATGGTAAAAGTATAATAGACATAAACAGTAGAATAGCACAAGCAAGGAAGGCTTTCGCGAAAAAGAGGGATTTACTGACAGGTAATATAAATGTGAATATTAGGAAAAATATCGAAAAATGTTAGTATGGAGCGTGGCGTTATATGGGTGCGAAACGTGGACTATAGGAGCTGGGGAAAGGAAAAGAATAGAAGCCGTTGATATGTGGTGCTATAGGCGAATGCTGAAAATCAGATGGGTGGATAGAATCACAAACGAGGAAGTTATAAACAGAATAGGGGAAAAGCGAACAATATGGAGGACGTTGACTAAGAGAAGGGATAGATTAATAGGCCACGTTTTAAGACACGAGGGTCTTGTAAAATTAGCATTAGAAGGAAGTGTGTGGGTTAAGAACAGAAGAGGGGGGCCAAGTATGGAATAATCTAAGCAGATTAGGGAGAATGTGGGTGGTGCAAGTTATAAGGAAATGAAAAGGCTTGGTCACGATAAGTTAGCATGGAGGGTTGCATCAGACCAATCTTAGGACTGAATACCACAACAACAACAACAAAGAAACCATGTTAATTCTTAGAGCCGTATTGGATGTAATCATAATCATCTCTGCAATACTGCGCTCCGGACGTAAACGCAATTCCCGAATAGTTTAATGATGGCACAATACTTTATACTCGATACAGCGTGTGTGTGTGATATCTGACGAATGTGTGTCCCCCGGGCGTTCGACTCGCGCTTGCTTGTCCCAGTTTATTTGCAACTTTTGACATTTCCCCCCTGCAGCTGTTTCTCGTGAAACTTTTGTTTTTGCAGCATAGGAATGTCATTTTTCCCACTATGAATTGCTGCGTTGGCGTTTAACAAAACAGCAGTGCTTCCCACTCCCACCGCTTGAAGAAATGCTCTGAATTTTCGTCTCCTTTCCCAGGTCCAGGATGTGTTTAATTATTCCCACACGAGTTTTGCTTTTTACCCTCTTCCTCGTTCCATACTCTGAGCATTCTACCGTGATTCAGAGGACGTAAATATTTAAAAATAAGCAAATATATTACGGGAATTAATGAAACGAGGTTTAAAAGACAATTTTTTATTACATAAACCGACGTTTCCGTACCTCTTTGTATCCTCTTCAAGGTTAAAACTTACACTTTTCTGACTTTCACATAAACAATAAATAAAAAAGACGGCCACAAGTCAGCATTAAATAAATCACTATTTATTAACAAAAGCAGATTCGTTTCATCTCCATTCTGAGACTTCCTCAGGATTAAAATTTAGCAATACATCCTATGTACTTCTTGACTCCTTCAGCCGAAAGGATTTTCGGCGGTAACCGTCGCTGGAGTTGGTCCAGCGCGGCTCCAAATTCTTCACACGTAAATTAATTAATCTTTTCGGCTGAGGGAGTCAAGGAGTAAATAGGATGTATTGCCAAATTTTAAGCCTGAGGAAGTCTCAAAATGGAGATGAATCGTCGCTGCTTTTGTTAATAAATAGTAATTTATTTAATTCTCACTTGCCGACGTCTTTTTTATTTATTGGTAAAAATTATATTTTCAAACACAAAAAGGAGATTAACCATTCAAATACAGGGGTTAACAAGTAGTTCACAAACCAACACTGACTATTTCTTCCTAGACACAACGTGGTACATAGACACTAGTCAACCCGTGTCAAAGTTGCTTACACAACGTTTCGACAGCAAGTTCCACCATCGTCGTCAGGTAGACTGTGGTGCAACAGTATTTGAAACAATAATATATGCTTGTATTATAAAAACATTTTTTATAAATAAAAGTTTAAAAAATGTAAATAATAAAAATCAAGAGTGTAACACTATTATTTTATTCAATGTAATACGAACAAATCTGTACCTTCTCTATTTTTAAATAAATACTAGTTCTATGAACTGTTTTTGTTTTGGCTCGTTGCCCACCATACATTTTTTATACGACCCCCTACAAAAAACATTGCCCACACCTGATTTAAACAATGTAACAAATTGAAATACATAATTGAAATAACGTTTATGTACTACCCCCAGATAAATAAATTCTGAAATTAAAAGATTATATGCCAATCAAAACCAGTCTTTTGATGAACACTTTGACATTCCGGGGAAACGCCTCCATTAATCTTGTAGGTAAGATATTCTAATCCCTAATGTTTCGGTTTCAAAGAAATAATTTCTCCATATCTTTCTTTAATTTTATGCCTGTGGTCGCTACGTGAAATAAAATTGGGTGGCTTAAGTACAGTTCATAAGGGCAAATACTTATTGTACGGAAAGAAATCAGGAAGACTTTGAATATAATTCTGGTTGTTTCTTGGTTTTTGTGTTCCGGTGCAACCAAAGCGTAGGATACACTTCGTGGACCTTGTAATTTAACAATGTAGGTTCCTGAACTTGGAAAAGGCTCCTTTACGACAAATGGCAGCAGAAATCGAACTATTGGCTGATTCAGGTACGTCTGAATTTTTTATCAGTTTCAACTTGGCCTCGGAGTTCATCTCGTTGAGTCAGTTTTCGTTTCCTTTGTTTGTAGATTATGTTCCAGGAATCTTCGCAGGTTTGTGTGGAGAGAATCCCCTCTGAATTCGGTCTATTAATTTCAGGTTCGCGTAATTTTTTTTTTCGTAGGAACTTTCTAGTGTGTAAATGCTTTGTAATTTAACCGTGCAACCGATGAATGCGATTAAGTGAATGGGCTTGTGAAATCCTGCAGGTTAGTTAGCATCGCTGGTGTGTGTTTCCCCTTTGGCAAAGCTTTAGAGCCGCCCGCTGAGTCAATCTTGAGCCACGATCTATTTCAAGAGCCTGTTCTACACGTGACTCTTGTCAATACAACATACACAACAACCAGCGACAACTAGAATCCAGTCCTATTCCAGAGGCCGTAAACAATATGCTAAAAGCACTAACGGTGGTGTAATAAACCAAATCAACCGATTCAAATACACCGATTGAGAACAAATAAATTTCTATTAATTTTCTTTTGTTTTTCTCGTGGTTTGCCCCGAACTTCAAAACCAAAATTGAAGGATTCCGTATATAGCTGTATAATTTAGAAGTTCTTCTTTTATATTTGTCAGATTTTTTTATTTACCAAATGAGGAAGACATCAAGTTTTCCGCTAAACGTAACATATATCGCTTTACTTGCTCCTTTCTATTAATTAAAATCCACATATACTGTGTATTCACTGTGTTTAGAGGTTGATTCTTGACAAGTATGCCAAGGCTCGGTTAAACTTCCAATGTACAATAAATACATGGCTTCTTGTTTTAAATATACGATGTGCAGCAGACCATTTACATTTTTGTAACTGACAACATATAATTTTTGTTAGTTTGCATTGCACACTTGATGAGGCCCTTGGATTGGGGACGAACCCACTGTATTATTATTATTATTATTACAATAAACTATTCAAGTTATTTTTCTTTGTAATGAATTAATTCGTAATTACATGTTCAGAATTTTTAGTTTATTTTAACTTTTTCGGTGTTCTGCATACTGACAGATCCTTGGGCTTGGTCTGTAAATTTCCCTCACTATATTCTGTCCCTAGCTTCTTCCTTCATCACCCAATACCATACCACATTCATTCCCTTTTAAGTCATCTAGCAGCTGCACCATTCTACATTCAGGACCTTCTAAGTTTTAGAGGAATAAACAATTTATCCATACCAGTGCTCTTTCTATTAAATACCCTTCTCATTTAATCTTCTTATAAAAAATGTATTTTTATTTTATCTGTCCACTTTATATATTCAATTCATCAATATCTCATTTAAAAACCTTTCAGTCATTTTGTCTCCTCCGACTTAATGTCCACGTTCAAGTTGTAGAACATTATCGAGCATGATTCAATTTTTGTTTTTTTCTTGATGAATGCTGTCATGGCCATTGCGATGCGTGACGTTATTTCCTTCGTGCTGTAGCGATCATTCGTCAAAAGCCTTTGAAGATATTTTAACTGGTCAGCATTTTGTAGTTATTTATTTCCTGAAAATTAAGGTAAGGACTCGGGTTTCTTTGGTAAATTCACCGTCATTGGCCTTTCTATATTTATCTACATTTCATAGTTTGTTACTACGAAACTGTCCAAGATGTGTTTCTTTCGTCTTCGCCACCAATATCAGGTAAATCTGTATTTTATTGTGCTCTTTCTTCTCCCTTCTATTCCGAAATATTCATCTCATTCAAAGGTTTCTTCGGTTAACCTTACGTCTTAGAGATTCTACGCTTAATTAAAATTATGTTATTAATTTCATCAATCTCACTAGTATTATATTTCAAATGTTGCTCTTGCGTTTCGTATGGTATTAGTAGAGGATTTAATCTCCAACTGGTTTGCTAACCTCAACGCAATATGATATTCTTCACAGTTCCATGTACTTCATAGATGCGGAAAAAAACTCGTTAACATTTGTTCAGTCTAACAAAAAATTAGCTTGTGTCGTCTATTTCCCGCAGAAAGTATAAATCCTTTTTATATATGGTTTTTCAATAAGGGCGGGTCGATGTCGAAATGGAGTAAAACAAGTTGTGTGCGAGGTTATAACGAAATTCATTTTTATTTCAAAGGGCATAATATCGTTAATTCCTCGCACACAGCTGGTTTTATTCCATTTCAACACCGACTCCTCCTTATTGATAAACCCTATACATCACATAAACGCAACCAAATCATCAGTCACAGGTTAATTAAGAGTTTGCACAATGTTTACGTATTTCTTAAGACTGCCGTATTTTTCTTTGGTTTCTGAAGTGGAATAATACGGCTCATTACCCTGTTCTCAGTATTCAATTATACTACTTCACGTTTAGTCTAAATCATTCTAGCAAATTGTATGTAATAGCTGTAAATCAACCGTATTTATAAATAAATCTCAGCAAACAAATTTATTTTTACATTTAGTTAATATAACTACAATGTTTCATCCATCTTTGTGGACTTCTTCAGGTAAATTTATAAATGGACAAAAGTAATCAACTGTGAGAACTTTGGTGTCCCGGACTACCTCCAGCTAAGGGGTTTCTTCTTCATCTAACTTCGCTGTTATGTTTATACTTAACTGTTGTGCTAGTTTGTCTGTAGTTTGAAAATGGTCAAATAATGTCTGGTTTTTGCTAGAAGAACGTGCTAAGGAAGATTAAGTTATAGTTTGTTGCAAAACAAGTACCGGTTTGTAAGGAGGTCCATTGGCCTTCACAATCTGATGACTGGTAAAAGACTGCCTTCAGTGTAGTTGTTCCTTGATCCATCCCTTCCCAACCGTTCAGTCGCCCCCGCGGTCAGCAGGGAACCAATCTCAATAAACTCCAAAAGAATCACGTGTACGTTGGTTAATACCGAGCTAGTGCCATGCTAGCATTGCAAGCTGATATGCATCGAGAATTGTCGACTGTCCAGCATCCATCTTCGCCTGGATGACTTCCTATTCACTGCGTAGCCAAGTTCTAATAATAATAATAATAATCATATTCCGTAGATCCTGTAAAGAAGCTAAGCTTCAAGGATGTGGAATGGGTCAGGGTGTACATTTATTACATTATTTTATTGTATAAAAGAAAAATATACTTATAACAAATTTTTGTATTATAAACTATTATAAATTACACTTCTCCGATTCTTCTATAAATTCCTTTATTGAATAGAAGGAGTGGCTAAGCAAAAATGAGCATAATTCAGTCTTAAATTTACCTTGATTATCGGACAACTGTTTAATTCTGTGCGGCAGTCTGTTGAAGATGGATATCCCTGAATAATGCACACCTTTCTGTGCAATTGACAATGTTTTACATTTTTTATACAGATTATTTTTGTTCCTTGTATTGAAGGGATGAATATCAGAATTATTCAAAAATAAGTGCCTATTTGTAATTAAAAATAACATCAATGAATAAATGTATTGGCACGTCAAAGTGAAAATACCTAACTTTTTGAACAGAGTTCTGCAAGAAGTTCGTGAGGAAACCTGACATATTGCTCTAATAACACGTTTTTGACTAATAAAAATCTTATCTGCGCCTACTGAGTTGCCCCAAAATATAATGCCATATGATAAAATAGAATGAAAATATGCAAAGTATACTAATTTTCTTGTTTTTAAATCACTGAAGGTGGACATTGCTCTGACAGCATATGTAGCTGAGCTGAGTTTCTTAAGTAATTGATTAATCTGATCAGTCCAATTTAATTTATTATTTACTAAGAGACCTAAGAATTTAACAGAGGAAGTTTCATTTACATTTTTGCTGTCGTATTTAAGTGTTATAGATTGTAAAGTTGTGTTGAGTGTGTGAAATTGCATGAAATGTGTTTTGTCACAGTTATTTGTTAGTCCGTTCGCATTAAACCATGTTAGCAGGTTAGTTAAATTATTGTTACTTGCCTCTTCTAGTGTGTCTTTGTTACAATAACACATCAATAATATATAATAGGAGGAATATAACGATATGATATCTTAATCAAGGAAAGTATTTCCAATCAATTTTCCCTGACAATGAGAAAAACTGAAATATTATTTTGAATTTTTTTTTCAAGTTAAGTATACCAATTATAACATCATCAACGTACTTGACGGACACAAAAGCCTTATTTCTCCTCATAGCTGTACATCATATTTCGTTATAAAAATAAAGTACGACACACATACGTAGTAATAAATACATTATTTTTCCGACTTACTATCTGGAAGGATAAAAATATTATTTTCTCCATCTTCCACCAAGCTCCGCATCCAGCGAAGTCGATGGTGGAAAGTTGTCCCACTTTTTGTGCGTTGGAACTGAGTCTATTGAGGAATACAAAGCAGCCTCTTTAGGAGAGAGATCTTTCCTGTACCTTACGAGGACTTATGCTTTACTTTCACGGCGTCACATAAAACAAACGGATTAAGAAAACACAACAAATAATAAATCTCAATGTTTGGTGTTATATTTTATCACACAAATCCGTAGTAGTAAATCAAGGCGATGGTTGACGTTTAAAGCCCAGACGTGGACATTAATCGTATGCGCCTGTGTAGTCTCAATTTCAACGTAGAATAAAACATTATATTTCAAAATGAGATAAATTAAACGACCAATTTTTCAGACACAGTTTTTCTTTAGATTAAACGATATTTCACAACCGCATTTGGTTACCGTTTTATGGTAAAATAAGTGAAAAATTAAGACAGGTATTAACAAGTTTTTATTTCAGGATCATTTTTCAAGTTAATAACCAACTCAAATAATAAAAAGAGGAAAAGAAAAGTTAAAAAAGAGATGTTATATAATGTTATTAATAAAATTTACTGCGGTCAAATAAATTATGGAAAATGCCATAAACGAACTCTTGGAGATAGATTGAAAGAGCTTAAAAATAATCACAATACCTTCAGCCATAATGTTGTGACAGTACATAAATTTAAGTAAATTTTTTATTGTGAGCAAATTTTATTATTTAACTTTTAATATTTTCATTATTATTTTTAATTACTTGTATAAATTTTAGTCATTTCTTAAGTGCAGTTAATTTATGACTGGTTTACATTTATTGTTAAATTATTACGTTGTTATATAATGTTTATTTCAAATTTTGTTTTATCTTCAATATGTTTAATTTGAGCATTGTTTATATTAACTGTTAAATTATCAATTTTTATCTTCCCACTTTTACACAGTTAGGCTGAACTGCCTACATTGCTCTGTTGTCTTGTATCACATTTCGGTTGAAGCTGCTCCTGGATTGCTTACCGAGTCGACTGCTGACTGTCATCTTACATGACACATTCCGAATTTGGAGTGGCATGTGGACAGTGTATCGATTCTCCAGCAGTCTTAATCTCAGTCTCCGTGACCGTAACGGCACAAATATCGAAGCCCGTACCAAGAATATAACCCGGGATCTCTGTGTTGTGAGGCAGCGACACTAACCACTAGACCACAGAAGGTCAGCTCTTATGCATCTTATTATTATCAATGGAGTTTAAATTATTTACCGAGATTAATTATATGTGGGTACATAATACATAAGTATCAAGATTAAAATAATTCATTCTATAGTTATATGGTTTTAATGTGATATATGACGTGTAAAATGCATTGTTGCTATTTTCCTGTTTCCCGAGAAGTTTTACGAGTGTGTATAATTTGGTGCAGCTCCGTGCCTTGGGTTACTTGCATTCCATCAGGCTACGTCACCCTCGTGGGCGGGCCTTAAAGGGTCGGGGAAAGAAACGATACAATTGCTTCTCCTCCAGTGTAGCGAAAACATCTTATTACACAGCTGGAAATAGGCCGAGCAGCTGTTGAAGGCTCCGCGGATAGATAAATTTAATTGCAGCGTCACTGTGGGCCTAATGTAGCACGCGAGTGTTGCACTGCAGCAGCCCTACAGAATTGTAATTAAATTAATGGCGTCAAGTGTTTTACAATCTGTCACTCACGTCGCACCTCTTAACCCCCGGAGAGTACGAGTACGCGTCATTGCAGCAAACATTAGAACACGAGATCTCAGAAGTGAACAAATATCCTCTTTTACCATTAATTTACTGTTATATGTGCCAAGGAAAGTTGTGATTGATGAAGGGGGCGGGTCTCAATTTATAGGTTGCATGGAGCAATGTGTTGTCATCAAACCGACCATCGATTTTACAAGCCTGTAATCACAGCGTAAATCGAAACTCCGTGTCGTTTCTCGTGTTACTCAAATAAAGTGGCACTAGTGTTTTGCTTCCATGCACTCATTTATATCCATCCGAGATAACTTTGTTGTAACGGTAGATCCGATATTACGAACGACCTGGATTTTAATAGTACAATTATTATCTCTCCTTACAGCTGTTGTTATATTCAGGAGACTGATACGTCCGTGTGTGTATCAGACAAAATACTTCCCGCGATCGAATTATTCATGAACGCACGAAATTTATTTCACTTCGCCTATCATGGCCAATGTATAAATTATATTTGGAATTTACTCTACTTTCTGAATTCGCTTTTTTTAACAAAGAAAAGACCCTTTTTAAACGAGCGTAACGAAAAAAGAATGACCGGGACTTTTTTGGGTAAATGAAGGAATGTGAGGAGTAACTCCTGAAGTATGCGCTGGTCAACGTCACGTCGCTGAAAATAAACTGCTGAATACCTCTCCGAATAAGAAACATAAAGGCGAATATTTTATCCTTCAATTTATATCTACAACACAACTTTGTCAGCTTGGATTTATATTTATTGTTGTTTCCATTAGTCCTTGGTTGAGAAAATAGAATACGTCATACATTACATCAAGTAACAAATAATTATAAATACAAAATAAAATACCATAATCAACTGCAAAAAATCTTTAAATACATAACTAGAATAAAAAATATATAGTATAAAATCATTTGGAAAGGATACGCACACTAGAAAGCACAAAACACACTGAGAAGTACAAACACATGCATAATCAATAGTGTAAATGAATAATAGTGGGGGAAATTAATAAAAATTAATTATTACAATTGTATTTATTAAGGAGAATTACTATTTAAGTATCAAGGGGTTCTCAGGGTTAATTACTTGAGTAACAACGGGTAGCAAAGATTTTACGTTCGTGACGAATCTGTTTTATCTTCTAAGCGATTCCGGAACTTCTGCTTTGTAGATTTCTCTTTCATCTACTCGTCTACCTTCGTCTTCCTGGTCGGGTTGTGGATTTGGGGTGGGGGTGGGGGAATTGTTCCTTCTCTCATGTCTTACTTCCTCCTCCCGTCAATTTCCGACTAACACTGACTTATTTAATCCATCATTTTCTTCTTCTCTCCTGTTTCCTCCTCCCTTTAACTTCAAAGTAAGACTAAACTTATTATCTCCTTTCAACTTCTGCTTAAGATTCACTTCTCTATTCCTTTCTTTCAACTTCCAAGCCACACTGCTTGCCTCCCTGCTTCCTCGTCCTCTCAACGTCTTGATCAACAATGCTCATTTTTCGTCTTCTCACCTCCGAGCTAAAGTCTTCTTTACCGCTTCTCCAAGGGAAAGCGTCACCTCACGTGACGTGACTCCGCCAATCCTTTTTTCACGCCAAGCAAGTATATATCAACGCAAAGCTGAGCTTAACGGGGAAACGACCGATCTGTTACAATATATAATCTTTTATGCTGTAAAATTGTAAAAATAATGATAATGAATTAAGATAGAAAACATTCCATGGATCCCGGATCCACTACTTTGTTCACAGTAACCCCAATCACTGAGCTACAATTCTTATTTCGGAAATAGACCCCATTAATATACTTAATTATACCTGATTTTGAAGTGGTAACTGACTGAGGTTTCTGGTGCTGTTGAACGGGAAACAATGCAAAAGTGTTCTTACGTAGATGAGTTGTTCTCGATAATAAGTGCACGAAATCGTTGGCTTGAGTAGGATTCGACGTCGCGTCGGCTCTAAGGACATGTGCTGTAATTTAAACGACAATATCGTATTAAGGCTTCTTGAGAGCTGCAGAGTGAAGCCTCCCCGCGTTTGTGCAGAAGATGAAGAGTCGTGAACAAGCACAATGATTACCCGCTCCGTGCCAGGGGCTTAATGAGAGTCTCTCCCTCTGTGCGAGAGCTTTTACAACTCCGACACATGCTTCTTACGACTGCTACCAAACTACCAGCGAGGTCCAACTAAAGCCCGTAAAACTAGAAATACGTCTGACGTCAGTTTCTTGTAATTCACCTCTCTGTATTTATATACATGCTATAGTCCGACATTGTCTGTTTACAAAAATATAGTTGGCCACCAGCTGAGAACTAAGCTGCGTAAATAAAAGTATACGCTGATAATAATAAATTAACAGTTCTTAATTTAATTTATGGAGATTTCGGACCTAGCTCTCGAAAGTTTCAACATTTTTTCCATCTACTACTCTGAATGAATTCATTTATCAAATTCACCGGGAAGGCCTCTGTTCCGTAATAAAAATTGAATAAGTTAAGTCACTTCTTTAAGTGAATTAAATATACGTTCAAAGTAGAAAACGTCTGTCATTTAAAAATACAGAAAGTCATAACATATATCTGATTAGAAAATAAAATTATTAAATTAATCAAACGTAATATTGCCACGTTTATGTACAAAGAATGACCAAAATCAGAAAAATATTAATTTAAACTTTAGAACGTTTACGAAATTTTAATAAGATTTTAATTAATGAACTGAAGAGTTTCCGAAAGTTAGGAAGAAAATGTTTCAAAACTCTTCTATTACTGAAATTTTGTCTTTATTTGTATTTTATATTATCTGAGTAAGAAGAATAAAACAAAGTAAAATACACACTTTAAAATATATCCAACGTTATCTGAATAGGCTTGAACGTCCACTCGGATTATCTGATTAAATATGCTAAGAGGTGCCAATAGACATGACCAAAATTTAATAGTTATTATCAGATGGTTTATTAAGTAAATACAGTAAATATTTCAGTCCTTTATTTTAAGAATCTCTAAACAACTCGATACATAACGTAATCAATAATAAACAGATTTAACGTCTGATTTAAATTAATTATAGATTCTATTTTACAATTCTGCCTGAGACAGACACAAAGTAGCGTTGAAATATTAAACTATGTGTGTTTATTTTTTCTGTGTAATTTTTTCTGTTATTAAAGTTGGTCTGGAAATTATGGATATAACAGTTTTATCAAATAATATGGTGTAAAAGAGTTTGGCGGGCAGCAGCAAAGACAATATCTGGTTTACCCTGTCACCAAACGGCCGTGTACTATATCCCGCGCCCAGGAATAGACATATATAGTGGTCCCCGGAAATACAGCAAGCGTCAGTCAGTGCACCGGGATAGCGTCTTCCAGGAACTTTGCTGCAACATTACTGCAGGATTACTTTGTCGGGAGGGTGCCTTAGTAAACACTCGATTCGCTCAAAGTAAAGCAGTTTGAGTCTGTGGAAGGAAAGAGAGACGTTTAGGGAGGGAAAATTTTGAATTAGCGAGGATAATTGGTCTTGGGTCTTTAGAGGAAACCTTGGTTGAGGATCTGTAGAAGGGATCCGCATTTGAGTCAAGAGTATTATTAGTACAGACAGATCTATTGCTTCTTGGGAGAGATTTAGTCTCTCGGCCCAAGCATTGAAATTTTCGGCTCTGCTTACTCCGTGAAAATCTCAATTTTCCTACACCGTGCTGCCAGCAACCCAGGCCAACGAATATTATACTTGCGGAACCTCTTCAGTTCATTAATTAATATCTTATTAAAATTTCGCAATCGTTCTAAAGTTTAAATTAATATTTTTCTGATTTTGGCCATTCTTTGTACAGAAACGTGGCAATATTACGTCTGATTAATTTAATAAATTTATTTTCTAATCAGATATATGTTATGACTTTCTGTATTTTTAAATGGCAGACGTTTTCTACTTTGAACGTATATTTAATTCACTTAAAGAAGTGACTTAACTTATTCAATTTTTATTACGGAACAGAGGCCTTCTCGGTGAATTTGATAAATGAAGAATTCATCAGAGAGGTAGTTAGAAAAAATGTTGAAACTTAGGTAAATATCACGAGTGACAACTTGTATACCGTCAATTTTCCAATCTGATATTTCATTTCCCAGTCTATATAAATCCCAGTAGATAGAGAAAAATTCATTTTGAGAAATCTAGAGTGTGATATGAATTAAACCATTAACTAGTACAAACATTTCTGTGATTTAAAATTCGATATTGTTTTTTCCCTTCATATTTTTTTATAAAATAAATATATAATATCAAATTACCATAATGTTTCACTTTTATCCTTAGACTTGAAATTTAAAATGCTATAAAATTTCCTTACCACGTCACAGCGGCAACCTCTATGTGTCGAGCTATTTTTTCATTGTTTGGCTTGACAGAAAGCTAATATTAATAAAGGATTTTTTTTTCTACGTGACTCTACAACCCACTGAGGGCCTGGGCCTACCGAGTCGACTGCGACTGTCATCTTGCATGACACATTGCGAGTTTGGAGTGACACGTGGTCAGCGTATCGATCCTCCAACAGTCTTAATCCCGGTCTTCGCAACCATGACGACACAAACATCCAAGCCCATGCCAGGAATCGAACCCGGACCTCTGGGTTGTGAGGCAGCAATGCTAGTCACTACACCACAGGAGATCAGCAATTAATGGATTAGAATAAAAAAAACAATCGGCCTGTCCGTAAATTAAGCCCAGCGCCCCGGCTCTAACGAAATCGAAATTTTTCTGTGCCAATCCATCAATTCAGTTTCATAGGCATCAGTACTGAGTTTCTATTGAAAGAATTTATTCTGCTCTTGTGATAAAATTATTTTATGAAGAATGAAAACCCCTTTATATCAATTACAAAGTTTTTCTGTTTTATGTGTTAATCAACGCTCGTGATTCTACGCAGCGAAGATACCGATTAAATTTTTTGTTAATTTCTTTATTTCATAAGTAGTATGTATACGATCCGCGTTCCAATGTACGCTATAATTAATTAATTTTTAACAAACGTATCGTTGTAGTTTATAGAGTGATTTTCCTCGCCTTGGAATGTTATTAAGGTTGTTGGTGCGGCTGAAGAGTTGTAAGCCCCGCAAAGTGCTTGGTTATCGTGGTATTGTGCGTTCTTGCGAGCGCTACATCGGCGATTCCGAAACAAAAGGCCGGTTCCTGGGGAAGAAGACAATGTCAGAGCCGCATTCAGGACTCTTCGCCTCCTCGCGGACAACCTAACAGCTCGATAAACACACGGCGGGCCTTGCGGGGGAAAAGACATCACAAATGAAAGCTATCGCGCTCCTCTGACTGTCATCTGAAAGAGTCTTTTCATTTATTCTTATATAGAGTTACAATTGTTGCTGGGAAACTGATTATATATGAATCAAGAAGCTGTTGCAAGGAAAGAAATGGGAAGAAGCGAAAAAATAAATCCGTGCTTCATTCTTTGGTATTTCTTACGAAACTTGATGTAGGCGTACTAATGGACGCACGATGTATATTATATAATGTTAGTATTTCGTTCAGGCTAACACAGAATCGTTTCGAGCTTACATACTGTGTTATAACGACAAATGAAAAATATCTTTGGAAAAAATGTAAAGAAGAGATATCATCTTTGGCGTGCAGGTTTTGTCGTCTTTGAAGATCAGTAGCTAAGATTAAAACAAAGTTTTCTGAATTGAAACAAAAATATATGGAGAGAGAAGAGTCCTAAATATAAGCTACAGATGGAAAATCTTTGATTGGGAAGCTTAGAACCGTAAACAGTGTATAATTATCACTTCACCACGAGTAAAAACTTGTTGGACAATTCAAACTTGTTTGAATGTACTTGCAAAAATTTATTCATTTGGTGTTATAATAGTTTATTTGGTTGCAATTAAAACCACGCATTTGTCCTAACAGAAGGAGATTTCACAAAATTTCATCGACTAAACGTTAACATCATCAGCGTTTGTTTTTCATAATAACTAGTCGGACATATTTAAAGTGTAAGTTAATTTTTAATTTGGTATGCGATATTACAATACTATTGGATAAGTGTAAGGAAAATAATGGCCAATCTAACCGTCATTTGCAGATGATTTAAGTATGAGAAACAAATACACAATTTTAAAAATATATACACCTTGTATGGGTAAAACATAACTAAGTACAGAATTTGGTGGTACAAAATCAAAGGCAATCTGCTTGAGAGAAATGGAAAGGTGGTTGCGAACAGGGTAATAAAACCTAGACAATTTTGGTACTAGTCCGCGGTTTATAAAAACGTTGAGACTCCGTGACACCTGGCGGTGATAAAACCTGGTATTTTCCACAAACGTCGGTAGTAAGTAGGGGGAATGGCTCATCCCAAATTCATATCGTAAATACTTTTGATTGGAGAGGATTTTGTCCCCACCACCGTGGGAAATTAAATATTGTAGCGTGGAAAAGTTATTAAAAAAAGGAACGTAATTGATTTTGGGGCAATTGGCAATGGACGTAATGATTATGACGATAGATAGAGAAATATTTGGAGTGTGATTGAGAGAGAGAGCAGGATTGAGAGGCTATTCCGATCTGTGGTGTGGAATAGAGTGAAATGCTCTTGATCATAAGAAGACTTAACTGGCATTTAAAGGAATCTGTTGGGACCGGCACGAGATCTGAGGGCCAACGGCGAGTTACATACAAATCAGAAGACTGTAATTACTCTGTTTGTGGACTTTCTCCCAATTTCCTTATGCTGCCACAGTTAAATTTAATAGAATCTTCTACATGTTCTTTCTGCAAACAGGAAGATGAAACACCTTATCATATTGTATGGGAATGTAATTTTTGGCATGAAACCTTTCAGGACTACCGAAACTAAAACCTTCAAAAATTTTAGGATGTGAGGAAATTTATAAAAAAAATTATATTAGCCTTGACACAACAAAAAGAATTTGGTCAATAAATTATTAATTAATTATCATATCAATTAATAAATGTAAAGTTAATTCATTTCCATCTCTAAATGATACTCTGTATATAAACCAATAAAACTCCACGTATTCATTTCAAGCTGGACGTTCCGACGCATTTTTCCGTCTGTATCTTATAGCGTTTGAGTATAAAGTGGGGAGTAAAGCAAAGATGTTAGTCATTTAAATAAAAATATATCAAATCATTTAAAATAAGACATAGTTTAGGGAGCGAAGGCTTTCCCGATAGACTGTGATGAGAGCCTACTTGACGATGTCTCAGCGTGCTGTCGAAACGTTGAGAAGCAAACTTTGACCCGGGTTGAAATCCGAGAATTGTATTTGAAATCATATAGTTTGCTATGACTTTCGGTGTCAAGTTTTATATCGACAGTATCTGATTGATTTTTAATGCGTAACATCGCAGAAATTATTATTTTACAATAACGACGTTCCCTGCCGAATATAATATCATTTTAATAATCAAATTCCTGATATAATTCTAAACAATGCTTAGTAATAGAGCTGTGTTTAAAATTACAGTTATTGTCTTTAGTCCTTATATTCATTGCCCTTTGCCCATGCAACAGAAGTCACAATTGCAATTATTTTTTATAAAGAGGGAGATTTTGTGTTGCAGAGTCTGTCTCCGACGAAGGAATCGGTTTCTGTCCTTGAGGAATAGAATTCTCTGTTGTCTGATATTTGATCTCACGGTATACTGGAGTCTTTTTCAGAAGGATAACTTGCATGCGTCGGGTTGAGTGTTTTAGTCTCGCGTTATTCAGTTATATATCAACGGGAATTAAGACTTCATTGCGTATTCTTGATGCACGTGTCAGGATTTAGAAATATGAAATTAAATATTTGTACAAAAATAGTTCACATCCTTGTTAAGTGTCGTGAGTAAGCAGTTGTCATCATCGTGTCAATTATCCTTCAATCTTAGCCCCGGTTATTTTTTGCTATGGTAGACGCACACCCGTGCCGGTAATCTGTGGTTCGAGGCAGTGGCCTTGACCACTACACAAGATCAAGTCGGTTCCTTCGTTGCATAATCGTATTTACTTTGTAATTTAAGAACAAATTTCCATAAGTGATCTTGCAGCGTGCTATGAAGCATCTGATCCTGACGCCTCGCTGGTGGCTGAGCCTGAGCCGCGTGCTCGCTCATAAATGCTTGAAGACTTTTGAAAGAAAGGTCGCTGCGAAGCTGAGCCTAGGTAATTGCAGCTCGTGACTTTCTTTGAGGCGGGCGGGTCCGCCATCTCGCTTGAGCTGTTTCGAACAATGGCACTCTGCCCCCCTAAATTCGGCAGATACTTCGAGGAGCGGCCACCACAACACCGACAACTTACGTAATGCTCTAGCTGAACTAAAAGTCTAACCGTAAATAACGGGGTCTTTATCACACATCTAAATACAATCTTTGATATTAATTAATTCTCAAATTTTTATTTGATTATATATTACTAAATATTTAATTTTTCATTCGCACTACTATGTTCTTTCTCACGTATGACGTATCAGTCGAAAAATAAACATTTGCATTAAATTTTTCACAACCTTTTATAATAATCAATGAGCTTTCTGCTTGATACCAAAATAAACATATTTATCAAAAATTAAAAAATTTACTATGTAAAATCTGCGTCTAATTTTAGAAAACAGGTTAATGATAAACAGGCCTACATTCATGGCAATAGTAGATTTTCAAAAAAAATTGATAACGTAAACTGGTACATACTACTAATGATTTTGAAGATGACAGGAATAAAATGAGCGTTTAACATTGAAGGGTAAGAAAAGAAAACAGAATTCAAGAAAGAAGTAAGAGAAGTATGCAGTCTGTTGCCCATGCTCTTTAATTTATGTATAGGACGAGCGACAAAGAAGGTTAAACATGAAAATGGAATTAAACTGCAAGGAGAAAAAAATAAAAACTCTTACCGTTTGCAGATGATATTGTAGTATTAGGGAAGTCAGACGAACACTTAGATAGCATTGCATGAACGTGATCCTGGGTAACTGTTCAACATGAGGATTAGTAAAAGGAAAAACAAAGTGATGGAGTGTAGTATGGGAAACAGTGGATATTTTTGAAAGAAGATAAGAAATTCTGCTACTTAGCTGGAATACTAACTACGGATGGTAGAAGTATGATTGACATAAAGCGTAGAATAGTACAAAGAAGAAAGGCTGTCACAAAAAATATTAATTTACGTACGGCTAATATAAGTATTAATATTAGGAAATCAGAACAAAAATTCTTCGTATGGAGTGCGGCGTTATATAGGTGCGAAACGTGGACCGTAGGAGTTACAGAAAGGAAAAATAGAAGTTTTAGAAATGTGGTGCTATAGAAGAATGCTTACAATCAGATGTGTGAATAGATCAACTAACCAGGGAGTTCTAAGGAGAATAAGAGAAGAGTACAGTATGGAGGACTTTGAGCAAGAAAAGGAATAGATTAATGGGCCTAGTTTTGATACGTGAGGGTCTTGTAAAATTAGCATTAGAGAGAAGTGTGTGGAGTAAGAATAGAAGAGGGTGGCAAGGGATGGAATACGCTAGGCAGATTAGGGAGGATGTGGGATGTGGTAGTTATCTGGAAATTAAATGGCTTGCGCAGGATAGGTTAGAATGGAGTGTGCCATCAGACCAGTCTAAGGACTGAATAAAACATAATATGTAAACCTGCATGTTTCTATAATATTGACAATTATGACGTTAGTACGAATTTACTTTTCAGTAATGTCAACCTTGATTTACTAGTTTCCTTCAATTTTCTGTCGTTATTTCTACATAATTAGGACAAAAAACGTCGTTCAAACTCAGACAGGAAACCGGAATGAGCTTGGAACCACCCGGGTAACAGGATTTACAATACAATATTATTGATTTGGTATACGTTATCATGGAACATAATCATAACAACGTGTTTCTCCTGTATGATTTTATTATTAAGACGTGTAGGGTGGAGTTTGTTGGCTTGACTGCCCGCTGCTATAGCGGCACCTACTCCTGTTTCGGCCTCAGTGCATTTATCAACATTAGTTACTGCTGGTGTTTATTTGATAATTAAAATTTAAGGGTAGTTATGAATTAATAAAAAGAACTCGCTAAGAAAAATGCTTACAAAACTTGGAGGTACGGCAAAACAATCTGTTCCTTCAAGTTCCAAGAGAAGAATGTCTGTCAATTCACACAGCTTCACCGCCGTATGCAGAACCATCAAAAATTCGACATTTTAGTTCTATTTTCTTTAGACCACGAAAGCCATTTGTTGAGGCAACCACGTGGTATTTAAATATTTCACTGTTTTCCTGCTTCTCGATTTCCACGCTAGCGTGGTCACGGAAATTCCGCAAGTCATATCTCGAAATTCCATCCCTGGGGATTAGTGGCGGGATAAGGACTCGACATTCTGACGCCAGTTCCAGTTCCCAATCCTCACTAAATAATTTAAGAAACGCTACAGATGAAAGCTGAAAAGCCCTTAATTTAAATTGAAATTTATGGACAATATAGTACAACTGTTTAACTTTCACTTCATAGACCAGAGATTAAAAAAATCATTGAAAATATATTACGAACAAATTTTGTTAGTTATTGTAACGTTTGCTTCATTCTGAACAACCCTGGAAATTTTTTGTTATCCTCCATGGCGACGAAAAAGCAGACAAGAAACCTTTTCATTTGCTCATAACTAGCACAATCCACATCCTCCCTAATCTGCTTAGCGTATTCTATCCTTGACCTCTCTCTTCTGTTCTTACCCCACGCACTTCCCTCTAATGCTAATTTTACAGGACTCTCGTGCCTTAAAACGTGGTTAACGTCCTTCATATAGTGAAGCATAAACTATACCTTTGTGTATAATACTAGTAAATCATTTTCCGTACACCCTGTAAGCAGTTGGACTTCAACAATGTGGAATGAGTCAAAGTAGTATGTAATTATTATAATTATGCATAATAAGCAAAAACTGTTTTCAGAGTAAAATTTATTTTTAATAGGAAGCTTTCCACTATTTTGTCATTTTCAATCCATTTAAAATTATGTGTATATATTAAACAATTAACGTCGACAGCGTCTTGTTAATATAGTAAAACCATTTTACTATGTTGACTAGAAGTCGTCGGCGTTGATTGCTTAATATATGCTCATAATTTTTAAACGGGTCAAAAATGTCAAAAGATACAAGGGTGCAACGTTTTATTACAAAATATGAAGTGATGAGTTGTAAATTTACTAATATCTCTAATATTACAGGTTAAAGTAATAACATCCCAGTTTTTTTGTTTAGCATAAATAGCTTCAGCTAGCGCAATTAAATATCAATTTTGTTTGCATAATCGTATTTACAGCATGCAAATAATGGTTGATCAATCCGTTACGGCTTTTTATCAGGAAACTACCGTTGACCAGAGGAATGAATCATCCATAACAAATTGAATCAAACCCCGATTTAAACATTAGGCACACCGCGGTTCCAATATCGGGGGAGTAAAATTTGACAATCTAATAAAACAGGGGAGCGAGGGATGAACGATAATTCGATTAGACCGACATGAGCCTCGTTGTTCACATGTGTTTTATTAAACAGCATATTTGTCTTGCCATGAGACCTGGAAACCCACCTATTTTTATGATAATGAATATGAAGCTATCACAGAAACATTTAAGAGAGACTTTGGGAATCACAGAACTGACCACGTGCCAAACACGTGTTGGTTTCCTGCCAGAGCATAGTGGCGCGGCAAATCTATTTACAGTAAGTTCTACAATTTAAAATCTCGCAGAGGGTTAAACGATCACATTTAAGAATGTAAAGTAACAGTTTCCGTCCTCGAGGGCAATGTGCATCAATATCAACGAGTCGGTGTTCGAGGAGTCCGTCACGTTTTGGTTGAGATGGAGGAGCCATATCATTCACCACATTATCTTTCCTTTTAAATCCTAAATGATGAGAGATTCTGTTTACATTGTTCATTACAATTTTAATACTAATTCCAATGATAATCTTTAATAATTTTAAATATATTTCCGAAGCTTTTTTATGTTTTAAATGCTCAATCCACTTTATAAGGCTGACTTGAAATTAATATAGATATTCAATTAAATTAATTAATGAACTCTAGTTTTGAGGAGAAATTGAGTTTCAATTGGAGGATTGAGTATGAACTAATGGGAAGGAATTATTGTTTTCTAAATGAATTGTCTTATTCTTATAATATTGAAACAATAAGATTTTGAAAATAAAATCACTGAATTCAAATTAATTTTAATAAATTCCATGAATAAATTAACACTGAATTCTTTTGGAAGATCACTCTTTAAGTAAATTACCAAAAATCATCTACAGCATTTTATTATGGATTTTTCTTATCACGTGAGTAGTTTCTCAGAGAAATCTGGAGAAGCTTAAATTATTGGAAACGTGTGTGTTATATTTCGGCGGACTCTGGACTTTGCGATCAATGTGGGGTATTTTCATCTTGTAGGTATATTTTGCCAACAAACTGTTGTTAACGCAGAGGTCCCGGGTTCGGATCCTGGCATAGGCTTGGATGTTTGTGCAGTTATGGTCTCGGAGACTGGGATTAAAACTGCAGGAGAATCGATACGCTGACCAGGTATTACTCCAAATTCGGAATGAGTCATGTAGCAGGCTAAGGTCCTTAATGGGCTTCAGAGCCAACGAAGAAGTAGTATATTTATCTTATTTTCTGATTGAAAAATTCGTTATGCTACTTATTCTCCGCGTTATTATCCCTTTTGTCTTTTCAGTTTCTCTCACGTAGCATTTTTGAAAATATTAATTCCATTTCTCCCGTAACACAAACCGAGCTTCAGAGAAAATATGACTGAACTAGCATGAGGCTCAAAAGGTGAGATGGTATTTAGAATAAATTTAAATGCATATAAAAATGATAAGTGGGGAAATTATTTATAAAACTTAACTAGGAAGATATTTACAAAATTTGGAAGTATGGCGAAGCGATCTGATCTCTTTGTAATCTCAGGTCTAAACTGTGTGCAATACCCTCCCTACACGCCGGGGATTAGGAAACTTAACAGCATAGCAATTCAAATTCTCTAAGTACCTTCTCCTCAGCGTCAACGAATGACCTCCTTCAAACTTCCGGTACCAAACGTCGCTTCCTTTCCGTCTCCTTCAAGATTCGGGAGCATAATGTGAAGTCACACAGCCTCACCGCCGTGTAAATAAGAATCGAGAATCGACTTTTAAGATCAATTTCTTTAGACCACGTAATCCCATTGGTTGAGCAGCCACGCGAAATTCCTAGGTCATATCCCAACGTTAAGAAATCCCACCACTGCGGATTAGTTGTGGTATAAGAACTTTAATCTGACGCCGATTCCAGTTCACAATCCTCACTGACTTTATATTATTTTTTTACGAAATATCAGATTTCGCACTACAAGCATGAGGCTGAGTCTATGCATAGGCAAAAATTTGTTAATATTATTGGAACCTGCTAATTAAATTTATACATCTCATAAAATCCAAATAGGGCTTCAAAAACGTCATGAGTTTTTTATCATTCCATAGATATAATTTATATCTCCATTTACGTTTTAATAATATAGCACCTGATGAGGTCTCAAGTTCTTGAGGTTTAACTCTCTAATTTAATAGTATTCATTTCAAATTATGCTGACTTTATTTAATGTCGTTTTTTATTTATATTTAACGTCAGATAAATATTAAATTTGGACTAGTTTCCGTAAATATTTTACCCACACACATAATTGGCCAAATAGACATTTAATTGAAAATTATTATATTTTTAAATAGTTTGAAATATTTTCTTCCATCAAATAAGATTTATATGACATTTCACTCTGTTATAAATATTGTCAAGGAGCACAGTTGTTGGTCGAAAGGTCCAAAAAGTTTATTTTAAATGTATGTTCAAAATTTTTATAGTTCTCTGTTATACGGATCGTTAATTCTTATTTAATTTATGTACTTTACACACTTGAATTGTTCTTCTATAGACTCTTCCATTTTACTCAAGGCGGACCTTTGCCGGATTGCACGTGATCTCCGGAATACCTGTAAAAGCGTTGCATAGGTTTGTTTTCTCACTGTTGGAATGTTCTGTGGTGAATCAATGTGTTCTTTCTTTTACACAACACAGCTGCTCAGTATCGACTTTCCGTAAATATCAGCATTCCAGGATCGAAAGCAACAACCTAAAACGGAGAAGAAAGCCTGTTGCTAAAATAAGCACGGAAGGCGCATTGCCTACAAAGCATTCGAGAAATTCTTCAGACTTTACTCGTGGTATAAAACGACATTGTGACGAGACAGTGTGCGAGTATGAGAGAGAGGAGACGAGACATATTTCATCATTATTTCTCCGGTATAAAGTGTAAACTCTATGGCGGCCTCCCAAGATAAAATTTCTGAAATAATTAGAGAACTCATTTGTCTCTAAATGTATTCAGACTCGAATTGGCAGCTTTAGGTTCCCTATTGTTCCTTAGTGCCATATATTTATCTATAACACAGTCAACAATTGGAAGGCGAGACTGAGAAATCCATAAAAAGAATAATCATTCATATCTAAAGTTTCCCGACTCCCAAAGGGTGTCCAAGTATATGTGTGATCCAAAATAGAAACAAAACCAATTAAGGTTATTTAATACTACGTTTAGAAATAAGAGAGAAAATATTTGTTTATGATTAATGTTTTACATCCCCTTATTTACATTAGTTTTGAAATATTACGTTGAAGTATCTTTATGACCAAAAAGCTACTCTACCAAAAATCAGCCAAAGTATATTGCCGTATAAGTCGTCGATAAACCAGGAAAATAAAAACATTTTTGAGTTTTTATCAAAACAATTAACGTCTGTAAACAACATAAATTAGATTAAAATTAACGGCCAGTATAACAGGAAATTAGAAAATTTTTGAACAAGAATTGAAAACTGCAAGTTTTGGTCGAAAATTCTATTTATTAATTAATTATTTATTTAAATTTTTAAGTTTATAGCCTCATTGATTGAACGACAATAATCAAATAAATACTTATCTTTCACAGAACTTTTACACTTAACTCCAATCCAGAATCTTCTTAATGGATTTAAGAGAAGCACAAACAATTCAGCATATGCAATTAATTAATTATGAAAGGCCACCAACTCAAAAAAAAATCAAACTCTCACTACTATAACCAGCAAGTCTCCATCACTTTTACCAAAGAGATATAAAACAGTTTATTACAACAGAGGTAACATATATATTCTTTAAAAATATAGACCTGTATTGAGTTAATTATTCTATACGCAATGATTTTTTTTGTTGCTATTTTAAGTCAAATAGTTGTATGATTTTATATATTACCCTATATAACGAAAAAGGCACAAAAAGCACAAAAAACCTCCACTTTTCAACTCAGACTAGATTGGTTAAGAAGAGAAACTAATTTAGTGTATTTTATATTATTAAACACTACCAACTATTAAAGAATAAAAGAAAGCTCTCGCTATTATGAACAGCCAGTCTCTAACACTTATATCAAAAAGTTATAAAACAGTTTATTACAACAGAGGCAACATATATATTATTTAAAAATATAGCCATATACTTTATAATCTACTGAGTTAATTTTATTGCTATTATGCGTCAAATAGTCGCTTGTCATTATAAATCACCCTCCATTTGAAAATCAAGGAAAACGGCACAGTTCACTTTTCAATAAAGACCAGATAGGTTATGAAGAGAAATTAATTTAGTGTATTTTATATTTTTAGTATATTGTAAGTTCGTAATGTACATATCTTAAAAGTTAAACCTCGGTAAATAATTTTATTCGATGTATTAATTTCCTCGCCTTATTAAAATAAAAATCGTTCCACAAAAATTCGTTATGGTAGTTAAAGTCAAACTTTACACATTTATTTAGATTTCCTTTTATATAGTGTCATCAATTCCGAGTCGGAAAAACTGTGTAACAATGCTCGGTAATTCTTCTGCGGCTGCTTAGCACTTGACGCATGAGTGGCTAGTTTTATTTTACAGCGATCCGGCTAAAGAATTGCAAACTTTCGACGTTACATTTCGTTCGGTGACTGGTTTTATTTTACCCCGGCGTCGTGAAAAGCGTAAGAATGCGAGAAGACCGAAAGTCGGCTTCCGGCGATGTTTATAAATACCGACACAGCATCAAAGCGGCCGTGACTGTAAAAATACCGACCTACTTATAACCTCGATCGAATTCACGGGGACAAAATCCGCCATCGAGCAGGCCAACAGGTACAAAACGCGGCCGAGAGAGAGAATCTTTTCACAAATGCCGCCGCATCCTTTCCAGTCTCTAAAAGCTTGGGCTCAACCCAAGTGAACAATGCGAAAAAATTAATTCGCAAAATTTCATAACATCTTAAGCTGTTGCAATATTAAAAAAATATATACTTACGGTAATGTAAATTTAATTTTCTAGTGAACACTTCACTGCGAACCATACGTAAATGTTCATGGTGAGTCTCTGGATATGACATCCGAAACGCCTGACAATTCACAACCTTAGATATAGATATTAAAATTTTCACGTGATAAAACTGGAAACTTCAGAAATAAAGTTACATCATAATATACTAGAAAACACGATTATAAAGATTACCGTTTTGGTTTAATAATTATTTAAAGCAGTTTAACATTTAATATATACACAATAGAACCTAACAAGATGTATTAAATCAAACAAAATATACTAAATACAATAATTTATCCACAGAAACAATATTATGTGCTCACCGAAGTGAAGTGAAAGTGGAGAATTTACTTGATTTTCATTATATGATTTAATATATGAAGTAAAGCCAGTATTTTACCCAGAATAGCATTAAAATATTGCTCATTTAATAACACTAAGCAAGAAAGAATAATGTTTTTGTCTGAGAAAGTTAAATATGTGATTTTTATGTTAAATTTTCTCCTTGATTCAAATTTTAAATCTGGGTTTCTCCATCACGCAATGTTTATGAGATCTAAAATAAAAAACATTTCTAAACGTTATATTCCCTTACCCGGGTTGTCGTTTAACCAATGTAATATTAGTCGTGATCGTCCCACTAGACTAGAATATTAATTTTATCTTTTAATTTTTTCAATAAGTTATTGGAATAATTAATAGGTTCCAAACAGAATTTAATTTCATTAATATTGAATTTTTATAGTTTTTAATTATTTTAAGTGTAAGACCATTAATGGAATATGATTTATGTAACTTAAATAATATTATTTTAAATAATGTCCCAGCTGTTTCTGTCTTCTATTCCCCTGATTTATCAATGAATTTTCGTCACAAAATACCGCAAAATCTTATAATTCCGGTGTGCGTGTATTCACAATTCTTCTCTTCCTAAACGGCTTGGCCGATTATGATTTAATTTTATTTATGGGTTAACATAAATGGTTCTTAGCTTAAGTTTGACCCGACAAAATTATATATTTATATTGGATTTCTCTCATAAAAAAGCGTATAATTCCACATTTTCAGCCTGACAATTTGAATAGTCTGTGGCATTTGAATTACGCATCAATACATACTCAAGTTCATTGCGTCGTAGCTTGTCATTGTTTTGACATTTCGATTTCAGGTTGCTGACTTCTGATATATTCCGCGTATTTTAATTGCGTGCATACTGAGTGTATTTGAAATGATATTTTGTGCAAATGTGAAATGTGCATTGTTTGAATTACGATTTACACGCATGTTCATTCGGCGGCATTCCATTTAACCTTGTAAATAAAACATTTTATTTTCAGCGTTCATTTGTACTATTTCGACGATAGGCGGCGTGAAAAGGTGACGATCTATCTTGATGGTTTGATCACTTGTTGACAAAAGATTACTGTCGAATTAAATACTCCAGCGGGGTAATATAAATGAATTATCGGGCAATAGCTACTAGTTTGCAAAAAAAAACTGAGCTAGTCTACAACGTGGTTGATTGCCTTGGAAGTGTTGCTTTCTTGTTTCAAGAATACTCCAACATAATATTTCAAGGGTAATATAAATAAGAGGATGTAAAATATAAAGTGATGGCAGATAATTGATGATAGTAATTGAAATATAAGTTTTTAATAGAAACATATGTAGTAGACTTGAACCATTTTCTTCCTTGTTTAAGATTATTGTAGTGGATAATTTCCTTTAAAAAATTTCAGTAAAATAGAATAATACGTAGAAAGGAGGAAGTACATACAGACTCATGACTTGAATTGAACTATGTAGTTCTATATTTTTCGAAGTCGTCCTCTCCCTTGGCAAAATCTCTTCTCTTAGCTAATACCTCTTGAATCCTTGTCTCTCTTATACGTAGAATAAATTAATAATAGGATTAATTAACTTCCGAAGGATATTTTTCAGTCAGAAGGGAAATATAAATGGACGCCTTTGTGACATTCATGTTCTGAGTTGTATGTGGATTAATTTTTATAGTTTTCGTAGACGAGGAATAAATCTTTTCCATAAGCAAGCATTTATTACATTGTAAATTTTTTTTACTGTTTCGCAGAAACTTCCTTGAATCTTAATTGGGTTTGTAAGCTGTCGTTTGTAATCCGTAGCTGCTCAGCGTCGAAACTGAATTGCTGCTATTTACAAATTGGATTTGAGATTTAGTGTGCATGGGGCTTCAATTTTAGATAAAGGCTTGACTTTTATATTGGGCAGTGACTTTACAAGTACGCTGAAAAACGTGTAGAATTAGTTGGAGTTTGGGAATATATATTAAATACGTTTCGAATATTGAAAAACATTTATTTCTCAGACGTTTAGAAAAGACTACCTGCATCTACGTTTGTGAATTAAAGAATATGGGCGTAAAATAAATATATTTTTCAAGTTTTTAACCAGACACTTTACCGAGTATTTATTTATATTATCCCTGTACATTATTTAATTCTTGGTCAACACATAACTAAACCGACATCGAAAACGTCACAATATGAACATCAAATAGACTCCCAGTATCTCGAGAGAGTCCAAAATACCCACAGGTAAAAAGGCAGGAATAAATATATTTTCCGTATTCTAACAAATTAAAAAAATTTCCCCCACTTAATGGTTAAATTGTATAAGGTCATAATGTAACGCACCAACTCACATTACAGTTTTCTTCACACCAAACTCGATAGTTTTATTTTTTATAGGAATTACTATATTTTAAAATTTACCTAACGCGAGAAATAAAACCAATTTATGTATGCATCGTATCGACGATCCAAAGAAGTTAATTTTTTCTCACCCTGCTGGAACAGTAGATAGTAAGTGGGTTGAATGATATAAGGACTCGTTATAGGACTTATAACTCGCAGTTGGTTTACACGTCGGATTTCACGCTGCAATTCAAAGAAATCTTCTCGTAGAATTAATATTTTATTTATATTCGTATCTTCTACAATATATCGCACACACATTTTAATCACATCTCCTTATTTTAAACCCACAAAATTTCATTGAAATCCGTTGAACCGTTTCGAAGCCTATTCGAGACAAACATACGGACAGACAGACAGTCAGACAGACACTTCAATTTTATTTATTGATATACATTAAAAAATTATTTTACTATAACGATTATTATAACAATAATAATACTGTAAAATAATTTTAATGTAACCTACTGAGTTTACCAAATGGCCGCGTCCCTCGATGATAGTTTTCCGGGAAATTTTTCATTTATCCGTTTCCACCGCAGGGGAACGGTTGGAAAAAAATATCGTATTACAAGCGATCAAGACCATAAATCATATTTTTAGCTAATCGAAGCCGTGATAATCCAGAGTTTTATGAAGGGAAGGTTGATGTATCATATTCCCGCCTCTGAAGTCTGCTTTTCGTGGTATCACGTCTCGTGAGATCAAGTATCAGACACTAATAGTACTGATTGAATTATTTATTCTTTTACAAAATTAAGCAACATCATCATTTCGGAACGCAGTTTTCAAAGAAATTTGGTTTAGGAAACCCTTGTCAATAACAGTAATTGAAGTTAATCAATCAGGATGAAAAGGTACCGCGGTCTCGTGGCGCTTCCGTGTTGTTTGATCTTATGCCATCGATATTTCATGTGGCGTTAGTTTACGATTACATCTTCTTAATTACCGTGTTTCTCCGATCCCTGTCCGCAATGGGCGTAGTAACACCGGCGTATTGATTGCAAAGTGCATGGTTCTGTGTCCTTGTTGATTTCATTCTTATGCAAGACTCGCTGGTGTTTCAGATTACAAGTTTCCCTGAAGGTTACACAGCTCTAAACAACTTCTTTTTTCTTCTCTAATTTACTAGGAAGTTTTGCGCTATAACATGAAATTTTGTTCAACACTTTCTTACTATATACAACAATGGTATTTTTAATGTCTATTAGCCGCGACTAAACAGTGATTTTACATAATGAAATGTTATTAACCTATAGAATAATGTAGTTATCCGCAGTCGCAATAAAAAACGAAAGCCAAACCTACCTGACACAGGTTTTCTAGGGATTTCCCTGCATCTCTTTTACGTGAAACACCGGATAGGATCCTTAAACTATAGCCCGGGGCATTAGGTAAACCTTGGCTATCTTGCTCTATCTTATACATCCCCCCTCCTTTTCAATTCCCTTCCTGTGATATTAAAGGGGAGTTACCTGTTTCAGAATCACTCTCATGTAGCCTGTTAACCCAAAAAAGAACTAATTGAAAGGAGATAACTGTGGGAGCTTCTCTCCTAGGTACGTATCCCCAGATTAATTGTGGGGCTCCCCTTTGGGGATGCCTCGCACGCTCTCTGGTTTTTTCAAGGTTCTTACATGCCGAGGCACCTTCATCTGGTTTAGGAGGTGTTTATACTGGGGTCGAATTCCTTGGGAGTACGATAAGGGATGCCCGCTGATTCCATCGTATCAGTCGGCCAACTGCCTCCTGAAACTGCTGGAGACTCGGAGAAAGGAATGCTGCGACCCCACAGCAACCTCGTCTCCCGTCATTCGGAATGTCGTGAAAATAGTACGCAATAGCCCGACCTACCTGATACAAGTTTTCTAGAGTTTTCCCACTCTTAGGTGAAACGCCGGGTAGGATTCTTAAACTATAACCCGGAGACCCTAGTCAACCCTTGGCTATCTTGCTCTACCTTCCTCATTCCCCCTTTTCAATTCCCTTCCTATGCTATTAGCGGGGATTTGCCTGTTTCAGGATCACCCTCATGTAGCCTGTTACACATCAAAAAAGGCCGATAGAAATCGGATCCAAATGGTAGAGAATGAATAAACTGTGAGAGTAGTGTACTAAGTCTATCAAGCACTATTGTATTGTTGTGTAGTGTTTACTAGCAGATTCTTGGACTGGTCTCTACATTTCCTTCTCCAGCTTCATTGTCCTTAGTTTCTTCCTTTTCACGCCTGGCAGCTGCCATCAGTATTCTTCCACGACCTGGAACTCGTTCCAAGTGTACCTCGGTTACGCTGTGTAATAAGTAATATCTCCGATCCAGTTTGCCTTTGTCATAAAAACTGAAGTCGAGTTCGAGATTCCCTCATTTAATCATTTTAGAACGCTCTTCATTTCATATAATTTGTTTCCACCTTCTTTTTTCATCCCTTTTCCAAGTCCACTGCTCCAAAACTTTCTTAATTTCCATCTTTATAATCAACCCAAAGCTCTTCTTCTGCAGTTATTATTTTTTTAAATTAAAATCATTCACAGGTATCAGTATTCAAGTGATATTAATCAACCAACAACAATGCAGTAATTTCGTTTAAAATGTTTCATTACTACCGCCTCACACTACAGAGGTCCGTGGTTTGAATCCCGACAAGGGAATGGGTGTTTGGGCTCGTCTAAATTCAAGATTATGGCCGGTCAAAGTACAAGAATAATGAGGACCTCTCGCTACAGGGACGCTTTCCAACGTCAAAAAAAAAGAGCGCCACCGTTTTGGCCTGCCTAAAGAAACCGGGATACCTGTGGGAGTTTTCTCTCGCAAGTGTTCCTCCGAGTCTATCTTGACTGCGTTGGGAATGCCTCGTACTCTCGAGGCTCCTTCATCTATTTTAGGAGGTGTATGTACTGGGGTCAAAGGCCTTGGCCATACTGTAAGAGTTGTCCGCTGGTCCTACTGGACCAGTCATGCACTTAATAAGATGAAATAGCATTTAAGAATACATTACTCGAGCGATTATAGCAGAATAAAACACGATGGGACGATATTTGCCGACAGCACACTACAGTTAGCTTTGACTCGAAGTTTCAGGCCGTATCTGTCGAGACACCAAAACTAAACATAAGTTTTCTATTACAGAAAATCCGGACCCTTCTAATGGTGCTAAGTAGTAAACATCCCTGGTGTCGCTCTAAACGATTTATCCCTCTGCGCCAGGTTTTTTTCACCAAATTCACCCAAGTATGTTGTCGGCAATGCTGTAAACACTCTGACTTGTAGAGAGTTGTGTATAAATGCGAACTAAAAATATAAACGCCGTATTTATTTATTTTTATCCCAGCAGGATTCGTTAAGAATTTTTTTTACAATTTTTAAGGTTGGGGCATGCATGATATTTATGTAACAAAACGTTATTATTATCATCTACGCGTAAGATTCATTTTATTAACGAAATATTCAAGCCCAAAAGAGGCAGTTTTGAAACGACATTGACTCTAAGGACAGCCTTCTACGAAAAAGCTCTTATCTCGGTCAGAAATGCGTATTTAGAACTGAAATTTTGCGGATTTCCGTCTAAGGCGTCATAGTACAAACTGTAATAGGTTGATCAAAATTGGAAATGGTCGGGGGAGGAACCCCTTGACATAAAATGTTTTCAACATTAACTTTGACTTATTAATTTTATTTTTAATGTCTGAGTACATGTTTAAAACTAATTCTATTTCCAACTTCTTTTATTTAGAACTCGTTGCAGGTTCTTATTAATATAAATTCCTTTCTTAACGTGTTGTGGTATTCAGTCGTAAGATTGGTCTGATTGCAATTCTCCACACTAATCTATCCTGCGCAAGCCTTTTCATTTATACATAACTACCACATTCCACATCATCTCTTATCTTCTTAGTGTATTCCATCCTTGGTCTCCCTCTTCTGTTCTTAGCCCACACACACTTTTACAAGACCCTCGTGTCTCAAAGTGTGGCCTATTAATCAATCCCTTCTCTTGGTCAAAGTTCTCCAAATTGTTCTCTCATCCCCTATTTTTTTAGAACTTCCTGGTTATTTACTCTATCCACTCATCTGATTTTCAGCACATTTATTTTATTCTCTGCAACTCCTACCGACACACCTCGTACGAACATTTTTAGTAATGATTTTCTAATATTCATACTCATAGTAGGCGTACTTTCTTATTAGTCCTTTTAAAATAATGTATGATTTATTCCCAATTTGTTCGTAATTTATTATTTCTGAGAAGCCCTAAAATTAATTTCGACCCCCAGAACATTTTGTTCAGCGGGAAAGCCTTCGTTACTCAATTAAGTAAATTTATCATTAAGACGAGCGTTTCTAATGCCTCTATTTTAACCCTTGTACCTTTCGACGTTTAATAATAACGCCACAGCCTATTAATTATTGTTAAATTTGCCATGAATAAGGTATTTTGTAGTATAATTTGCATTTAGAGGAAGGGCAAATGCAGAGCAGTATAATTTTTTCCCTGTAATATTTTTGCAGAGGTGAAGTTGAGTGTGATGTTTGTTGTGTTGCAGATCCCGGCAGCCGGCATGCAGCGCTGCCCGTACATCCACGAGATGAAGGAGCGCCTCCTGAGTCAGAGCTCCAACCCCGAGCCCATGGACGTGCTGGAGGTGCGGACCGACCCGGCAGTCGGCACCGTCGTCAAGGTACGCACTCGCCCCCACAGATGGCTCCTGCAGTGCCTTGCCTCTGAGCTCGCTCGCACACGCATGCGCAATCTTAAATTTCAAGCCTGCTGCCATTCTTACATTCAGAAATTAAATTATAATATCTCTGGTGCGTCGGCTGTTCCTTCACTATAATAAAGTCCAATTCAATTAAACATTAGAAGTCACATGGAAAGAGAATTAAATTATAATAAGTATTGTAGGATTTAGGATATTCCAATTAAATTAGAATTTTTATTAGATTGGGTTATTTGATTATTTAAATATTTTATAAAAATAAATTCAGATGTACATAGTCACAACACCAGGGAAGAGAAAAATTTTATATGGGACACTTAAATTTAAAAAGTATAAAAAATAAGATTTAATATTAAGGACACCAAAAGTATTAATGCATTTTAAAATAGTTTAATGTTTGAATTAAAAAAGACGGATTAAATTTAAAGAGTTAACGTGGTTTTAGAATAAACTTTGTATTATTTGGGATAGCATAATTACGAATATAAAATTAGCCTTAAGCTAATTTTAATAAATAAATATATAGTCAAAAAACAGACTTAAAATAGAATGAAAATTAAAAACTTATTACGTTACGTTTTAACTCAGTAGGACCTCTTCCCAATTTGATTCATATTTTAAAACAAATTAAATTCAGTAAGAATATTCAGAGCCAGACAGACAAGACTAAAACTATAAATGTATTTAAATGGTTTAATGTTAGAATTTAAAATGACTGATTAAATGTAGCGAGTGAAATTGGTTTTAGAATAAGGTTTGTAATTTTTGTGGGAAAATAGAATTACGAATGTTCTTAGCTTTAAGCTAATTGTAGTAAATAAATAATAGTCGTAAAAATAGGGTAAAAATTACTACATAACGTTTGTAGCTGAGTAGGACCTCTTCAGCATTTGATTTTTATTTTAAAACAAATTAAATTCAGTAAATTTAACTCGGTAAGAATATTCGGATTCAGACAGACAAGAGGCGGAAATAACAGGATTAAGAAGGCGACAAAATGTCGCGTAGAAATCGTGTCTGCCTGTAGGTACGAGATATTAATTTTGTTTTCGCACCAGGAACGTCAACCTCAAAAAATCCTCCTTCATAAGTGCTAAATCCCAAGTTTGGAGGAAGATGAATAAGAATTGGTGAAGACACGTCACTTCGGGTGGTGTTTTCCCATAGAGAAGGGAAAAAGGACAAGACGGTAAATTAGTTATTAAAGTTGCTGCCCAGGAAGCAGGTAAGAGTCTGTCTTAGGAGTTGAAAGGAAGTGGAAGTAGGAGAGAAGAAGAAATGAACAATTAAACAGTTAGTGTATCTAGGTTATTGAAAAGAGGAGCAGTTATAGAATAAAGAGGAGTCACTTTCATAACTTATCGAAGTATGTACAAGTTCGTTAGAAGTTTCCCATATTATCAAAATTATCGGCTAAGATAAAAGGAGGAAAACTCAACCTGGATGAAAAAGGAAAACATAGAGTGGAGGAATGGAAATCCACCATGAGGAAGTTCCAGAATCGCCTAGTACCTGCATCCAGAGACGAAGGAAGATCAAACAGGAACGAAAATCTCTGCTACAGAAAATAATCCCTGAGCTAGGCCGTTGATAATTAAATAGTAATTCCCCTTAATTCTCACATTTATAAATATTGATACATATTGCATGACCCACACCGAAAATGTGTTTAACATATAAATAAATTACTATTTTAAATCTCATTTCAATTTTGTGAAAAAGCTTTGATAATCCCCTATTTTTTATTTACACGTTAAATTTTAAGCCTTATGAAATCAACTAGCGAAAGATGACGTGAAATATTTCATTGTACAAACCAGTTTTTTATTTTTTGGATATTTTATTATTCAACTCTTAGACGTAAACCATTTTTATTTCAAAGTTTAGCCGACCCACCTTTAACTTTGAACAATTGAACGCCAAGTCGACTTTTACTAATCAAACTCTGATTTTTCTATTAAATATATTATTTCAAAATATTAAAAGTATTAGAAGAAAAATTATATGAAGCTGAAAAGGCGTCCAACATATTCGCCATGTTTGTTACAAATTTAATGTGCGATTATTCGTAGGCTACATTCATCGTTGATTATATTATTAAAATTAATTATAGATTGAATTAATTATTGAATTAAATTACTAATGCAGTGCCTGAATCATGATAAGCATTTTATCCGATATTGGCTAATTAGTTAAATTATAATTTGTTTGGCATAGTTTTTTTTCCTTGCAGAAGGGCATAGAATTGATATGTATTAAATATTATAAAATAGAACATAGTTTGACCTACAGAAGTCCATGCGGTGAGTAATTTGCCTAATAGTCTGGCCCTGGAATGTCCCCTGCTACTTGCCACTCGAACAGTCCAGCGACAATCATCCAGTATTATAGGGAATCTGAAACCGGAGTCGTCTTCATTCCTTCCTGTCAGACAAACTCTGATCGGTTTTCACATCAAAACTGTGGGGCCGATTTTATCCGTGTTATACAGAGCTTTCAGAAGGACTTTAGCTTATCCGCCACTTGGAGACTATGGACCCAAAGTTTCAAAACCCGATTTTAACTTGTTTGGATAATGAAATACAATACCGTAAACAAAATTAATTTTAGGGTTTTCGTCACAATTCAATTTTTTCGCAATATTAAATTGGCGTCCGCCATCTTTAGATAAATTCCGCAAAACGTTATTTCACAGCTCCAACTGTTATTTTATTCGCTTGATTCCTCTGGACTAATTAAAGTGCTACATGTCATCTAAAATATGTTAAATTACATTCCGTCAGTTTAGAGACATAATAGTTACACTTCAGTCTCCACAATTTATTTTCTTTTCGTTGCACGTGTTAAGAGAGAAAAAAAGCCTTTGAAATGAAGAGCAGATGAGAAGATTATACAGATAACCATGAATAACAAAGACTTAAATAATAAAATTGTTAAACGAGAACGACGGGTTATTAGAAAAGTAGAAAATGGACCTGTCAATAGTATAAACCGTAGGCAAATCGTTGTACAAATTAATAACTCTACACCATTGATTCATACCCGTACGAAAGACGAGTAACCAAACCCAACAGCTAAAAGAAAGTTAATAATCATTTATCCTTTCGAAGTCATACCGTAAAATTCCTCATCTTGATCTGTAAAGAGTCAAACTTTATATTTGTAATCGCTACCTTGAAGCATAACCCATCTATTAATAGTTCGATCATTCCGTTATGTGACTTTTCCAAATCGTATTTTATGATGATCCGGAAATATAATAACTGCCTCTAGAGAGATAATACTTCATTTTCAAATCCTGATTCATATCTGTCTTACATTTTTTATCATTTCTTTGCATTATCAATTAAATAACTTTGTTCATATATTTCACCATACGTTTCAATGGCCCAATTTCATCTTTTGCGTTCGTGCCTGTAACATTTAACTTGTCGACAAAATCAACTTCAGTTTGATTTCTTACTCAGAGATAGAAGGTGGAGATTATTTTTTACTTAATTAATTTTTAATCTAGGAAGAACTAAAAACTAATCAGATAATTGGCCACAAATTGTTCATAATACCTATTGAGAATTTAATGGAGTTCCATTCCCGTTACCGCCTTTGATAGTTACCGATTTATCCGTCTTTATGGGAACTGGGGATTGTTCGCGTCTTTATAGGCGGTTTCCCACCACAAGTGCTAATCCAGACTTTGAAGAGGTCGTAACAAACGTTAGAGGTAGACTACGACCACTTCATAGATGAACATTCGTCCACGGCTGAGGAAATAAGACGAATTGAAAAATAATCACCGAAGTGATAAAGTATGTAAATATAAAGGATAAAGAAATAATAAAATTAAATAGACGAAAACAACAAAGTTAACATAAACACTCGTATATTATATATACGTATGTTTATATTAACTTTTTATAAAACTTATTATAAAATTAAATAGACGAAAATAAAAAAATTGTTAAACGAGAACTACGGGTTATTAGAAAAGGAGAAAATGGACCTGTCAATAGTATAAACCGTATATATATATATATATATATATATATATATATACGTATGTTTATGTTAACTTTTTATTTTCGTCTATTTAATTTTATTATTATTTTTATCATCCTTATATCTATAATGATGATGGAGACTGGCATTAGGACTGCTGGAGAATAGATACGCAGACCACGTATCACTCCGAATTCGGAAACTGTCATGAAAGATGAGTCGACCCGGTAGGCAAGTCCCTGAATGGGCTGCAGAGCCAAAGAAGATGAGGATGATACACCGTGCAGAGAATCACTTTTTTGTGGAGGAACATACTGTATATTCCCAAAAACGTCGTTTATCAGTTAATCGTAAGTATTAAGGCGTGCGTGCCACACACCGCAACCGCCTCGTACGTTGTTCATCTTTGCTGTCAGCCCTCACTCTGATGTAGTAGTATGCGCCTGTAGATTTTGTTGTTTTTTTATTGTTGTATGTTTATGGTTGTGAGACGTTAATCAACCGGAGTACGAGGTAAGCTCTTTTCTAATCAAATATTATTTTTATAGAAGTGTTTTGTGGTGAGGGTTGGGGATAAAATTAAAAATAGTAATTAAAAGATTATGGGAAATTTATTTACAACAGAACTTAACTAGGTAAAACATATGAAGGAAATATTTACAAAATCACATCTAATACTATCTCAGGATAAAAACCGTGGGCGATACCCTACCTAGATTTCAAGTATTGGAAACCTGACAGCGTACCTCCTTTGTAGTGTGGCGTCACTCTCCGCCTGCTACTCTGTAGGGCGTCTTCTTCAGCGTCGCAAGTTGACCTCCATATCGTCCGGGACCGAGCGTCGATTCTCTTTCGTCTCCTTTAAGTTCTCAGAGCCGAATGATAATTCACAAAACTTCATTCCATGTGCAAAAGCACAGAAATTGATCTTTGATAATTTATTGTTCTTTAAACCACGAAACCCCATTGGTTGAGGTAACCGCGTGGTATTTAAATTTTTTGTCTTCGTGGGTCCCCGATTCCCACGCAAACTGTAGTAGTCCGCAGCTCATATTCCTACGTGCCCAAGAGCCATCCCAGGGGATTACAGGCGGCACCAGGCCGGACACGTTGACGGCAATTCCAAGCTCCAAACCTTGCCTACTTTATACTAAGAAATAATAAAATATCAACTATTGCGCTACCATTCGTATTCAATTCCGACCTTTCCCAGTACACAGCTCATAAACGATTTGTTTGGGAGTATATGTTCCTGAAAAAAAAATTACCGTCTCTGCGCAACTTATCATCCCTATATATACGGAGTAGAAGTAAGCTGTACATGTCTGTTTCAATAAAATATTATTTGTATAGAATTGTTTTATGGTGAGGATTGGGGATAAAATTAAAAATAGTAATTAAATAATAATGAGTGATATGTGGCACATTTCCACAGTAATTCTGTTTGGTAAAGACTAATTACTGAATGGTGATATACGTGACCAACTATACAGATATTGTTCGCAACCACGTGGATGTGGGAAACACTATCAGATGCAGGGTTGCTGCCTTGTATAACACTGGTTAACGAATAATGATTGTGACTGTTGTGTACATCATTTTATCATTTCTCTACCGTATCCTCGTAAACTAGTACAAAATTTCTTGTCACCAACCATTTTAGCCCTATCAAGCTTCCCTTCCTGTTAAGGATGACGTAACTTCCTGAATCGAGTGAAACCCAACTGATCTCCTTATTCGTGCATAAAGGAAACCTGCCAAACTCAATTATTCCAACGGTACCGTAAAATATCCATAATGAAACCCTGCGTCATCCACATTCAGTAATGGACAAACTTTTAAATAACCAATTATCAAGACTAGACTAAAACATATGAGGCCTAGTGAACTAGTTCAAGTTATAGTATTCATTGGTTATTTAAACTCTACATGCGATATCATTTGATATCTTCCTGATCACGTCTTTTGATAATTTAGTAACGTTTAGCATTTTAGCTCTGAGGGTCTTGTATTATTCAGATATCTAAATCATATATTATAAAGCACATGCTTCTTGGTGCCAAAGTCTCCTAATCCGTTAAATGTAAAACGACGATCATCGACGTTAACGTTATCTCCCTTCACGCTTGGTAGGTTTTCCGCTTCACTATTCAAACCAAACGCACCATAATGACAGTGTTCAGTTGACCGTTCGTTTAGCCTCTTCTTTTTCAAGGCAGGTGCTCTGCTTCTGAGTTTCTTTCCTAGATTCATATGGTTGTGAAGTGAATCTGTAACGAACCGATATTGCCTATAAATATATAACATTAATTGATAAAATAAAAAAACACTCAACGTTTTCTGCAATCCTTGATTTATTCCTAGGGTGATGAGAAGTCACGAAATCATTAAGAACGACACACATGAGTTTGGGATTGTGAACGGGTGATCTTGGGTTCGAGTTTGAATGTGTGAGTGGTTCCAGACATTCGGGAATAAGCCCCCAATTGGTATCCCATCGTAATCACAACAATCTTGACAGTTATTTTATGAATATGTTTACATGTTACATGTCCAATCATCTTACGTAAAAGTGACCCTTTATTTCAATCTTAATCAAATGAAGGCTTTCTCCGTGTAACTAGTTGACAAGGTTTTTCTCGGGCTTCGAACCGGGTGAAAACACGTTAATTACGCGACGTTTCGGCAGCTGTCAGTGCTATCATTTTCTGGTGAAGTGCCTATGCCAATGTGTGTCATCCTTTTATAAGTTGCTCATTAATTTCTCCAACCGATCGCACGTTGTGAGGTCGTCATGTAGAGGGAGGATCCGTCACCCCTCACCTTGGACCGTAGCGCCTGTACTTCACCAGAAGATGATAGCACTGACAGCTGCCGAAACGTCGTGTAATAACTGTTTTTTCACCCGGTTGGAAACCCGAGAAACACTTGTCAACTATGTTAATCTTAATTATGATTATAAAATTATATTATTGCTTTATTCACTTCATACTCAAAGTCGTCCATTGGCCTGGGATCCGAAGTGGGGGTGGCTCAGAACTCGGACGCACATACCAGAAGACGAACTCAAAAATTATACCTGTAATTGGGTTTGATCGCTCCAGCCGCAACACATGTCGAAAACTACACTCACGTAGTTGCAAATTTCTCCCTTATCAAACAATAATAGATAAATAACTTAAAGGCTATTAATTTTAAATACATTTAAAAATAGAAATTTGTATAATAAAATGCAATAAACACGAAATGCTCTACTTCATGAAACAATTTCCTGATATACAGGGTGTCACATTCCACCACTCCATGGCAGACAGAGAAATAACAACTTAAATGGTTTATTTCAGAACCATAAGTAGATCTGTACAAGTGAACAATTTCTGATACGATTAATCTATCATATGTAATGTAGTCTTCTCTCCTGCGCCTTTGGAATGTGGGAGGTTTGTACACGTCCATTAGGATAAATACTGTAATTTGTATGAAAATATTAGACAACTATGATCAAGAAATTTTGAATATGGTTGTAATTTGATGTAAATAGTGCAAGTGAACAAAAGAGGATGAATATTACATTATGTTTCAGCTGAACCCTGACGGATATGGATCCCACACGTCACCAGCGCATCACTGCAGCAGTCAGCTTCTGGACGACTCCTGCTCCGTCGAAAGCTTCGCTCCAAAAAACGCAAAGTGAGTTTTACCGCCACTATCATTCTCATATCAGATGCGCAGAGTATGAAAACATTAGCCCTGTTGATCTCATGAAATCATTACTCTTACGGATGAGGAACCTCAGTCTGGCTTTTAATAGTTGATCTAACGTTTTTTGGCCAAGTCGGGAAAAATTAGCATTCTTATTTTACATAATTATTTATAAGTATCAAAAATTTTTTCTTCGATAGTGATCATTTTCCTTTCTACTGTGATGGTGACCAAATAATTCGCCGCATTAATGTTCTCAGCAAATCAGTTTATTTCAGTGTTGACGAATCTTCATCCTTCGCTCATCTCGTTCATCATCACATACCAGTTGCATTGAGAAGGAATCAAGGTGTCTGCTTAGATTGTAACTAGTTTGACTCATCCTGTAGCCGGTTAAGACATACATGAGCAAACGGTGTAGTTACATGGATTGTGTATTTCAGGAAAAAACGCTGCCTATAGACTATATCGATATTATAAATGGGTCCCAGCTTTTTGTTGAGTCGTTTAGTGGCGATTCTCTCATTGCTACGAATCGATTCTTTTAAACGACTCTTTGGCACTCCGAATCCCATCCGATTCTTTTATCAAGGTTGAGCATAAAATAAATTGAAAAAGGAGGAGGGTGGCAAAACATGTAATATTTATAACGTCATTTTTTATAAAAGAATCTATAAATTTATTTCTACAAATAATGTACAAAATTAATATTGCTATTTACATAAAGGATTTGGGGAAGTTTTAAGGGAAGTGAGCTGACTCCTATTTCCGTCATGATGTGCCCCGCTTTGTAAAATATACGTTCACAAGGAACCGATGCTGCGGGAATACAAAACCTTTGTAATAATAAAAGATAAAGATTAGGAAATAGGTTTTCCTCTCATTCCACCACTCCAGAAGATCAAAATATTTTTTATAGGAACGGGTTGACGATTTGAAAACATAAAAATACAATTAAAGAGATAGAAAAAACTATGTACTCATCGAAATGACAAAAAACGCTGAGGATAATATGTTAACATCAGATGTAGGAAGTCATAAGAATAAAAGAAATTAAGTTACTGTCTCGATTATTTTACAATACTGCCTGTTATAAAATGAGCTAAGCCTATCAGTTTCAAAATTCATTACGAGTGTTATTGATTATTAGTTTTTGGAGAGTTCCGCTCATAACTTTTTCGATGCAGAACCTGAGTCGAATCTTGCTTCAACCCAATCAAGTAGCTCGCCCCGGAGCAGTTCGCTCTCGACTCGACGACTCAAGTAATTTGCTCACGACTCTACGAATCGAACAGCTAGCCGTAACTCTTTTTACTGAGTCGTTTTAGAGAAAGGTTCTTTTATAAGAATCGATTCTCGGTTATTTTGCACACCTCTAGTCCGAGTCACTGGATGCCGGGAGGTAGCTCTTAGTCCTTCACCGAGTGTCGTTCAAACGTAACCCGAATATGATCAGTACGCATTATATATATATATATATTGTAGACGATCCGGTCGTTTCCGACCTAGATCTTCCTCGATATGGGAATTTAATAACTTTCAGGGCACCAGGTACTTCTTGTTCATAAAAACACCAAAAGATCAATTTAATAGATTAATTTTAATCAGAGCATGAAGTCGGTAATCTACAGGGCGTGGTCACTTTCATCCTTCGCTCACAACTCTCAAAATTAGTCGACGTAATTTAATTGAACTCTTAACGAAGACTTTTAAAACTTCGCGGCGTTTGACAACCTACTTTTGGGGTTGATTCGATAGCCGTTGGCCGCAAGGATTCGCGGACCACAGTACCTCCGTCTAGGAGGACATTCTGGCCTGGACTGCTCAACGCTTCCGCTTTCGTCAGCCACACGACAATACGTCTCCCCGACAACAATGCCTGTCTGTGTCGTGGCGCAAACATTGCCCAACAGGTCGCAACTCGTAAGCTACTATCCTGCTCATATAGATTTGGTCTTTTGTACCTTTACATGTTTTATATTTATATATATTGTAACATGAAAAGTTACACGCAACAATGCAGGCCAGCTTGCGAGTTGTAATTGTCGCAACTCGGGCCAACAATGGAGTCTGGCGAGACTTGAGCAGTCGTCATGGGGTAGAGAAAGGAGAAGGATGTGTCGGCAGTTGCGGACGGAGAAAGACCACGCCCTGTAGTGATAATTTTTCTCGTGTTCTGAAATGGAATTAAAGCTATTAAAAATCCACTTTTTGGTATTTTTATTAAAAAAAACCTGGCGCCCAAAAAGCATTTAAATCCTCGGAATACGAAGGAAGGCCGGATCTTCTACAA